>JAYKQN010000016.1:2040000-2452500 GCA_036785175.1 Eupleurogrammus muticus | reverse complement strand
AAAATGATGTAAATTCAAGCATTGCAGTAGCGATGGTGGTATAGTGGTGAGCATAGCTGCCTTCCAAGCAGTTGACCCGGCTTTGATTCCCGGCCGTCGCAGCTGTACCAGTGAGCGTTGTCGCTTACTGTCAGAGACAACATTAGGTCTTTTGGACGGCATGGTGTGCTTTCTATAGCACGTTTTCCCCTGTTAAAGGGCATCAATTGACAGCTCTCTGAAGTCTTGAACTTTTGACATGTCCGTTGAGTCGTACAAAAAACACTACAGAACACACGTTTCTGAATATGAGGCTGGCATCACCTTTTCTCAAGTGATTAGAAAGGCCCGGAAGTTAATGGAGGGAAAATTTCAGCCTTCTAGGTTGTTGTGGCTGAGTGGTCAAGGCGATGGACTAGAAGTCCATTTGGGGTCTTGCTGCGTAGGTTCGAGCCCTGCAGACATCGACGTGTTCTTATGAGCTGCGGCAGTCAAAATTAGCAGGCCCAATAGTGCTCTGCAATACGATTCCTGACCAATCAAGAGACAAGCAATAGCACCTTACAAATTTTGTCTGTGTTCTTTTTTACAGCGTTTGTATCAATGGGACATTCATTTTGGACACTATAAAGTCCCAAATGAGGACTCTGTGGCGCAACGGTAGCGCGTCTGACTCCAGATCAGAAGGATGCGTGTTCAAATCACGTCAGAGTCATGCCATTATGACGTTGTAAAAGTCTCCTTTAACCTGTGATTAAGTATGTAGCATCACGCTATGCCCCAACATTGTAAAAGTCTCCTTTAACCTGTGATTAAGTATGTAGCATCACGCTATGCCCCAACGTTGGAGCAGCCTACTTAATTGGTGAGCTTTACCACTCATAAGAAAACAACTGAGACGGTCAACTTGAGAGCAAGGACATATCACCTTCTGAAACAACACGTCATCAATGGGGAGCCTATTGTGGTCAAGTATGGAAGCCAATGTGGTGCGAACTGCCTTTCTGAACCTGTTAATACCCGTATAAAGGTTTGATTTCTCACAGCCAACAGCAATTTGCCTATCAGTTGCAGTTACGATTAGGAATCAAAAGGTTTTAACCGGCATTAATATGCAATCTCAGTAAGGAGTAATACTTTGTAGAAAAACCCAGAGCCTCCATGAAAATGGATTGAGATTCTGGTGGGAAGCGGCCTGAGAGTCAGCATGTATTCACATTTTATTTTTAAAATGATGTAAATTACAGCATTGTAATAGCAATGGTGGTATAGTGGTGAGCATAGCTGCCTTCAAAGCAGTTGACCTGGGTTTCGATTTCCCGGCCATCGCAGCTGTGGCAGTGAGAGTTGTTGCTTGCGGTCAGAGACAACAGTATGTGTGGTGGATTGTGGCATGCTTTCTATAGCACGTATTCCCCTGTTAAAGGGCATCAATTGACAGCTCTCTGAAGTCTTGAACTTTTGACATGTCCGATGAGTCCTACAAAAAACACTACAGAACACACGTTTCTGAATATGAGGCTGAAGCATCACCTTTTCTCAAGTGATTAGAATGGCCCGGAAGTTAATGGAGGGAAAATTTTAGACTTCTAGGTTGTTGTAGCTGAGTGGTCAAGGCGATGGACTAAAAGTCCATTGGGGGCTAGCTGCGTAGGTTCGAGCCCTGCAGACATCGACGTGTTCTTATGAGCTGCGGCAGTCAAAATTAGCAGGCCCAATAGTGCTCTGCAATACGATTCCTGACCAATCAAGAGACAAGCAATAGCACCTTCCAAATTTTGTCTGTGTTCTTTTGTACAGCGTTTGTATCAATGGGACATTCATTTTGGACACTATAAAGTCCCAAATGAGGACTCTGTGGCGCAACGGTAGAGCGTCTGACTCCAGATCAGAAGGATGCGTGTTCAAATCACGTCAGAGTCATGCCATTATGACGTTGTAAAAGTCTCCTTTAACCTGTGATTAAGTATGTAGCATCACGCTATGCCCCAACGTTGGAGCAGCCTATTTAATTGGTGAGCTTTACCACTCATAAGAAAACAACTGAGACGGTCAACTTGAGAGCAAGGACATATCAACTTCTGAAACAACACGTCATCAATGGGGAGCCTATTGTGGTCAAGTATGGAAGCCAATGTGGTGCGAACTGCCTTTCTGAACCTGTTAATACCCGTATAAAGGTTTGATTTCTCACAGCCAACAGCAATTTGCCTATCAGTTGCAGTTACGCTTAGGAATCAAACGGTTTTAACCGGCATTAATATGCAATCTCAGTAAGGACGAATACTTCGTAGAAAAACCCAGAGCCTCCATGAAAATGGATTGAGATTCTGGTGGGAAGCGGCCTGAGAGTCAGCATGTATTCACATTTTATTTTTAAAATGATGTAAATTTAAGCATTGCGATAGCGATGGTGGTATAGTGGTGAGCATAGCTGCCTTCCAAGCAGTAGACCCGGGTTCGATTCCCGGCCGTTGCAGCTGTACCAGTGAGCGTTGTCGCTTACTGTCAGAGACAACATTAGGTCTTTTGGACAGCATGGCCTGCTTTCTATAGCATGTTTTCCCCTGTTAAAGGGCATCAATTGACAGCTCTCTGAAGTCTTGAACCTTTGACATGTCCGAAGAGTCCTACTACTACAAAAAACACTACAGAACACACGTTGCTGCATATGAGGCTGAACATCACCTTTTCTCAAGTGATTACAAAGGTCTGGAAGTTAATGGAGGGAAAAATTCAGACTTCTAGGTTGTTGTGGCCGAGTGGTTAAGGCGATGGACTAGAAATCCATTGGGGTCTCCCCGCGCAGGTTCGAGCCCTGCCGACAACGGCATGTTTTTATGAACTGCGGCAGTCAAAATTAACAGGCCCAATTGTGCTGCACATTAGGATTCCTGACCAATCAAGAGACATTATCAAGCAATCGAACCTTACAAAATGTGTGTATATATTATTTTACAGCGTTTGTATCAATGGGACATTCATTTTGATCACTAAATGGCCCAAATGAGGGCTCTGTGGAGCAACGGTAGCACGTCTAATTCCAGATCAGAAGGATGCGTGTTCAAATCGTGTCATGTTCATACAATTACGACGGGGCGAAAGTCGCCTTTAACCTGTGATTAAGTATGTAGCACCACACTATGCCATAACGTTGGAGCAGGCGATTGAATTAGAGAGCTTTACCCTTCCCACTCATCAAAAACCAACTGAGATGGTCAACTTGAGAGCATTGACATATCACCTTCTGAAACAACACGTCATGAATGGGGAGCCTGTTGTGGTCAAGTGTGGAAGCCAATGGGCTGTGGACAGCCTTTCCTAACCTATTAATACCCGTATAAAGGTTTGAGTTCTCACAGCCAACAGCAATTTGCCTATCAGCTGCTATTATGCTTAGGAATCGCACGGTTATAACCAGGCATTAATATGCAATCTCAGTAAGGAGTAATACTTGGTAGAGAAACGGGCAGCAAGCCTGTTGTCGTGTTGCCATGTGTGGTGTGACAGTTCAAAAAAAACCCAGAGCCTCCATGAAAATGGATTGAGATTCTGTTGAAAGCGGCCTGAGAGTCAGCATGTATTCACATTTTATTTTTAAAATGATGTAAATTACCGCATTATAATAGCAATGGTGGTATAGTGGTGAGCATAACTGCCTTCAAAGCAGTTGACCTGGGTTTCGATTTCCGGCCATCGCAGCTGTGGCAGTGAGAGTTGTTGCTTGCGGTCAGAGACAACAGTATGTGTGGTGGATTGTGGCATGCTTTCTATAGCACGTTTTCCCCTGTTAAAGGGCATCAATTGACAGCTCTCTGAAGTCTTGAACTTTTGACATGTCCGATGAGTTCTACAAAAAACACTACAGAACACACGTTTCTGAATATGAGGCTGGCATCACCTTTCCTCAAGTGATTAGAAAGGCCCGGAAGTTAATGGAGGGAAAATTTTAGACTTCTAGGTTGTTGTAGCCGAGTGGTCAAGGCGATGGACTAGAAGTCCATTGGGGGCTAGCTGCGTAGGTTCGAGCTCTGCAGACATCGACGTGTTCTTATGAGCTGCGGCCGTCAAAATTAGCAGGCCCAATAGTGCTCTGCAATACGATTCCTGACCAATCAAGAGACAAGCAGTAGCACCTTACAAATTTTGTCTGTGTTCTTTTTTACAGCGTTTGTATCAATGGGACATTCATTTTGGACACTATAAAGTCCCAAATGAGGACTCTGTGGCGCAACGGTAGCGCGTCTGACTCCAGATCAGAAGGATGCGTGTTCAAATCACGTCAGAGTCATGCCATTATGACGTTGTAAAAGTCTCCTTTAACCTGTGATTAAGTATGTAGCATCACGCTATGCCCTAACGTTGGAGCAGGCTATTTAATTAGTGAGCTTTACCACTCATAAGAAAACAACTGAAGACAACTGAGATGGTCAACTTGAGAGCAATGACATATCACCTTCTGAAACAACACGCCATCAATGGGGGGCCTATTGTGGTCAAGTGTGGAAGTGCAAACTGCCTTTCTGAACCTGTTAATACCCGTATAAAAGTTTGATTTCTCACAGCCAACAGCAATTTGCCTATCAGTTGCAGTTACGCTTAGGAATCAAAAGGTTTTAACCGGCATTAATATGCAATCTCAGTAAGGACTAATACTTCGTAGAAAAACCCAGAGCCTCCATGAAAATGGATTGAGATTCTGGTGGGAAGCGGCCTGAGAGTCAGCATGTATTCACATTTTATTTTTAAAATGATGTAAATTCAAGCATTGCAGTAGCGATGGTGGTATAGTGGTGAGCATAGCTGCCTTCCAAGCAGTTGACCCGGCTTTGATTCCCGGCCGTCGCAGCTGTACCAGTGAGCGTTGTCGCTTACTGTCAGAGACAACATAAGGTCTTTTGGACGGCATGGTGTGCTTTCTATAGCACGTTTTCCCCTGTTAAAGGGCATCAATTGACAGCTCTCTGAAGTCTTGAACTTTTGACATGTCCGTTGAGTCGTACAAAAAACACTACAGAACACACGTTTCTGAATATGAGGCTGGCATCACCTTTTCTCAAGTGATTAGAAAAGCCCGGAAGTTAATGGAGGGAAAATTTTAGACTCCTAGGTTGTTGTAGCCGAGTGGTCAAGGCCATGGACTAGAAGTCCATTGGGGGCTAGCTGCGTAGGTTCGAGCCCTGCAGACATCGACGTGTTCTTATGAGCTGCGGCAGTCAAAATTAGCAGGCCCAATAGTGCTCTGCAATACGATTCCTGACCAATCAAGAGACAAGCAATAGCACCTTACAAACATTGTCTGTGTTCTTTTTTACAGCGTTTGTATCAATGGGACATTCATTTTGGACACTATAAAGTCCCAAATGAGGACTCTGTGGCGCAACGGTAGCGCGTCTGACTCCAGATCAGAAGGATGCGTGTTCAAATCACGTCAGAGTCATGCCATTATGACGTTGTAAAAGTCTCCTTTAACCTGTGATTAAGTATGTAGCATCACACTATGCCCTAACGTTGGAGCAGGCTATTTAATTAGTGAGCTTTACCACTCATAAGAAAACAACTGAAGACAACTGAGATGGTCAACTTGAGAGCAATGACATATCACCTTCTGAAACAACACGCCATCAATGGGGGGCCTATTGTGGTCAAGTGTGGAAGTGCAAACTGCCTTTCTGAACCTGTTAATACCCGTATAAAAGTTTGATTTCTCACAGCCAACAGCAATTTGCCTATCAGTTGCAGTTACGCTTAGGAATCAAAAGGTTTTAACCGGCATTAATATGCAATCTCAGTAAGGACTAATACTTCGTAGAAAAACCCAGAGCCTCCATGAAAATGGATTGAGATTCTGGTGGGAAGCGGCCTGAGAGTCAGCATGTATTCACATTTTATTTTTAAAATGATGTAAATTCAAGCATTGCAGTAGCGATGGTGGTATAGTGGTGAGCATAGCTGCCTTCCAAGCAGTTGACCCGGGTTCGATTCCCAGCCGTCGCAGCTGTACCAGTGAACGTTGTCGCTTACTGTCAGAGACAACATTAGGGCTTTTGGACAGCATGGCCTGCTTTCTATAGCATGTTTTCCCCTGTTAAAGGGCATCAATTGACAGCTCTCTGAAGTCTTGAACCTTTGACATGTCCGAAGAGTCCTACTACTACAAAAAACACTACAGAACACACGTTGCTGCATATGAGGCTGAACATCACCTTTTCTCAAGTGATTACAAAGGTCTGGAAGTTAATGGAGGGAAAAATTCAGACTTCTAGGTTGTTGTGGCCGAGTGGTTAAGGCGATGGACTAGAAATCCATTGGGGTCTCCCCGCGGAGGTTCGACCCCTGCCGACAACGGCATGTTTTTATGAGCTGCGGCAGTCAAGATTAACAGGCCCAATTGTGCTGCACATTAGGATTCCTGACCAATCAAGAGACATGATATCAAGCAATCGAACCTTACAAAATTTGTGTATATATTATTTTACAGCGTTTGTATCAATGGGACATTCATTTTGATCACTAAATGGCCCAAATGAGGGCTCTGTGGAGCAACGGTAGCACGTCTAATTCCAGATCAGAAGGATGCGTGTTCAAATCGTGTCAGGTTCATACAATTACAACGGGGAGAAAGTCGCCTTTAACCTGTGATTAAGTATGTAGCACCATGCTATGCCATAACGTTGGAGCAGGCGATTGAATTAGAGAGCTTTACCCTTCCCACTCATCAAAAACCAACTGAGATGGTCAACTTGAGAGCATTGACATATCACCTTCTGAAACAACACGTCATGAATGGGGAGCCTGTTGTGGTCAAGTGTGGAAGCCAATGGGCTGTGGACAGCCTTTCCTAACCTATTAATACCCGTATAAAGGTTTGAGTTCTCACAGCCAACAGCAATTTGCCTATCAGCTGCTATTATGCTTAGGAATCGCACGGTTATAACCAGGCATTAATATGCAATCTCAGTAAGGAGTAATACTTGGTAGAGAAACGGGCAGCAAGCCTGTTGTCGTGTTGCCATGTGTGGTGTGACAGTTAAAAAAAAACCCAGAGCCTCCATGAAAATGGATTGAGATTCTGTTGAAAGCGGCCTGAGAGTCAGCATGTATTCACATTTTATTTTTAAAATGATGTAAATTACAGCATTATAATAGCAATGGTGGTATAGTGGTGAGCATAACTGCCTTCATAGCAGTTGACCTGGGTTTCGATTTCCGGCCATCGCAGCTGTGGCAGTGAGAGTTGTTGCTTGCGGTCAGAGACAACAGTATGTGTGGTGGATTGTGGCATGCTTTCTATAGCACGTTTTCCCCTGTTAAAGGGCATCAATTGACAGCTCTCTGAAGTCTTGAACTTTTGACATGTCCGATGAGTCCTACAAAAAACACTACAGAACACACGTTTCTGAATATGAGGCTGGCATCACCTTTCCTCAAGTGATTAGAAAGGCCCGGAAGTTAATGGAGGGAAAATTTTAGACTTTTAGGTTGTTGTAGCCGAGTGGTCAAGGCGATGGACTAGAAGTCCATTGGGGGCTAGCTGCGTAGGTTCGAGCTCTGCAGACATCGACGTGTTCTTATGAGCTGCGGCCGTCAAAATTAGCAGGCCCAATAGTGCTCTGCAATACGATTCCTGACCAATCAAGAGACAAGCAATAGCACCTTACAAATTTTGTCTGTGTTCTTTTTTACAGCGTTTGTATCAATGGGACATTCATTTTGGACACTATAAAGTCCCAAATGAGGACTCTGTGGCGCAACGGTAGCGCGTCTGACTCCAGATCAGAAGGATGCGTGTTCAAATCACGTCAGAGTCATGCCATTATGACGTTGTAAAAGTCTCCTTTAACCTGTGATTAAGTATGTAGCATCACGCTATGCCCTAACATTGGAGCAGGCTATTTAATTAGTGAGCTTTACCACTCATAAGAAAACAACTGAAGACAACTGAGACGGTCAACTTGAGAGCAATGACATATCACCTTCTGAAACAACACGCCATCAATGGGGAGCCTATTGTGGTCAAGTGTGGAAGTGCAAACTGCCTTTCTGAACCTGTTAATACCCGTATAAAGGTTTGATTTCTCACAGCAATTTGCCTATCAGTTGCAGTTACGCTTAGAAATCAAAAGGTTTTAACCGGCATTAATATGCAATCTCAGTAAGGAGTAATACTTCGTAGAAAAACCCAGAGCCTCCATGAAAATGGATTGAGATTCTGGTGGGAAGCGGCCTGAGAGTCAGCATGTATTCACATTTTATTTTTAAAATGATGTAAATTCAAGCATTGCAGTAGCGATGGTGGTATAGTGGTGAGCATAGCTGCCTTCCAAGCAGTTGACCCGGCTTTGATTCCCGGCCGTCGCAGCTGTACCAGTGAGTGTTGTCGCTTACTGTCAGAGACAACATTAGGTCTTTTGGACAGCATGGTGTGCTTTCTATAGCACGTTTTCCCCTGTTAAAGGGCATCAATTGACAGCTCTCTGAAGTCTTGAACTTTTGACATGTCCGATGAGTCCTACAAAAAACACTACAGAACACACGTTTCTGAATATGAGGCTGAAGCATCACCTTTTCTCAAGTGATTAGAATGGCCCGGAAGTTAATGGAGGGAAAATTTCAGACTTCTAGGTTGTTGTGGCTGTGTGGTCAAGGCGATGAACTAGAGGTCCATTGGGGGCTCACTGCGCAGGTTCGAGCCCTGCAGACATCAACTTGTTCTTATGAGCTGCGGCAGTCTAAATTAGCAGGCCCAATAGTGCTCTGCAATACGATTCCTGACCAATCAAGAGACAAGCAATAGCACCTTACAAAGTTTGTCTGTGTTCTTTTTTACAGCGTTTGTATCAATGGGACATTCATTTTGGACACTATAAAGTCCCAAATGAGGACTCTGTGGCGCAACGGTAGCGCGTCTGACTCCAGATCAGAAGGATGCGTGTTCAAATCACGTCAGAGTCATGCCATTATGACGTTGTAAAAGTCTCCTTTAACCTGTGATTAAGTATGTAGCATCACGCTATGCCCTAACGTTGGAGCAGGCTATTTAATTAGTGAGCTTTACCACTCATAAGAAAACAACTGAAGACAACTGAGACGGTCAACTTGAGAGCAATGACATATCACCTTCTGAAACAACACGCCATCAATGGGGAGCCTATTGTGGTCAAGTGTGGAAGTGCAAACTGCCTTTCTGAACCTGTTAATACCCGTATAAAGGTTTGATTTCTCACAGCCAACAGCAATTTGCCTATCAGTTGCAGTTACGCTTAGGAATCAAAAGGTTTTAACCGGCATTAATATGCAATCTCAGTAAGGAGTAATACTTCGTAGAAAAACCCAGAGCCTCCATGAAAATGGATTGAGATTCTGGTGGGAAGCGGCCTGAGAGTCAGCATGTATTCACATTTTATTTTTAAAATGATGTAAATTCAAGCATTGCAGTAGCGATGGTGGTATAGTGGTGAGCATAGCTGCCTTCCAAGCAGTTGACCCGGCTTTGATTCCCGGCCGTCGCAGCTGTACCAGTGAGCGTTGTCGCTTACTGTCAGAGACAACATTAGGTCTTTTGGACAGCATGGTGTGCTTTCTATAGCACGTTTTCCCCTGTTAAAGGGCATCAATTGACAGCTCTCTGAAGTCTTGAACTTTTGACATGTCCGATGAGTCCTACAAAAAACACTACAGAACACACGTTTCTGAATATGAGGCTGGCATCACCTTTCCTCAAGTGATTAGAAAGGCCCGGAAGTTAATGGAGGGAAAATATTAGACTTCTAGGTTGTTGTAGCCGAGTGGTCAAGGCGATGGACTAGAAGTCCATTGGGGGCTAGCTGCGTAGGTTCGAGCTCTGCAGACATCGACGTGTTCTTATGAGCTGCGGCAGTCAAAATTAGCAGGCCCAATAGTGCTCTGCAATACGATTCCTGACCAATCAAGAGACAAGCAATAGCACCTTACAAATTTTGTCTGTGTTCTTTTTTACAGCGTTTGTATCAATGGGACATTCATTTTGGACACTATAAAGTCCCAAATGAGGACTCTGTGGCGCAACGGTAGCGCGTCTGACTCCAGATCAGAAGGATGCGTGTTCAAATCACGTCAGAGTCATGCCATTACGACGTTGTAAAAGTCTCCTTTAACCTGTGATTAAGTATGTAGCATCACACTATGCCCTAACGTTGGAGCAGGCTATTTAATTAGTGAGCTTTACCACTCATAAGAAAACAACTGAGACGGTCAACTTGAGAGCAATGACATATCACCTTCTGAAACAACACGCCATCAATGGGGAGCCTATTGTGGTCAAGTGTGGAAGTGCAAACTGCCTTTCTGAACCTGTTAATACCCGTATAAAGGTTTGATTTCTCACAGCCAACAGCAATTTGCCTATCAGTTGCAGTTACGCTTAGGAATCAAAAGGTTTTAACCGGCATTAATATGCAATCTCAGTAAGGACTAATACTGCGTAGAAAAACCCAGAGCCTCCATGAAAATGGATTGAGATTCTGGTGGGAAGCGGCCTGAGAGTCAGCATGTATTCACATTTTATTTTTAAAATGATGTAAATTCAAGCATTGCAGTAGCGATGGTGGTATAGTGGTGAGCACAGCTGCCTTCCAAGCAGTTGACCCGGCTTTGATTCCCGGCCGTCGCAGCTGTACCAGTGAGCGTTGTCGCTTACTGTCAGAGACAACATTAGGTCTTTTGGACAGCATGGTGTGCTTTCTATAGCACGTTTTCCCCTGTTAAAGGGCATCAATTGACAGCTCTCTGAAGTCTTGAACTTTTGACATGTCCGATGAGTCCTACAAAAAACACTACAGAACACACGTTTCTGAATATGAGGCTGGCATCACCTTTCCTCAAGTGATTAGAAAGGCCCGGAAGGTAATGGAGGGAAAATTTTAGACTTCTAGGTTGTTGTAGCCGAGTGGTCAAGGCGATGGACTAGATGTCCATTGGGGGCTAGCTGCGTAGGTTCGAGCTCTGCAGACATCGACGTGTTCTTATGAGCTGCGGCAGTCAAAATTAGCAGGCCCAATAGTGCTCTGCAATACGATTCCTGACCAATCAAGAGACAACCAATAGCACCTTACAAATTTTGTCTGTGTTCTTTTTTACAGCGTTTGTATCAATGGGACATTCATTTTGGACACTATAAAGTCCCAAATGAGGACTCTGTGGCGCAACGGTAGCGCGTCTGACTCCAGATCAGAAGGATGCGTGTTCAAATCACGTCAGAGTCATGCCATTACGACGTTGTAAAAGTCTCCTTTAACCTGTGATTAAGTATGTAGCATCACACTATGCCCTAACGTTGGTGCAGGCTATTTAATTAGTGAGCTTTACCACTCATAAGAAAACAACTGAGGACAACTGAGACGGTCAACTTGAGAGCAATGACATATCACCTTCTGAAACAACACGCCATCAATGGGGAGCCTATTGTGGTCAAGTGTGGAAGTGCAAACTGCCTTTCTGAACCTGTTAATACCCGTATAAAGGTTTGATTTCTCACAGCCAACAGCAATTTGCCTATCAGTTTCAGTTACGCTTAGGAATCAAAAGGTTTTAACCGGCATTAATATGCAATCTCAGTAAGGACTAATACTTCGTAGAAAAACCCAGAGCCTCCATGAAAATGGATTGAGATTCTGGTGGGAAGCGGCCTGAGAGTCAGCATGTATTCACATTTTATTTTTAAAATGATGTAAATTCAAGCATTGCAGTAGCGATGGTGGTATAGTGGTGAGCATAGCTGCCTTCCAAGCAGTTGACCTGGGTTTGATTCCCGGCCGTCGCAGCTGTACCAGTGAGCGTTGTCGCTTACTGTCAGAGACAACATTAGGTCTTTTGGACAGCATGGTGTGCTTTCTATAGCACGTTTTCCCCTGTTAAAGGGCATCAATTGACAGCTCTCTGAAGTCTTGAACTTTTGACATGTCCGATGAGTCCTACAAAAAACACTACAGAACACACGTTTCTGAATATGAGGCTGGCATCACCTTTCCTCAAGTGATTAGAAAGGCCCGGAAGTTAATGGAGGGAAAATTTTAGACTTCTAGGTTGTTGTAGCCGAGTGGTCAAGGCGATGGACTAGATGTCCATTGGGGGCTAGCTGCGTAGGTTCGAGCTCTGCAGACATCGACGTGTTCTTATGAGCTGCGGCAGTCAAAATTAGCAGGCCCAATAGTGCTCTGCAATACGATTCCTGACCAATCAAGAGACAACCAATAGCACCTTACAAATTTTGTCTGTGTTCTTTTTTACAGCGTTTGTATCAATGGGACATTCATTTTGGACAGTATAAAGTCCCAAATGAGGACTCTGTGGCGCAACGGTAGCGCGTCTGACTCCAGATCAGAAGGATGTGTGTTCAAATCACGTCAGAGTCATGCCATTATGACATTGTAAAAGTCTCCTTTAACCTGTGATTAAGTATGTAGCATCACGCTATGCCTTAACGTTGGAGCAGGCTATTTAATTAGTGAGCTTTACCACTCATAAGAAAACAACTGAAGACAACTGAGCAATCAACTTGAGAGCAATGACATATCACCTTCTGAAACAACACGCCATCAATGGGGAGCCTATTGTGGTCAAGTGTGGAAATGCAAACTGCCTTTCTGAACCTGTTAATACCCGTATAAAGGTTTGATTTCTCACAGCCAACAGCAATTTGCCTATCAGTTGCAGTTACGCTTAGGAATCTAACGGTTTTAACCGGCATTAATATGCAATCTCAGTAAGGAGTAATACTTCGTAGAAAAACCCAGAGCCTCCATGAAAATGGATTGAGATTCTGGTGGGAAGCGGCCTGAGAGTCAGCATGTATTCACATTTTATTTTTAAAATGATGTAAATTCAAGCATTGCAGTAGGGATGGTGGTATAGTGGTGAGCATAGCTGCCTTCCAAGCAGTTGACCCGGCTTTGATTCCCGGCCGTCGCAGCTGTACCAGTGAGCGTTGTCGCTTACTGTCAGAGACAACATTAGGTCTTTTGGACAGCATGGTGTGCTTTCTATAGCACGTTTTCCCCTGTTAAAGGGCATCAATTGACAGCTCTCTGAAGTCTTGAACTTTTGACATGTCCGATGAGTCCTACAAAAAACACTACAGAACACACGTTTCTGAATATGAGGCTGGCATCACCTTTCCTCAAGTGATTAGAAAGGCCCGGAAGTTAATGGAGGGAAAATTTTAGACTTCTAGGTTGTTGTAGCCGAGTGGTCAAGGCGATGGACTAGATGTCCATTGGGGGCTAGCTGCGTAAGTTCGAGCTCTGCAGACATCGACGTGTTCTTATGAGCTGCGGCAGTCAAAATTAGCAGGCCCAATAGTGCTCTGCAATACGATTCCTGACCAATCAAGAGACAAGCAATAGCACCCTACAAATTTTGTCTGTGTTCTTTTTTACAGCGTTTGTATCAATGGGACATTCATTTTGGACACTATAAAGTCCCAAATGAGGACTCTGTGGCGCAACGGTAGCGCGTCTGACTCCAGATCAGCAGGATGCGTGTTCAAATCACGTCAGAGTCATGCCATTATGACGTTGTAAAAGTCTCCTTTAACCTGTGATTAAGTATTTAGCATCACGCTATGCCCTAACATTGGAGCAGGCTATTTAATTAGTGAGCTTTACCACTCATAAGAAAACAACTGAAGACAACTGAGACGGTCAACTTGAGAGCAATGACATATCACCTTCTGAAACAACACGCCATCAATGGGGAGCCTACTGTGGTCAAGTGAGGAAGTGCAAACTGCCTTTCTGAACCTGTTAATACCCGTATAAAGGTTTGATTTCTCACAGCCAACAGCAATTTGCCTATCAGTTGCAGTTACGCTTAGGAATCAAAAGGTTTTAACCGGCATTAATATGCAATCTCAGTAAGGACTAATACTGCGTAGAAAAACCCAGAGCCTCCATGAAAATGGATTGAGATTCTGGTGGGAAGCGGCCTGAGAGTCAGCATGTATTCACATTTTATTTTTAAAATGATGTAAATTCAAGCATTGCAGTAGCGATGGTGGTATAGTGGTGAGCATAGCTGCCTTCCAAGCAGTTGACCCGGCTTTGATTCCCGGCCGTCGCAGCTGTACCAGTGAGCGTTGTCGCTTACTGTCAGAGACAACATTAGGTCTTTTGGACAGCATGGTGTGCTTTCTATAGCACGTTTTCCCCTGTTAAAGGGCATCAATTGACAGCTCTCTGAAGTCTTGAACTTTTGACATGTCCGATGAGTCCTACAAAAAACACTACAGAACACACGTTTCTGAATATGAGGCTGGCATCACCTTTCCTCAAGTGATTAGAAAGGCCCGGAAGTTAATGGAGGGAAAATTTTAGACTTCTAGGTTGTTGTAGCCGAGTGGTCAAGGCGATGGACTAGATGTCCATTGGGGGCTAGCTGCGTAGGTTCGAGCTCTGCAGACATCGACGTGTTCTTATGAGCTGCGGCAGTCAAAATTAGCAGGCCCAATAGGGCTCTGCAATACGATTCCTGACCAATCAAGAGACAACCAATAGCACCTTACAAATTTTGTCTGTGTTCTTTTTTACAGCGTTTGTATCAATGGGACATTCATTTTGGACAGTATAAAGTCCCAAATGAGGACTCTGTGGCGCAACGGTAGCGCGTCTGACTCCAGATCAGAAGGATGCGTGTTCAAATCACGTCAGAGTCATGCCATTATGACGTTGTAAAAGTCTCCTTTAACCTGTGATTAAGTATGTAGCATCACGCTATGCCCTAACGTTGGAGCAGGCTATTTAATTAGTGAGCTTTACCACTCATAAGAAAACAACTGAAGACAACTGAGACGGTCAACTTGAGAGCAATGACATATCACCTTCTGAAACAACACGCCATCAATGGGGAGCCTATTGTGGTCAAGTGTGGAAGTGCAAACTGCCTTTCTGAACCTGTTAATACCCGTATAAAGGTTTGATTTCTCACAGCCAACAGCAATTTGCCTATCAGTTGCAGTTACGCTTAGGAATCAAAAGGTTTTAACCGGCATTAATATGCAATCTCAGTAAGGAGTAATACTTCGTAGAAAAACCCAGAGCCTCCATGAAAATGGATTGAGATTCTGGTGGGAAGCGGCCTGAGAGTCAGCATGTATTCACATTTTATTTTTAAAATGATGTAAATTCAAGCATTGCAGTAGCGATGGTGGTATAGTGGTGAGCATAGCTGCCTTCCAAGCAGTTGACCCGGCTTTGATTCCCGGCCGTCGCAGCTGTACCAGTGAGCGTTGTCGCTTACTGTCAGAGACAACATTAGGTCTTTTGGACAGCATGGTGTGCTTTCTATAGCACGTTTTCCCCTGTTAAAGGGCATCAATTGACAGCTCTCTGAAGTCTTGAACTTTTGACATGTCCGATGAGTCCTACATAAAACACTACAGAACACACGTTTCTGAATATGAGGCTGGCATCACCTTTCCTCAAGTGATTAGAAAGGCCCGGAAGTTAATGGAGGGAAAATATTAGACTTCTAGGTTGTTGTAGCCGAGTGGTCAAGGCGATGGACTAGAAGTCCATTGGGGGCTAGCTGCGTAGGTTCGAGCTCTGCAGACATCGACGTGTTCTTATGAGCTGCGGCAGTCAAAATTAGCAGGCCCAATAGTGCTCTGCAATACGATTCCTGACCAATCAAGAGACAACCAATAGCACCTTACAAATTTTGTCTGTGTTCTTTTTTACAGCGTTTGTATCAATGGGACATTCATTTTGGACACTATAAAGTCCCAAATGAGGACTCTGTGGCGCAACGGTAGCGCGTCTGACTCCAGATCAGAAGGATGCGTGTTCAAATCACGTCAGAGTCATGCCATTACGACGTTGTAAAAGTCTCCTTTAACCTGTGATTAAGTATGTAGCATCACACTATGCCCTAACGTTGGAGCAGGCTATTTAATTAGTGAGCTTTACCACTCATAAGAAAACAACTGAGGACAACTGAGACGGTCAACTTGAGAGCAATGACATATCACCTTCTGAAACAACACGCCATCAATGGGGAGCCTATTGTGGTCAAGTGTGGAAGTGCAAACTGCCTTTCTGAACCTGTTAATACCCGTATAAAGGTTTGATTTCTCACAGCCAACAGCAATTTGCCTATCAGTTGCAGTTACGCTTAGGAATCAAAAGGTTTTAACCGGCATTAATATGCAATCTCAGTAAGGACTAATACTGCGTAGAAAAACCCAGAGCCTCCATGAAAATGGATTGAGATTCTGGTGGGAAGCGGCCTGAGAGTCAGCATGTATTCACATTTTATTTTTAAAATGATGTAAATTCAAGCATTGCAGTAGCGATGGTGGTATAGTGGTGAGCATAGCTGCCTTCCAAGCAGTTGACCCGGCTTTGATTCCCGGCCGTCGCAGCTGTACCAGTGAGCGTTGTCGCTTACTGTCAGAGACAACATTAGGTCTTTTGGACAGCATGGTGTGCTTTCTATAGCACGTTTTCCCCTGTTAAAGGGCATCAATTGACAGCTCTCTGAAGTCTTGAACTTTTGACATGTCCGATGAGTCCTACAAAAAACACTACAGAACACACGTTTCTGAATATGAGGCTGGCATCACCTTTCCTCAAGTGATTAGAAAGGCCCGGAAGTTAATGGAGGGAAAATTTTAGACTTCTAGGTTGTTGTAGCCGAGTGGTCAAGGCGATGGACTAGATGTCCATTGGGGGCTAGCTGCGTAGGTTCGAGCTCTGCAGACATCGACGTGTTCTTATGAGCTGCGGCAGTCAAAATTAGCAGGCCCAATAGTGCTCTGCAATACGATTCCTGACCAATCAAGAGACAACCAATAGCACCTTACAAATTTTGTCCGTGTTCTTTTTTACAGCGTTTGTATCAATGGGACATTCATTTTGGACAGTATAAAGTCCCAAATGAGGACTCTGTGGCGCAACGGTAGTGCGTCTGACTCCAGATCAGAAGGATGCGTGTTCAAATCACGTCAGAGTCATGCCATTATGACATTGTAAAAGTCTCCTTTAACCTGTGATTAAGTATGTAGCATCACGCTATGCCTTAACGTTGGAGCAGGCTATTTAATTAGTGAGCTTTACCACTCATAAGAAAACAACTGAAGAAAACTGAGACGGTCAACTTGAGAGCAATGACATATCACCTTCTGAAACAACACGCCATCAATGGGGAGCCTATTGTGGTCAAGTGTGGAAGTGCAAACTGCCTTTCTGAACCTGTTAATACCCGTATAAAGGTTTGATTTCTCACAGCCAACAGCAATTTGCCTATCAGTTGCAGTTACGCTTAGGAATCTAACGGTTTTAACCGGCATTAATATGCAATCTCAGTAAGGAGTAATACTTCGTAGAAAAACCCAGAGCCTCCATGAAAATGGATTGAGATTCTGGTGGGAAGCGGCCTGAGAGTCAGCATGTATTCACATTTTATTTTTAAAATGATGTAAATTCAAGCATTGCAGTAGCGATGGTGGTATAGTGGTGAGCATAGCTGCCTTCCAAGCAGTTGACCCGGCTTTGATTCCCGGCCGTCGCAGCTGTACCAGTGAGCGTTGTCGCTTACTGTCAGAGACAACATTAGGTCTTTTGGACAGCATGGTGTGCTTTCTATAGCACGTTTTCCCCTGTTAAAGGGCATCAATTGACAGCTCTCTGAAGTCTTGAACTTTTGACATGTCCGATGAGTCCTACAAAAAACACTACAGAACACACGTTTCTGAATATGAGGCTGGCATCACCTTTCCTCAAGTGATTAGAAAGGCCCGGAAGTTAATGGAGGGAAAATTTTAGACTTCTAGGTTGTTGTAGCCGAGTGGTCAAGGCGATGGACTAGATGTCCATTGGGGGCTAGCTGCGTAGGTTCGAGCTCTGCAGACATCGACGTGTTCTTATGAGCTGCGGCAGTCAAAATTAGCAGGCCCAATAGTGCTCTGCAATACGATTCCTGACCAATCAAGAGACAAGCAATAGCACCTTACAAATTTTGTCTGTGTTCTTTTTTACAGCGTTTGTATCAATGGGACATTCATTTTGGACACTATAAAGTCCCAAATGAGGACTCTGTGGCGCAACGGTAGCGCGTCTGACTCCAGATCAGAAGGATGCATGTTCAAATCACGTCAGAGTCATGCCATTATGATGTTGTAAAAGTCTCCTTTAACCTGTGATTAAGTATGTAGCATCACGCTATGCCCTAACGTTGGAGCAGGCTATTTAATTAGTGAGCTTTACCACTCATAAGAAAACAACTGAAGACAACTGAGCAATCAACTTGAGAGCAATGACATATCACCTTCTGAAACAACACGCCATCAATGGGGAGCCTATTGTGGTCAAGTGTGGAAGTGCGAACTGCCTTTCTGAACCTGTTAATACCCGTATAAAGGTTTGATTTCTCACAGCCAACAGCAATTTGCCTATCAGTTGCAGTTACGCTTAGGAATCTAACGGTTTTAACCGGCATTAATATGCAATCTCAGTAAGGAGTAATACTTCGTAGAAAAACCCAGAGCCTCCATGAAAATGGATTGAGATTCTGGTGGGAAGCGGCCTGAGAGTCAGCATGTATTCACATTTTATTTTTAAAATGATGTAAATTCAAGCATTGCAGTAGCGATGGTGGTATAGTGGTGAGCATAGCTGCCTTCCAAGCAGTTGACCCGGCTTTGATTCCCGGCCGTCGCAGCTGTACCAGTGAGCGTTGTCGCTTACTGTCAGAGACAACATTAGGTCTTTTGGACAGCATGGTGTGCTTTCTATAGCACGTTTTCCCCTGTTAAAGGGCATCAATTGACAGCTCGCTGAAGTCTTGAACTTTTGACATGTCGGATGAGTCCTACAAAAAACACTACAGAACACACGTTTCTGAATATGAGGCTGGCATCACCTTTCCTCAAGTGATTAGAAAGGCCCGGAAGTTAATGGAGGGAAAATTTTAGACTTCTAGGTTGTTGTAGCCGAGTGGTCAAGGCGATGGACTAGATGTCCATTGGGGGCTAGCTGCGTAGGTTCGAGCTCTGCAGACATCGACGTGTTCTTATGAGCTGCGGCAGTCAAAATTAGCAGGCCCAATAGTGCTCTGCAATACGATTCCTGACCAATCAAGAGACAAGCAATAGCACCTTACAAATTTTGTCTGTGTTCTTTTTTACAGCGTTTGTATCAATGGGACATTCATTTTGGACACTATAAAGTCCCAAATGAGGACTCTGTGGCGCAACGGTAGCGCGTCTGACTCCAGATCAGAAGGATGCATGTTCAAATCACGTCAGAGTCATGCCATTATGATGTTGTAAAAGTCTCCTTTAACCTGTGATTAAGTATGTAGCATCACGCTATGCCCTAACGTTGGAGCAGGCTATTTAATTAGTGAGCTTTACCACTCATAAGAAAACAACTGAAGACAACTGAGCAATCAACTTGAGAGCAATGACATATCACCTTCTGAAACAACACGCCATCAATGGGGAGCCTATTGTGGTCAAGTGTGGAAGTGCGAACTGCCTTTCTGAACCTGTTAATACCCGTATAAAGGTTTGATTTCTCACAGCCAACAGCAATTTGCCTATCAGTTGCAGTTACGCTTAGGAATCTAACGGTTTTAACCGGCATTAATATGCAATCTCAGTAAGGAGTAATACTTCGTAGAAAAACCCAGAGCCTCCATGAAAATGGATTGAGATTCTGGTGGGAAGCGGCCTGAGAGTCAGCATGTATTCACATTTTATTTTTAAAATGATGTAAATTCAAGCATTGCAGTAGCGATGGTGGTATAGTGGTGAGCATAGCTGCCTTCCAAGCAGTTGACCCGGCTTTGATTCCCGGCCGTCGCAGCTGTACCAGTGAGCGTTGTCGCTTACTGTCAGAGACAACATTAGGTCTTTTGGACAGCATGGTGTGCTTTCTATAGCACGTTTTCCCCTGTTAAAGGGCATCAATTGACAGCTCTCTGAAGTCTTGAACTTTTGACATGTCCGATGAGTCCTACAAAAAACACTACAGAACACACGTTTCTGAATATGAGGCTGGCATCACCTTTCCTCAAGTGATTAGAAAGGCCCGGAAGTTAATGGAGGGAAAATTTTAGACTTCTAGGTTGTTGTAGCCGAGTGGTCAAGGCGATGGACTAGATGTCCATTGGGGGCTAGCTGCGTAGGTTCGAGCTCTGCAGACATCGACGTGTTCTTATGAGCTGCGGCAGTCAAAATTAGCAGGCCCAATAGTGCTCTGCAATACGATTCCTGACCAATCAAGAGACAAGCAATAGCACCTTACAAATTTTGTCTGTGTTCTTTTTTACAGCGTTTGTATCAATGGGACATTCATTTTGGACACTATAAAGTCCCAAATGAGGACTCTGTGGCGCAACGGTAGCGCGTCTGACTCCAGATCAGAAGGATGCGTGTTCAAATCACGTCAGAGTCATGCCATTATGACGTTGTAAAAGTCTCCTTTAACCTGTGATTAAGTATTTAGCATCACGCTATGCCCTAACATTGGAGCAGGCTATTTAATTAGTGAGCTTTACCACTCATAAGAAAACAACTGAAGACAACTGAGACGGTCAACTTGAGAGCAATGACATATCACCTTCTGAAACAACACGCCATCAATGGGGAGCCTACTGTGGTCAAGTGAGGAAGTGCAAACTGCCTTTCTGAACCTGTTAATACCCGTATAAAGGTTTGATTTCTCACAGCCAACAGCAATTTGCCTATCAGTTGCAGTTACGCTTAGGAATCAAAAGGTTTTAACCGGCATTAATATGCAATCTCAGTAAGGACTAATACTGCGTAGAAAAACCCAGAGCCTCCATGAAAATGGATTGAGATTCTGGTGGGAAGCGGCCTGAGAGTCAGCATGTATTCACATTTTATTTTTAAAATGATGTAAATTCAAGCATTGCAGTAGCGATGGTGGTATAGTGGTGAGCATAGCTGCCTTCCAAGCAGTTGACCCGGCTTTGATTCCCGGCCGTCGCAGCTGTACCAGTGAGCGTTGTCGCTTACTGTCAGAGACAACATTAGGTCTTTTGGACAGCATGGTGTGCTTTCTATAGCACGTTTTCCCCTGTTAAAGGGCATCAATTGACAGCTCTCTGAAGTCTTGAACTTTTGACATGTCCGATGAGTCCTACAAAAAACACTACAGAACACACGTTTCTGAATATGAGGCTGGCATCACCTTTCCTCAAGTGATTAGAAAGGCCCGGAAGTTAATGGAGGGAAAATTTTAGACTTCTAGGTTGTTGTAGCCGAGTGGTCAAGGCGATGGACTAGATGTCCATTGGGGGCTAGCTGCGTAGGTTCGAGCTCTGCAGACATCGACGTGTTCTTATGAGCTGCGGCAGTCAAAATTAGCAGGCCCAATAGTGCTCTGCAATACGATTCCTGACCAATCAAGAGACAACCAATAGCACCTTACAAATTTTGTCTGTGTTCTTTTTTACAGCGTTTGTATCAATGGGACATTCATTTTGGACACTATAAAGTCCCAAATGAGGACTCTGTGGCGCAACGGTAGCGCGTCTGACTCCAGATCAGAAGGATGCGTGTTCAAATCACGTCAGAGTCATGCCATTACGACGTTGTAAAAGTCTCCTTTAACCTGTGATTAAGTATGTAGCATCACACTATGCCCTAACGTTGGAGCAGGCTATTTAATTAGTGAGCTTTACCACTCATAAGAAAACAACTGAGGACAACTGAGACGGTCAACTTGAGAGCAATGACATATCACCTTCTGAAACAACACGCCATCAATGGGGAGCCTACTGTGGTCAAGTGAGGAAGTGCAAACTGCCTTTCTGAACCTGTTAATACCCGTATAAAGGTTTGATTTCTCACAGCCAACAGCAATTTGCCTATCAGTTGCAGTTACGCTTAGGAATCAAAAGGTTTTAACCGGCATTAATATGCAATCTCAGTAAGGAGTAATACTTCGTAGAAAAACCCAGAGCCTCCATGAAAATGGATTGAGATTCTGGTGGGAAGCGGCCTGAGAGTCAGCATGTATTCACATTTTATTTTTAAAATGATGTAAATTCAAGCATTGCAGTAGCGATGGTGGTATAGTGGTGAGCATAGCTGCCTTCCAAGCAGTTGACCCGGCTTTGATTCCCGGCCGTCGCAGCTGTACCAGTGAGCGTTGTCGCTTACTGTCAGAGACAACATTAGGTCTTCTGGACAGCATGGTGTGCTTTCTATAGCACGTTTTCCCCTCTTAAAGGGCATCAATTGACAGCTCTCTGAAGTCTTGAACTTTTGACATGTCCGATGAGTCCTACAAAAAACACTACAGAACACACGTTTCTGAATATGAGGCTGGCATCACCTTTTCTCAAGTGATTAGAAAGGCCCGGAAGTTAATGGAGGGAAAATTTTAGACTTCAAGGTTGTTGTAGCCGAGTGGTCAAGGCGATGGACTAGAAGTCCATTGGGGGCTAGCTGCGTAGGTTCGAGCCCTGCAGACATCGACGTGTTCTTATGAGCTGCGGCAGTCAAAATTAGCAGGCCCAATAGTGCTCTGCAATCCGATTCCTGACCAATCAAGAGACAAGCAATAGCACCTTACAAATTTTGTCTGCGTTCTTTTTTACAGCGTTTGTATCAATGGGACATTCATTTTGGACACTATAAAGTCCCAACTGAGGACTCTGTGGCGCAACGGTAGCGCGTCTGACTCCAGATCAGAAGGATGCGTGTTCAAATCACGTCAGAGTCATGCCATTATGACGTTGTAAAAGTCTCCTTTAACCTGTGATTAAGTATGTAGCATCACGCTATGCCCTAACATTGGAGCAGGCTATTTAATTAGTGAGCTTTACCACTCATAAGAAAACAACTGAAGACAACTGAGACGGTCAACTTGAGAGCAATGACATATCACCTTCTGAAACAACACGCCATCAATGGGGAGCCTATTGTGGTCAAGTGTGGAAGTGCAAACTGCCTTTCTGAACCTGTTAATACCCGTATAAAGGTTTGATTTCTCACAGCCAACAGCAATTTGCCTATCAGTTGCAGTTACGCTTAGGAATCAAAAGGTTTTAACCGGCATTAATATGCAATCTCAGTAAGGAGTAATACTTCGTAGAAAAACCCAGAGCCTCCATGAAAATGGATTGAGATTCTGGTGGGAAGCGGCCTGAGAGTCAGCATGTATTCACATTTTATTTTTAAAATGATGTAAATTCAAGCATTGCAGTAGCGATGGTGGTATAGTGGTGAGCATAGCTGCCTTCCAAGCAGTTGACCCGGCTTTGATTCCCGGCCGTCGCAGCTGTACCAGTGAGCGTTGTCGCTTACTGTCAGTGACAACATTAGGTCTTTTGGACAGCATGGCGTGCTTTCTATAGCATGTTTTCCCCTGTTAAAGGGCATCAATTGACAGCTCTCTGAAGTCTTGAACCTTTGACATGTCCGAAGAGTCCTACTACTACAAAAAACACTACAGAACACACGTTTCTGAATATGAGGCTGAACATCACCTTTTCTCAAGTGATTAGAATGGCCCGGAAGTTAATGGAGGGAAAAATTCAGACTTTAAGGTTGTTGTGGCCGAGTGGTTAAGGCGATGGACTAGAAATCCATTGGGGTCTCCCCGCGCAGGTTCGAGCCCTGCCGACAACGGCATATTTTTATGAGCTGCGGCAGTCAAAATTAACAGGCCCAATTGTGCTGCACATTAGGATTCCTGACCAATCAAGAGACATGATATCAAGCAATCGAACCTTACATAATTTGTGTATATATTATTTTACAGCGTTTGTATCAATGGGACATTCATTTTGATCACTAAATGGCCCAAATGAGGGCTCTGTGGAGCAACGGTAGCACGTCTAATTCCAGATCAGAAGGATGCGTGTTCAAATCGTGTCAGGTTCATACAATTACGACGGGGCGAAAGTCGCCTTTAACCTGTGATTAAGTATGTAGCACCACGCTATGCCATAACGTTGGAGCAGGCGATTGAATTAGAGAGCTTTACCCTTCCCACTCATCAAAAACCAACTGAGATGGTCAACTTGAGAGCATTGACATATCACGTTCTGAAACAACACGTCATCAATGGGGAGCCTGTTGTGGTCAAGTGTGGAAGCCAATGGGCTGCGGACTCCCTTTCCCAACCTATTAATACCCGTATAAAGGTTTGAGTTCTCACAGCCAACAGCAATTTGCCTATCAGCTGCTATTATGCTTAGGAATCGCACGGTTATAACTAGGCATTAATATGCAATCTCAGTAAGGAGTAATACTTGGTAGAGAAACGGGCAGCAAGCCTGTTGTCGTGTTGCCATGTGTGGTGTGACAGTTCAAAAAAACCCAGAGCCTCCATGAAAATGGATTGAGATTCTGTTGGAAGCGGCCTGAGAGTCAGCATGTATTCACATTTTATTTTTAAAATGATGTAAATTACAGCATTGTAATAGCAATGGTGGTATAGTGGTGAGCATAGCTGCCTTCAAAGCAGTTGACCTGGGTTTCGATTTCCCGGCCATCGCAGCTGTGGCAGTGAGAGTTGTTGCTTGCGGTCAGAGACAACAGTATGTGTGGTGGATTGTGGCATGCTTTCTATAGCACGTTTTCCCCTGTTAAAGGGCATCAATTGACAGCTCTCTGAAGTCTTGAACTTTTGACATGTCCGATGAGTCCTACAAAAAACACTACAGAACACACGTTTCTGAATATGAGGCTGAAGCATCACCTTTTCTCAAGTGATTAGAATGGCCCGGAAGTTAATGGAGGGAAAATTTCAGCCTTCTAGGTTGTTATGGCTGAGTGGTCAAGGCGATGGACTAGAAGTCCATTGGGGACTCACTGCGCAGGTTCGAGCTCTACAGACATCAACGTGTTCTTATGAGCTGCGGCAGTCTAAATTAGCAGGCCCAATAGTCCTCTGCAATACGATTCCTGACCAATCAAGAAACAAGCAATAGCACCTTAGAAATTTTGTCTGTGTTCTTTTTTACAGCGTTTGTATCAATGGGACATTCATTTTGGACACTATAAAGTCCCAAATGAGGTCTCTGTGGCGCAACGGTAGCACGTCTGACTCCAGATCAGAAGGATGCGTGTTCAAATCACGTCAGAGTCATGCCATTATGACATTGTAAAAGTCTCCTTTAACCTGTGATTAAGTATGTAGCATCATGCTATGCCTTAACGTTGGAGCAGGCTATTTAATTAGTGAGCTTTACCACTCATAAGAAAACAACTGAAGACAACTGAGACCGTCAACTTGAGAGCAATGACATATCACCTTCTGAAACAACACGCCATCAATGGGGAGCCTATTGTGGTCAAGTGTGGAAGTGCAAACTGCCTTTCTGAACCTGTTAATACCCCTATAAAGGTTTGATTTCTCACAGCCAACAGCAATTTGCCTATCAGTTGCAGTTACGCTTAGGAATCAAAAGGTTTTAACCGGCATTAATATGCAATCTCAGTAAGGAGTAATACTTCGTAGAAAAACCCAGAGCCTCCATGAAAATGGATTGAGATTCTGGTGGGAAGCGGCCTGAGAGTCAGCATGTATTCACATTTTATTTTTAAAATGATGTAAATTCAAGCATTGCAGTAGCGATGGTGGTATAGTGGTGAGCATAGCTGCCTTCCAAGCAGTTGACCTGGGTTTGATTCCCGGCCGTCGCAGCTGTACCAGTGAGCGTTGTCGCTTACTGTCAGAGACAACATTAGGTCTTTTGGACAGCATGGTGTGCTTTCTATAGCACGTTTTCCCCTGTTAAAGGGCATCAATTGACAGCTCTCTGAAGTCTTGAACCTTTGACATGTCCGAAGAGTCCTACTACTACAAAAACACTACAGAACACACGTTGCTGCATATGAGGCTGAACATCACCTTTTCTCAAGTGATTACAAAGGTCTGGAAGTTAATGGAGGGAAAAATTCAGACTTCAAGGTTGTTGTGGCCGAGTGGTTAAGGCGATGGACTAGAAATCCATTGGGGTCTCCCCGTGCAGGTTCGAGCCCTGCCGACAACGGCATGTTTTTATGAGCTGCGGCAGTCAAAACTAACAGGCCCATTTGTGCTGCACATTAGGATTCCTGACCAATCAAGAGACATGATATCAAGCAATCGAACCTTACATAATTTGTGTATATATTATTTTACAGCGTTTGTATCAATGGGACATTCATTTTTATCACTAAATGGCCCAAATGAGGGCTCTGTGGAGCAACGGTAGCACGTCTAATTCCAGATCAGAAGGATGCGTGTTCAAATCGTGTCAGGTTCATACAATTACGACGGGGCGAAAGTCGCCTTTAACCTGTGATTAAGTATGTAGCACCACGCTATGCCATAACGTTGGAGCAGGCGATTGAATTAGAGAGCTTTACCCTTCCCACTCATCAAAAACCAACTGAGATGGTCAACTTGAGAGCATTGACATATCACGTTCTGAAACAACACGTCATCAATGGGGAGCCTGTTGTGGTCAAGTGTGGAAGCCAATGGGCTGCGGACTCCCTTTCCCAACCTATTAATACCCGTATAAAGGTTTGAGTTCTCACAGCCAACAGCAATTTGCCTATCAGCTGCTATTATGCTTAGGAATCGCACGGTTATAACTAGGCATTAATATGCAATCTCAGTAAGGAGTAATACTTGGTAGAGAAACGGGCAGCAAGCCTGTTGTCGTGTTGCCATGTGTGGTGTGACAGTTCAAAAAAACCCAGAGCCTCCATGAAAATGGATTGAGATTCTGTTGGAAGCGGCCTGAGAGTCAGCATGTATTCACATTTTATTTTTAAAATGATGTAAATTACAGCATTGTAATAGCAATGGTGGTATAGTGGTGAGCATAGCTGCCTTCAAAGCAGTTGACCTGGGTTTCGATTTCCCGGCCATCGCAGCTGTGGCAGTGAGAGTTGTTGCTTGCGGTCAGAGACAACAGTATGTGTGGTGGATTGTGGCATGCTTTCTATAGCACGTTTTCCCCTGTTAAAGGGCATCAATTGACAGCTCTCTGAAGTCTTGAACTTTTGACATGTCCGATGAGTCCTACAAAAAACACTACAGAACACACGTTTCTGAATATGAGGCTGAAGCATCACCTTTTCTCAAGTGATTAGAATGGCCCGGAAGTTAATGGAGGGAAAATTTCAGCCTTCTAGGTTGTTATGGCTGAGTGGTCAAGGCGATGGACTAGAAGTCCATTGGGGGCTCACTGCGCAGGTTCGAGCTCTACAGACATCAACGTGTTCTTATGAGCTGCGGCAGTCTAAATTAGCAGGCCCAATAGTCCTCTGCAATACGATTCCTGACCAAACAAGCAATAGCACCTTACAAATTTTGTCTGTGTTCTTTTTTACAGCGTTTGTATCAATGGCACATTCATTTTGGACACTATAAAGTCCCAAATGAGGACTCTGTGGCGCAACGGTAGCGCGTCTGACTCCAGATCAGAAGGATGCGTGTTCAAATCACGTCAGAGTCATGCCATTATGACATTGTAAAAGTCTCCTTTAACCTGTGATTAAGTATGTAGCATCACGCTATGCCTTAACGTAGGAGCAGGCTATTTAATTAGTGAGCTTTACCACTCATAAGAAAACAACTGAAGAAAACTGAGACGGTCAACTTGAGAGCAATGACATATCACCTTCTGAAACAACACGCCATCAATGGGGAGCCTATTGTGGTCAAGTGTGGAAGTGCAAACTGCCTTTCTGAACCTGTTAATACCCGTATAAAGGTTTGATTTCTCACAGCCAACAGCAATTTGCCTATCAGTTGCAGTTACGCTTAGGAATCAAAAGGTTTTAACCGGCATTAATATGCAATCTCAGTAAGGAGTAATACTTCGTAGAAAAACCCAGAGCCTCCATGAAAATGGATTGAGATTCTGGTGGGAAGCGGCCTGAGAGTCAGCATGTATTCACATTTTATTTTTAAAATGATGTAAATTCAAGCATTGCAGTAGCGATGGTGGTATAGTGGTGAGCATAGCTGCCTTCCAAGCAGTTGACCCGGCTTTGATTCCCGGCCGTCGCAGCTGTACCAGTGAGCGTTGTCGCTTACTGTCAGAGACAACATTAGGTCTTTTGGACAGCATGGTGTGCTTTCTATAGCACGTTTTCCCCTGTTAAAGGGCATCAATTGACAGCTCTCTGAAGTCTTGAACTTTTGACATGTCCGATGAGTCCTACAAAAAACACTACAGAACACACGTTTCTGAATATGAGGCTGGCATCACCTTTCCTCAAGTGATTAGAAAGGCCCGGAAGTTAATGGAGGGAAAATTTTAGACTTCTAGGTTGTTGTAGCCGAGTGGTCAAGGCGATGGACTAGAAGTCCATTGGGGGCTAGCTGCGTAGGTTCGAGCTCTGCAGACATCGACGTGTTCTTATGAGCTGCGGCAGTCTAAATTAGCAGGCCCAATAGTCCTCTGCAATACGATTCCTGACCAATCAAGAAACAAGCAATAGCACCTCACAAATTTTGTCTGTGTTCTTTTTTACAGCGTTTGTATCCATGGGACATTCATTTTGATGACTAAATGGCCCAAATGAGGGCTCTGTGGAGCAACGGTAGCACGTCTAATTCCAGATCAGAAGGATGCGTGTTCAAATCGTGTCAGGTTCATACAATTACGACGGGGCGAAAGTCGCCTTTAACCTGTGATTAAGTATGTAGCACCACGCTATGCCATAACGTTGGAGCAGGCGATTGAATTAGAGAGCTTTACCCTTCCCACTCATCAAAAACCAACTGAGATGGTCAACTTGAGAGCATTGACATATCACCTTCTGAAACAACACGTCATCAATGGGGAGCCTGTTGTGGTCAAGTGTGGAAGCCAATGGGCTGTGGACAGCCTTTCCTAACCTATTAATACCCGTATAAAGGTTTGAGTTCTCACAGCCAACAGCAATTTGCCTATCAGCTGCTATTATGCTTAGGAATCGCACGGTTATAACCAGGCATTAATATGCAATCTCAGTAAGGAGTAATACTTGGTAGAGAAACGGGCAGCAAGCCTGTTGTCGTGTTGCCATGTGTGGTGTGACAGTTAAAAAAAAACCCAGAGCCTCCATGAAAATGGATTGAGATTCTGTTGAAAGCGGCCTGAGAGTCAGCATGTATTCACATTTTATTTTTAAAATGATGTAAATTACAGCATTATAATAGAAATGGTGGTATAGTGGTGAGCATAACTGCCTTCAAAGCAGTTGACCTGGGTTTCGATTTCCGGCCATCGCAGCTGTGGCAGTGAGAGTTGTTGCTTGCGGTCAGAGACAACAGTATGTGTGGTGGATTGTGGCATGCTTTCTATAGCACGTTTTCCCCTGTTAAAGGGCATCAATTGACAGCTCTCTGACGTCTTGAACTTTTGACGTTTCTGAATAAGAGGCTGAAGCAACACCTTTTCTCAAGTGATTAGAAAGACCCGGAAGTTAATGGAGGGAAAATTTCAGACTTCAAGGTTGTTGTGGCTGAGTGGTCAAGGCGATGGACTGGAAGTCCATTGGCGGTTCACTGCGCAGGTTCGAGCACTGCAGACATCAAGGTGTTCTTATGAGCTGCGGCAGTCAAAATTAGCACGCCCAATATTGCTCTGCAATATGATTCCTGACCAATCAAGAGACAAGCAATAGCACCTTACAAATTTTGTCTGTGTTCTTTTTTACAGCGTTTGTATCAATGGGACATTCATTTTGGACACTATAAAGTCCTAAATGAGTACTCTGTGGCGCAACGGTAGCGCGTCTGACTCCAGATCAAAAGGATGCGTGTTCAAATCACGTCAGAGTCATGCCATTATGACGTTGTAAAAGTCTCCTTTAACCTGTGATTAAGTATGTAGCATCACGCTATGCCCTAACGTTGGAGCAGGCTATTTAATTAGTGAGCTTTACCACTCATAAGAAAACAACTGAAGACAACTGAGACGGTCAACTTGAGAGCAATGACATATCACCTTCTGAAACAACACGCCATCAATGGGGAGCCTATTGTGGTCAAGTGTGGAAGTGCAAACTGCCTTTCTGAACCTGTTAATACCCGTATAAAGGTTTGATTTCTCACAGCCAACAGCAATTTGCCTATCAGTTTCAGTTACGCTTAGGAATCAAAAGGTTTTAACCGGCATTAATATGCAATCTCAGTAAGGACTAATACTTCGTAGAAAAACCCAGAGCCTCCATGAAAATGGATTGAGATTCTGGTGGGAAGCGGCCTGAGAGTCAGCATGTATTCACATTTTATTTTTAAAATGATGTAAATTCAAGCATTGCAGTAGCGATGGTGGTATAGTGGTGAGCATAGCTGCCTTCCAAGCAGTTGACCTGGGTTTGATTCCCGGCCGTCGCAGCTGTACCAGTGAGCGTTGTCGCTTACTGTCAGAGACAACATTAGGTCTTTTGGACAGCATGGTGTGCTTTCTATAGCACGTTTTCCCCTGTTAAAGGGCATCAATTGACAGCTCTCTGAAGTCTTGAACTTTTGACATGTCCGATGAGTCCTACAAAAAACACTACAGAACACACGTTTCTGAATATGAGGCTGAAGCATCACCTTTTCTCAAGTGATTAGAATGGCCCGGAAGTTAATGGAGGGAAACTTTCAGACTTCTAGGTTGTTGTGGCTGAGTGGTCAAGGCGATGGACTAGAAGTCCATTGGGGGCTCACTGCACAGGTTCGAGCCCTGCAGACATCAACGTGTTCTTATGAGCTGTGGCAGTCTAAGTTAGCAGGCCCAATAGTGCTCTGCAATACGATTACTGACCAATCAAGAGACAAGCAATAGCACCTTACAAATTTTGTCTGTGTTCTTTTTTACAGCGTTTGTATCAATGGGACATTCATTTTGGACACTATAAAGTCCCAAATGAGGGCTCTGTGGCGCAACGGTAGCGCGTCTGACTCCAGATCAGAAGGATGCGTGTTCAAATCACGTCAGAGTCATGCCATTATGACGTTGTAAAAGTCTCCTTTAACCTGTGATTAAGTATGTAGCATCACGCTATGCCCCAACGTTGTAAAAGTCTCCTTTAACCTGTGATTAAGTATGTAGCATCACGCTATGCCCCAACGTTGGAGCAGCCTATTTAATTGGTGAGCTTTACCACTCATAAGAAAACAACTGAGACGGTCAACTTGAGAGCAAGGACATATCACCTTCTGAAACAACACGTCATCAATGGGGAGCCTATTGTGGTCAAGTTTGGAAGCCAATGTGGTGCGAACTGCCTTTCTGAACCTGTTAATACCCGTATAAAGGTTTGATTTCTCACAGCCAACAGCAATTTGCCTATCAGTTGCAGTTATGCTTAGGAATCAAAAGGTTTTAACCGGCATTAATATGCAATCTCAGTAAGGAGTAATACTTCGTAGAAAAACCCAGAGCCTCCATGAAAATGGATTGAGATTCTGGTGGGAAGCGGCCTGAGAGTCAGCATGTATTCACATTTTATTTTTAAAATGATGTAAATTCAAGCATTGCAGTAGCGATGGTGGTATAGTGGTGAGCATGGCTACCTTCCAAGCAGTTGACCCGGCTTTGATTCCCGGCCGTCGCAGCTGTACCAGTGAGCGTTGTCGCTTACTGTCAGAGACAACATTAGGTCTTTTGGACAGCATGGTGTGCTTTCTATAGCACGTTTTCCCCTGTTAAAGGGCATCAATTGACAGCTCTCTGAAGTCTTGAACTTTTGACATGTCCGATGAGTCCTACAAAAAACACTACAGAACACACGTTTCTGAATATGAGGCTGGCATCACCTTTTCTCAAGTGATTAGAAAGGCCCGGAAGTTAATGGAGGGAAAATTTTAGACTTCTAGGTTGTTATAGCTGAGTGGTCAAGGCGATGGACTAAAAGTCCATTGGGGGCTAGCTGCGTAGGTTCGAGCCCTGCAAACATCGACGTGTTCTTATGAGCTGCGGCAGTCAAAATTAGCAGGCCCAATAGTGCTCTGCAATACGATTCCTGACCAATCAAGAGGCAAGCAATAGCACCTTCCAAATTTTGTCTGTGTTCTTTTTTACAGCGTTTGTATCAATGGGACATTCATTTTGGACACTATAAAGTCCCAAATGAGGGCTCTGTGGCGCAACGGTAGCGCGTCTGACTCCAGATCAGAAGGATGCGTGTTCAAATCACGTCAGAGTCATGCCACTATGACGTTGTAAAAGTCTCCTTTAACCTGTGATTAAGTATGTAGCATCACGCTATGCCCCAACGTTGGAGCAGCCTATTTAATTGGTGAGCTTTACCACTCATAAGAAAACAACTGAGACGGTCAACTTGAGAGCAAGGACATATCACCTTCTGAAACAACACGTCATCAATGGGGAGCCTATTGTGGTCAAGTTTGGAAGCCAATGTGGTGCGAACTGCCTTTCTGAACCTGTTAATACCCGTATAAAGGTTTGATTTCTCACAGCCAACAGCAATTTGCCTATCAGTTGCAGTTATGCTTAGGAATCAAAAGGTTTTAACCGGCATTAATATGCAATCTCAGTAAGGAGTAATACTTCGTAGAAAAACCCAGAGCCTCCATGAAAATGGATTGAGATTCTGGTGGGAAGCGGCCTGAGAGTCAGCATGTATTCACATTTTATTTTTAAAATGATGTAAATTCAAGCATTGCAGTAGCGATTGTGGGTTAGTGGTGAGCATGGCTACCTTCCAAGCAGTTGACCCGGCTTTGATTCCCGGCCGTCGCAGCTGTACCAGTGAGCGTTGTCGCTTACTGTCAGAGACAACATTAGGTCTTTTGGACAGCATGGTGTGCTTTCTATAGCACGTTTTCCCCTGTTAAAGGGCATCAATTGACAGCTCTCTGAAGTCTTGAACTTTTGACATGTCCGATGAGTCCTACAAAAAACACTACAGAACACACGTTTCTGAATATGAGGCTGGCATCACCTTTTCTCAAGTGATTAGAAAGGCCCGGAAGTTAATGGAGGGAAAATTTTAGACTTCTAGGTTGTTATAGCTGAGTGGTCAAGGCGATGGACTAAAAGTCCATTGGGGGCTAGCTGCGTAGGTTCGAGCCCTGCAAACATCGACGTGTTCTTATGAGCTGCGGCAGTCAAAATTAGCAGGCCCAATAGTGCTCTGCAATACGATTCCTGACCAATCAAGAGGCAAGCAATAGCACCTTCCAAATTTTGTCTGTGTTCTTTTTTACAGCGTTTGTATCAATGGGACATTAATTTTGGACACTATAAAGTCCCAAATGAGGGCTCTGTGGCGCAACGGTAGCGCGTCTGACTCCAGATCAGAAGGATGCGTGTTCAAATCACGTCAGAGTCATGCCATTATGACGTTGTAAAAGTCTCCTTTAACCTGTGATTAAGTATGTAGCATCACGCTATGCCCCAACGTTGTAAAAGTCTCCTTTAACCTGTGATTAAGTATGTAGCATCAGGCTATGCCCCAACGTTGGAGCAGCCTATTTAATTGGTGAGCTTTACCACTCATGAGAAAACAACTGAAGACAACTGAGACGGTCAACTTGAGAGCAATGACATATCACCTTCTGAAACAACACGCCATCAATGGGGAGCCTATTGTGGTCAAGTGTGGAAGTGCAAACTGCCTTTCTGAACCTGTTAATACCCGTATAAAGGTTTGATTTCTCACAGCCAACAGCAATTTGCCTATCAGTTGCAGTTACGCTTAGGAATCAAAAGGTTTTAACCGGCATTAATATGCAATCTCAGTAAGGAGTAATACTTCGTAAAAAAACCCAGAGCCTCCATGAAAATGGATTGAGATTCTGGTGGGAAGCGGCCTGAGAGTCAGCATGTATTCACATTTTTTTTTTAAATGATGTAAATTCAAGCATTGCAGTAGCGATGGTGGAATAGTGGTGAGCATAGCTGCCTTCCAAGCAGTTGACCAGGGTTCGATTCCCGGCCGTCGCAGCTGTACCAGTGAGCGTTGTCGCTTACTGTCAGAGACAACATTAGGTCGTTTGGACATCATGGCGTGCTTTCTATAGCATGTTTTCCCCTGTTAAAGGGCATCAATTGACAGATCTCTGAAATCTTGAACCTTTGACATGTCCGAAGAGTCCTACTACTACAGAACACACGTTGCTGCATATGAGGCTGAAACATCACCTTTTCTCAAGTGATTAGAAAGGTCTGGAAGTTAATGGAGGGAAAAATTCAGACTTCTAGGTTGTTGAGACCGAGTGGTTGAGGCGATGGACTAGAAATCCATTGGGGTCTCCCCGCGCAGGTTCGAGCCCTGCCGACAATGGCATGGTTTTATGAGCTGCGGCAGTCAAAATTAACAGGCCCAATTGTGCTGCACATTAGGATTCCTGACCAATCAAGAGACATGATATCAAGCAATCGAACCTTACAAAATTTGTGTATATATTATTTACAGCGTTTGTATCAATGGGACATTCATTTTGATCATTAAATGGCCCAAATGAGGGCTCTGTGGAGCAACGGTAGCACATCTAATTCCAGATCAGAAGGATGCGTGTTCAAATCGTGTCAGGTTCATACAATTACGACGGGGCGAAAGTTGCCTTTAACCTGTGATTAAGTATGTAGCACCACGCTATGCCATAACGTTGGAGCAGGCGATTGAATTAGAGAGCTTTACCCTTCCCACTCATCAAAAACCAACTGAGATGGTCAACTTGAGAGCATTGACATATCACCTTCTGAAACAACACGTCATCAATGGGGAGCCTGTTGTGGTCAAGTGTGGGAGCCAATGGGCTGCGGACTGCCTTTCCCAACCTATTAATACCCGTATAAAGGTTTGAGTTCTCACAGCCAACAGCAATTTGCCTATCAGCTGCTATTATGCTTAGGAATCGCACGGTTATAACTAGGCATTAATATGCAATCTCAGTAAGGAGTAATACTTGGTAGAGAAACGGGCAGCAAGCCTGTTGTCGTGTTGCCATGTGTGGTGTGACAGTTCAAAAAAACCCAGAGCCTCCATGAAAATGGATTGAGATTCTGTTGGAAGCGGCCTGAGAGTCAGCATGTATTCACATTTTATTTTTAAAATGATGTAAATTACAGCATTATAATAGCAATGGTGGTATAGTGGTGAGCATAACTGCCTTCAAAGCAGTTGACCTGGGTTTCGATTTCCGGCCATCGCAGCTGTGGCAGTGAGAGTTGTTGCTTGCGGTCAGAGACAACAGTATGTGTGGTGGATTGTGGCATGCTTTCTATAGCACGTTTTCCCCTGTTAAAGGGCATCAATTGACAGCTCTCTGACGTCTTGAACTTTTGACATGTCCGATGAGTCCTACAAAAAACACTACAGAACACACGTTTCTGAATATGAGGCTGAAGCATCACCTTTTCTCAAGTGATTAGAATGGCCCGGAAGTTAATGGAGGGAAAATTTCGGACTTCTAGGTTGTTGTGGCTGAGTGGTCAAGACGATGGACTAGAAGTCCATTGGGGGGTCGCTGCGCAGGTTCGAGCCCTGCAGACATCAACGTGTTCTTATGAGCTGCGGCAGTCAAAATTAGCAGGCCCAATAGTGCTCTGCAATACGATTCCTGACCAATCAAGAGACAAGCAATAGCACCTTACGAATTTTGTCTGTGTTCTTTTTTACAGCGTTTGTATCAATGGGACATTCATTTTGGACACTATAAAGTCCCAAATGAGGACTCTGTGGCGCAACGGTAGCGCGTCTGACACCAGATCAGAAGGATGCGTGTTCAAATCACGTCAGAGTCATGCCATTATGACGTTGTAAAAGTCTCCTTTAACCTGTGATTAAGTATGTAGCATCACGCTATGCCCCAACGTTGGAGCAGCCTATTTAATTGGTGAGCTTTACCACTCATAAGAAAACAACTGAGACGGTCAACTTGAGAGCAAGGGCATATCACCTTCTGAAACAACACGTCATCAATGGGGAGCCTATTGTGGTCAAGTATGGAAGCCAATGTGGTGCGAACTGCCTTTCTGAACCTGTTAATACCCGTATAAAGGTTTGATTTCTCACAGCCAACAGCAATTTGCCTATCAGTTGCAGTTACGCTTAGGAATCAAACGGTTTTAACCAGGCATTAATATGCAATCTCAGTAAGGAGTAATACTTCGTAAAAAAACCCAGAGCCTCCATGAAAATGGATTGAGATTCTGGTGGGAAGCGGCCTGAGAGTCAGCATGTATTCACATTTTATTTTTAAAATGATGTAAATTCAAGCATTGCAGTAGCGATGGTGGTATAGTGGTGAGCATAGCTACCTTCCAAGCAGTTGACCCGGCTTTGATTCCCGGCCGTCCCTGCTGTACCAGTGAGCGTTGTCGCTTACTGTCAGAGACAACATTAGGTCTTTTGGACAGCATGGTGTGCTTTCTATAGCACGTTTTCCCCTGTTAAAGGGCATCAATTGACAGCTCTCTGAAGTCTTGAACTTTTGACATGTCCGATGAGTCCTACAAAAAACACTACAGAACACACGTTTCTGAATATGAGGCTGGCATCACCTTTTCTCAAGTGATTTGAAAGGCCCGGAAGTTAATGGAGGGAAAACTTTGGACTTCTAGGTTGTTGTAGCCGAGTGGTCAAGGCGATGGACTAGAAGTCCATTGGGGGCTAGCTGCGTAGGTTCGAGCCCTGCAGACATCGACGTGTTCTTATGAGCTGCGGCAGTCAAAATTAGCAGGCCCAATAGTGCTCTGCAATACGATTCCTGACCAATCAAGAGACAAGCAATAGCACCTTACAAATTTTGTCTGTGTTCTTTTTTACAGCGTTTGTATCAATGGGACATTCATTTTGGACACTATAAAGTCCCAAATGAGGACTCTGTGGCGCAACGGTAGCGCGTCTGACTCCAGATCAGAAGGATGCGTGTTCAAATCACGTCAGAGTCATGCCATTATGACATTGTAAAAGTCTCCTTTAACCTGTGATTAAGTATGTAGCATTACGCTATGCCCCAACATTGGAGCAGCCTATTTAATTGGTGAGCTTTACCACTCATAAGAAAACAACTGAGACGGTCAACTTGAGAGCAAGGACATATCACCTTCTGAAACGTCATCAATGGGGAGCCTATTGTGGTCAAGTGTGGAAGCCAATGGGGTGGGAACTGCCTTTCTGAACCTGTTAATACCCGTATAAAGGTTTGATTTCTCACAGCCAACAGCAATTTGCCTATCAGTTGCAGTTACGCTTAGGAATCAAACGGTTTTAACCAGGCATTAATATGCAATTCTCAGTAAGGAGTAATACTTTGTTGAAAAACCCAGAGCCTCCATGAAAATGGATTGAGATTCTAGTGGGAAGCGGCCTGACAGTCAGCATGTATTCACATTTTATTTTTAAAATGATGTAAATTTAAGCATTGCAATAGCGATGGTGGTATAGTGGTGAGCATAGCTGCCTTACAAGCAAGCCAGGGTTCGATTCCCGGCTGTACCAGTGAGCGTTGTCGCTTACTGTCAGAAACAACATTAGGTGTTTTGTACAGCGGTGGATTATGGCGTGCTTTCTATGGCACGTTTTCACCTGTTAAAGGGCATCAATTGACAGCTCTCTGAAGTCTTGGGGTCTCCCTGCGCAGGTTCGAGCCTTGCCGACAACGGAGTGTTTTTATGAGCTGCGGCAGTCAAAATTAACAGGCCCAATTTTTCTGCACAGTAGGATTCCTGACCAATCAAGAGACATGATATCAAGCAATCGAACCTTACAAAATTTGTGTATATACTGTTTTAGAGCGTTTTTATCAATTGGACATTCATTTTGATCACTAAAAAGGCCCAAATGAGGGCTCTGTGGCACAACGGTAGCACATCTAATTCCAGATCAGAAGGATGCGTGTTCAAATCATGTCAGGTTCATACAATTACGATGGGGAGAAAGTCACCTTTAACCTGTGAATAAGTATGTAGCACCACGCTATGCCCTAACGTTGGAGCAGGCGATTTAATTAGAGAGCTTTACCCTTCCCATTCATCAAAAACAAACTGAGACGGTCAATTTGAGAGCAATGACACATCACCTTCTGAAACAACACGTCATCAATGGGGAGCCTATTGTGGCCAAGTGTGGAAGCCAATGGGGTGCGAACTACCTTTCCCAACCTACTAATACCCGTATAAAGGTTTGATTTCTCACAGCCAACAGCAATTTGCCCATCAGTGGCTGTTACGCTTAGGAATCAAACGGTTTTAACCAGGCATTAATATGGAATCTCAGGTAAGGAGTAGAGAAATGAGCAGCAAGCCTGTTGTCGTGTTGACAGCTCTCTCTCTCTTGAACCTTTGGCATGTCCGATGAGTCCTACTATTACAAAAATCACTATATAGAACACAGGTTTCTGAATATGTGGTTGAAACATCACCTTTTCTCAAGTGATTAGAAAGGTCTGGAAGATAATGGAGGGAAAATCCCTGTCTTTTAGTCTGTTGTGGCCGAGTGGTTGAGGCAAATGGACTTGAAATCCATTGGGGTCTCCCGCGCAGGTTACAACGCTGTCTTCTTATGGGCTGCGGCAGTCAAAATTAACAGGCCCAATTGTGCTGCACAGTAGGATTCCTGACCAATCAAGAGACATGATACCAAGCAATTGAGCCTTACAAAATTTGTGTATGTTCTGTTTTACAGCGTTTGTATCAATTGAACACACATTTTGGACACTATAAAGACCCAAATGAGGACTCTCTGGCGCTATGGTAGCGCATCTGAGTCCATATAAGGATGAGTGTTCAAATCATGTCAGATTCATACCATTATGATGACGTGAAAGTCTCCTTTAATCTGTGATTAAGTATGTAGCATCCCTATGCCCTAATGTTAGAGGAGGCGATTTAATCGGTGAGCTTTGCCCTTCCCAGTTATCAAAAACCAACTGAAGACAGGAACTGGTACGGTCGATGTGGGTGAAAACATCACATTTTCTCAAGTGATTAGAAAGATCTGGAAGATCCGGCTGTTGCAGTTGTGTAAGCCAAAGGGGTGCTAGCTTTCTTTTTTAGCCCCTTAACAACGGTTTGAGTTCTGACAGCCAACAGCAATTTGCATAACAGCTGATATTACGCTTCGGAATCACACGTTTTTAACTAGTGTCATGGACAATCTGCCGTCTTTGAGGACTCTTCTGAGTATTTGAGGTTTGTACTGTCCAAGCCTGACCACGAGAGAGCGTAATTCAATATTCTGGCGTAGCGGGCAATCTTCCAGAGTCTCACATTGTTCCAGCATTGCTGCCTTCTTGTGACCCCCCGCACCCACGCGCACACACATACATTGCATACACCCTTTACACTGCTTGTTAATATCTGTCGCTGTGACTTGTAGTTGGGAGTTAGTCATCATAGTGTATAATAGTATCTCTTAGTTGATAGTTAGGTAGTTAGTGTTAGTGATATTGATTTCTAAAATAATTTTGCAGAAGACATTAATCCGATTATATTTTAAAGAGAAGTTGCCTAGTATTATGCTTGTATACTGTGACACTTTGATGGTTGACAGAGTCAATGCCAATCTCCTCCTTCATTGCTCACTCTAGAAATAAAAAAGAATTTCACAGATATCTGTGTTTCTAAGTGACCAAAAGTGAACTTTTTTAAACCGAATATCCAAATTGGTTATTCTTTCGGATTGTCCAGTGGTGCCCAATTTTTCCAATTCATTTTGATTGATGAATAAATACATTTTGAACAGTTCATAATAATCATCTTTGATGATTATCAATTAATATTAATACCAAATTTAGCTCCTACAATGCACAACAATAGACTCACGTGCTACTAGCATCTAGCTGACGTGAAAAACATGGATCCAAACCCATACGTCTTGGATTGGATCTTCCGTATTCAGTTCTAGTAGATCCGTGAATAGTAAACCTCTACTACATTGCTCACACATTTTAATGAAATATTTCCCACATGCATGGATCACAGTTACGCACAGTAAGTCATCGAGCAGTTAGGTACATAAAAAAAAATATATGTTTGCTGATAGATGAAATAATACAGCCTACTATTACATATTTTTCCTTTCAAATCTCCATTGAAACAGGATCTAATGATCTTCTACCCATCTAACAGGCCACCTGTTACACACTGTCCAGGTACATACACTGAATCTGTTCAGAGTAAAGTAGCGGTAAACAGTAAATCCTGAGCTCCAGAACTGTCCACACATCTGAATCTTATGGCAAGCTATAATGGAAGTGTGCAAACAAAATATAATTTAAGTTCACAATGCAGCGAATTGTGGCCCTAAATAAATAAATATATTTTCCCTCTATGGGACTTTAGGTTCTCCGTAAAAAACAGTTGGAGGTGAACAAGAACAAAAACTTACTGTGAAAAATACTTATTTCTAAATATTAAATTGAATACAGATAGTATATGCAAACATCCATAACTGACCACAGTCTCCTCCAGTCCTTTCAGGTCCTGTCTGGCCTGCTCCCGCCTATCCTGCATCACCCTGCACAATGGGAAATAGATGTTAATGAGGTAATTTGTAACAAGAAACCTCTATATTTTCAATTGACTAAGAGTAGATGCATTACGTAAGTTCCGTCAGCTGGCGGCTCTTCTCCTGGTCTGCAACCTTGAGCTTTTCGTGCTCCACTCTCAGCCTCTCCTGCTCCAGCATGATCTTCTGGTTTAGACTGCACAGACATCAGTTATCAGGAGGGTCAGATACATCATGCTGTATATAGCTGTTATTTACAGAGAGAAGTGTTCAGTTGACATAGTGCCTTACTCCTGCAGCTCAGTGATGAGCTTCTCCTTGTTGTCCAGTTCGTCTCTCAGGCTGCTGATCTGCTTCTGATGGGCCTCTCTGTGAGACTGGATTTGCTTCTCCACAGATGCCTGGGGAAAGAGGAGATAAATACATCTGGTCATAACTTCAAGATCATACTTCCACCATACTGCACAGCTACAATACCTTGACTTCATTAGCAGACTGGATCTCATTGTCCTTCTCCATGGTGTTCACTTTGTCTGGAGGGGAAAATTTAAAGATGACAGTGAAAAGGTTTCACTTGTTATATGTGAATACTGCTGCAGAAACAATGGGAAAAAATGTGTGTGTTAAGTGAAATAGACTTTTTTTAATATCAAACTTATTTTATGGACAAGGCAATGTCCAGAGACACTGAAGCGTATTAGAGCCCAGCAAAAAAAGGAGGTATAATTGTTTTTTGTATTCATTTTGCTTTTCAAGAATAGAATAGAAATGTTGAATATGAACTATATTCTTATAACGTTTCTCAAACAACAAATCTTTCTATGTTCAGTTTTTTATCCCTCACCCAACATTTCACTATAGAAAAACCAATAACTAAAACATCAAACATTTTCTAGAAGAAAAAAAAGTCAAAGTATAAAGTCACAGTAGGTCTTTGTAGAATTATTTTAAGGATTAAACTTTAAACTACACACACTTTGAATTCTATAGAAAATTCAGCTTTTAATTAAGATTATAAATGTGCTTTACCAAATTGCAGGGAAAACCATTAAAGGCTTAATAACAAGCATTTGTTATGGCACAAGCACAGAACAGTGTGCTCTACCTTGGGCTCTGATTCTCACAATTTCTTCATTGAGAGAATCCACATTTTCCTCCAGCTGTCTCTTCTTTTGTTCCACAATCTGGAGGCAGTCTATCAGGGACTTGATTTTAGCTTCATGCTGCAAAAACATAAAACAGAAATAAGCATTAATGTGAAGCTCACCCTGCTGCACAGTTACTCTCTTTAAACCTAAAATGGACAGTGTTAGACGATAACTACATGATCTACCATTTTAATTAACAGCCAAATTTGTCACCATGGCAACAGTATCCACAATGGAGGCAATGGAGAGCAGTAGTGACCTGGGAGATGCGCAGCTGGCAGGCAGTCAGCTCTCTCTCATTCTCCTCCAGCTTCTGGCTTCTCTCCATCTGGGAGCTCTCTAGCTGTTTGCTGCGTTTCACCATCGTCTTCACCTCTGACTTCATCTTGCTGATGTAGAGGCGAGCCACAGTGAACTCCTCGTCAATGAGCCCACTGCTCTCTTGTTGCTGATGGGTCAGAAAAAAAAAACATACTTAGCAACTATCATTTTGTCCCTTTAGTAATCTTTTTCTATTAAAGACACTGTATCAAGTTCTACTTTTAAATCCATGTTTTACATACGTTTGTCTACCAGTGGTCAATCAGAAAATTCCCCACAAACAACCTAACTGCTTCAACACATGGCTTCAGCTAACATTATTTAATTCATAGATGCAGTTATTACTTTGATTATTTATTTGTTAAAATAGTTAATTAATTACATTTAATTGGAGTAGAATATGGGCGACACGGTGGTGCGGTGGGTAGCACTGTTGCCTCACAGCAAGAAGGTCGCAGGTTCAAGACCGGCCTGGGTCTGGGGCCTTTCTGTGTGGAGTTTGCATGTTCTCCCCGTGTCTGCGTGGGTTTTCACCGGGTACTCCGGTTTCCTCCCACAATACAAAAAACATGCTCAGGTTAATTGGTAAACTCTAAATTGCCCATAGGTGTGAGTGTGAGAGTGAATGGTGTGTGAATGGTGTGTGTGCCCCACGATTGGCTGGCGACCATCTGGGGTGTATCCCTGCCTCTCGCCTTAACGCGCTGGGATAGGCTCCAGCAGACCCCTGCGACCCCGAAAGGGAATAAGCGGGATAGACAATGGATGGATGGATGGATGGATGGAGTAGAATATGATGATTTCATCCAAAAATATTGGATGATATTATGATGTAAATTGCTTAATAAATTATGTCAATTGCTTCTGAGGTAATTGTTTAATTGATTAATTGTTTTTGCACAAGTGCAACAAAAGTCAGTCATTCATTTTCTATACCTGCTAATTCCTTATTAGGGTCTCAGGGGTCTGCTGGAGCCAATCCCAGGACATTACAGGTGAGAGGCAGGATACACATCACACAGGTACCAGCCTATCATAGAGCACACACCCCACTCAACCACCTACAGGCAATTTAGAATCTCCACTTAACCTCAGCATGTTTTTGGACTGTGAGAGCAAGCCAGAGAACCCACACAGACACCAGGAGAACATGCAAACTCCACACAGAATGGTCCCAGCCCAAGGACTTGAACCTACAACCTTCCTGCTGTGAGGCAACAGCGCCACCCAATGCTCCACCATGCTGCCCTCCATCTAAATTACCATTGAAGAGTTTAAAATGTCTCTATTGGTCCACACCTCAGTCTTAATTTAACTTTTCTTAGTGTGCTTGTACCTTTTGAGTCTTTTTGGATTTAAAATAGATCCTAACCCTCAGTTTTTCTCAAAACTGTAACGTAAAAAATAACTCCCTCAGAGGACCATTTCTCAGCCCCATAAAATAAAAACTGATCTGCTACGGGCCCTGCTAACAGCTGATTTGTGGTGTGAACGCAGCTAATGCATCCAGCCTGTTAGGGTATGGTGCAGCATTGGTAACCTTAATGTTGTTGCTTCCCATAGTGAGGCCTATCTCTGCCAGGTCTTTGAGTAGTGATGACATCATCTCTGTGACCCTCTTCTTCTGGTGGCTGGTCATCTCCTTCAATTTCTGGAGTTCAGAGTCAATAGAGGTCAAGCAGCTCTGATAGGGGATTATAAAATAAACAAGTTAATGTCTCACAAAATAAGAGTGTGTTTTCAGTATCTTGATATCCAGCCAAAAAACTGCTTACAGATTTTTGGTTCAGCTCCTCACTGAGGGCCTCAAACTGCCTTGATTTGTCCTCAACCTCCTGACTCTTCTGGTCGTAGTTGACAGCCAGCTCCTCCAGAGCCTGCAGTACCTCCTTCACCTCCTCCTTGGAAGCTTCGTTCTCAGCCAGCAGGCGGTTCAGCTCCTTCTGCAGGACGTCATGGCTCTGCCGTGAAGAGGCTAAGAGCTGCAGGAGAGAAAAGGAAAAAATGAGTGGCGGTGTTCAGCTAATTTAGCAGAGGGAGAATTTTTTTTCTTGTTTCCATTCATCCGAGAAAAACCTATTATATAGGTATATATATATTTTGGCACAGCTGAAACAGAAACGTGTGTGTTCAATCTGGTAATGCTCCTGTGCTCGGTAAGGGTGAACAACTGTCTGACCTCTGCTGCTCCCCCCTATTCTGCCATCAGCTGTCAGAGTTGGTCTGCGCTAATAGGACTGGATATAGGGCTGAGACAGAATAGGGGGGGGTTTGATTTATTTATTTTTTTTAACCTCCTCCTGGTCCAACATCTGTTCATTCAGCTTCTCCACCATCTGAGACTGCTGGTTGATCTCTTCATCCTGGAGAAAGAAAAGGACGGAGAGGAAAGATAAAAAATACTACAAGTAAGAAGGTGTGAGTAGACAGAAATTCGCACACTTTGAGTAATATAAAATGTATATTAGCAGTGATTAAATAATCATGTAATTTAAGAAACTATATCTCATAATTAATGTATTATTCATCAATTAACAGTATCAGTAGGTCATGTAATGTGATTATTTTTAGGACATTCCTGGATTACTGAGGTGAAATAGTATTTTATTTTTGTATGATACTTTATCAGGTTACAATGTAATATTAATTACATCTAGAATAACATGTTCCCTTGTGTACTATAACTATATACAACTATAATTGTCATTTCATTAAAAACATAATTTCCCCTTAATTTACAGGGGCTCTGTTCATTATTTTCAGCTTTCCAGTTTGAATGATAGTCAGTGTATTCCCTTTAAGTAGCAAGGTGACATTATCTGACTAGGGTAGGACTCAATGGACTGACATTGGCTCACTGTCACTCTCTGGCAATTATTCAGCATACATCATAAGAAGACCTGCTATAGAATATTAATTTATGGCTATTGTTGCATGTCCTTAAGATTTTTATGTCCATGGGATCAATTATTTGTTTTTTTTTAGCTTTATTCTGTGCTGGTTTGTGATGATGACCCTGCTGCTTGGAGCTGTTGATGATGCATACTAATGTGTCTATGAGGTGTATCTACAGGTCCTTCTCAAAAAAATAGCATATTGTGATGCAGTTCATTCTTTTACATAATGTAATGATAACATTTTAAATTTCATATATTTTAGATTCATTACACATACAGCTCATGAAAACCCCAAATTCAAAAAATTAGCATATCTTGAAAAGGTGCTCTAAACGAGCTATGAACCTAAAGAAAAGATCCCTAAGACTTTTAAAAACTCCCAGCCTGGTTCATCACTAAAAAAACTTGGGTAAGACTGCCAACCTGACTGCTGTCCAGAAGGCCATCATTGATACCCTCAAGCAAGAGGGTAAGACACAGAAAGAAAGATACAGCACTCTGTTCCCAGAGTGCTGTATCAAGGCACCTCAGTGGGAAGTCTGTGGGAAGGAAAAGGTGTGGCAAAAAACGCTGCACAACGAGAAGAGGTGATCGGACCTTGAGGAAGATTGTGGAGAAAGGCTGATTCCAGACTTTGGAGGACCTGCGGAAGCAGTGGACTGAGTCTGGAGTAGAAGCATCCAGAGCCATCGTGCACAGGCATGTGCAGGAAATGGGCTACAGGTGCCGCATTCCCTAGGTCAAGCCACTTTTGAACCAGAAACAGCGGCAGAAGCACCTGGCCTGGGCTACAGTGAAGCAGCACTGGACTGTTGCTCAGTGGTTCAAAGTACTATTTTTGGATGAAAGCAAAGTTTGCATGTCATTCAGAAATCAAGGTGCCAGAGTCTGGAGGAAGACTGGGGAGAAGGAAATGCCAAAATGCCTGAAGTCCAGTGTCAAGTACCCAGAGTCAGTGATGGTCTGGGGTGCCATGTCAGCTGCTGGTGTTGGTCCGCTGTGTTTTATCAAGGGCAGGGTCAATGCAAGCTAGCTATCAGGAAATTTTGGAGCACTTCATGCTTCCTTCTGCTGAGAAGCTTTATGGAGATGAAGATTTCATTTTTCAGCATGGCAACTGCTTACTGTGCCAAAACCACTGGTAAATGGTTTACTGACCATAGTATTACTGTGCATAATTGGCCTGTCAACTCTCCTGACATGAACCCCATAGAGAATCTATAGGATATTGTGAAGAGAAAGTTGAGAGACGCCAGACCCAAGACTGTGGATGAGCTTAAGGCTCCATAAAGCAGTGCCACAGACTGATTGCCTCCATGTGACGCCGCATTGAAGCAGTCATTTCTGCAAAAGGATTCCCGACCAAGTATTAAGTGCAAAACTGAACAGAATTATTTGAAGGTTGACTTTTTTGTATTAAAAACACTTTTCATTTATTGGCCGGATAAAATATGCACATTTTTTGAGATAGGGATTTTTGGTTTTTCTTTACTTTTTTGAGAAAATCATCAATATTAAAACAATTAAAGGCTTGAACTACTTCAGTTGTAAGTAAAGAATCTAAAATATATGAAAGTCTAATGTTTATCAGTACATTACAGAAAGTAATTAACTTCATCACAATATGCAAATGTTTTTAGGACCTGTATTTGAGCTACACAATAGCAGCAATATGATAATACTGCCATGTTGATGTTTAAAAGATATAAGCATTTTTACCATTATCAGCATAATTTAGCATGTTTAGATCCTAACATTGCTAATTAGCACAGCTGAGACTGATGGGACTGTCAAGACTATGTTTGTTGTTTGTTTCAATCAATAAAAAACTGAAAAGCTTAAAGGTACAGTGTGTAGTTCCAGTTGAAATCTAGTGTAGAACCCTAAGCATTTAGGAGAACCTATGATGGCTGCAAAAAAAGTGGGAAAAACAAAAGTCTTTAAAGCCATCATTGCATCATCCATGCAGTGATTGTTTTATGAATGAGCGCACTTGACACTGATATACTGTCCAGTACTGGCAGACTCATCTCACATCACACACCACCGCACCACAGGCATAAAGATGACAGTGGTTCAATACACACTGGAGGTTGCAAGACGTCTGTGAACCCTTAGGATCCTGGTTCACCTTGTCGTCCAGCTCTTTGTACAGCTTAGCGATCTCTGCCTCGTACTTCATTTTCTCGACGTCAGTGAGCATGACCCCGGGGAGGGAGCTGAGGGCAGGTTTAGGTGCTGGCTTGTCATAATTGGGAGAGCTGTCCTGCGCCTGCAACTCCTCTTTGGCCTTTTCTTTGTCAAATTGTTCAGCTACTGGCACATTTTCTCCTATAGGCGGTGGCAGAGAAGAGAATGATGAGCTCAGTCCCTGCCATAGATTCAACAACCCGTTAAATACCAGCCATACTAAGAAAAATGATATATAATTGAATCCCCTAAGGACTAAAGAAGGATGGAGAAATTATAAGGATGGAGGAAACAATAAGGAAATTAGGAAGGAGGAAGTGGAGGAGGTTTGAGGAGTTGAATGCAGGGTGTGGTCCTCACCACTCCTCCAGCGGTTGAGCTCATTTTCCAGCACAGTGACAGTGTTTTTCAGTGTCTTGTTCCTGTCTTTCTCTTTCTCCCACTTCTTCTTCCACTGCTCTGCAGTCAGCTCCACGTTCAGGGACACTGAATTCTTGATGGTCTTTGCCCTGGTGAGACGGAAAGGTGATATTCTTTAGAATATCAACAACAGACACTTGCTTGCACTTCAGAACCTGCTGAATGTTAAGTTAAGTTGTCATTCTGGTCAATACAGATTTCATCAATACAGAGGATAGTTCAGCTCAATGAGAGATGCCTAATCCTTTGGTCCTCAGTCTGTCAGTCAGTACATATTATTTTTATAGTAGCTCAAAATTTGGTACCCAACAGCAACCTGGCAACACGTATTTTTGATTCTAGGAATGTTTTTTTCCTGCATATTATCCAGATTATAAAAAAGGCTATTTTTTTCTGACCTAATATAATCATTATATTCAGATATTTGGACAACATTTTAAAAATGCTGTGGAAGGGTTACATAGAAAGCTACCAGCAGGGAACCTTAGGGCAGTGTTTCTCAACCTTTTTCAATCTTTCTCATTGAAAAAAATCCCACAGCACACCACAAGCTTAAAACATAAAAAATACCTTCATAACAATGTTAGTGTTATACTGTTATTATAAACGTTTTTTTTTTAATTGAAGAATGACGTTATAACGTCTTGAGGAACACAGCTAATATCCTGGAAGTATCCATGAAAGCTTTCAGTCTTTCTCTGTTTTTAGTTTTTACAGGAGTCAGGCCTAAAAAGCTCACCTCACACAGAATTGTCATGCGAAATGGGAGCAATGTCAAAATAGCTTTGTTGGCCAGCATGGAATAGCAGCTGCCAACCAAAAACTGTTCAAAGGTAGATCAGCACAACTTAGCTTGAGAGCAGGACTTTGTCTTCTATTTTTTTAGCTGATTCGGGTCCTAGAATTTCATTTACAATGGTCCTCGCATCTCAATTACAATGGCTTAGCAGACAGGAAGTTTTAATTTCTCTGCTACAGTCTGGGACTTTTTTGATTTAGCCACAAGTTCAGCGATATAGAAGCTAGCTTTGAGGGCCCTCTCATTTACCTTTTTTCTCATATAAGTCATCTGCTTCTCCGTGTGTTCAGCCAAGTGAATAAAACACTCAACATTTTTGAAGTGAAGGGTGTTACGTTTGGAGACAGCGTTCAAGCTTCCTCAGGACCATAGCACTTTTGGAGAGCTTTTCACCACATACTAAGCACAAAGGAATCTGTGCCATCGCATTTCCGGTAAAAGTAAATCCAAGTGAAAGTAGATTTCATTGTATTTCCTCACGTCGCAGAACGCAGGATGTCATCTGCTATCCACAACGTCACAGACAACGGCACCTGCTGCTTCATCCATGCGTAACTAATTCCCTTGTTTTCAAGCACAAGGCAGTTACTACCTGCTGCTGCCCTCTACTGGTATGAAGGAATAGCTACTACATGATTACTCTGCCAGCAAGAGACAGCATGGACACACAAACTGATAATTTCCCAAGACAATAGCTTGACCTGACAATACACCTGACAATATCTTGCGGCACACTGCCTTAGGGAAATGTTACAAAAATGATCCCAAAAAATGACATTTTATCGGGTAGTTACTTAACCAAAACATCTGCACAACGTTTTTAGAACATTGTGTGAGGGTTATCAAGTATAAACCAGGATGGAATGTTCCAGGCATGTTATGGGAATATTATGTGGCAGCTGGGTGAGTGTGTATACACATACCTTTGTCCAAACAGCAGTGTTGACCTGGTCTCAGCATCGTTGAAAGCGGAGGGTGAGCAGCAGATGACCATGGTGGTCCGACAGTTGCCCCCCAGGGAGTCCTGTAGGATCCTGGTCATCTTACTGTCTCTGTACGGCACATAGGTCTGAAACAGAAAAAAAGAACATCAATTACAACCCACAGGGCAAACATTCACTTTTAACATAACTCATTGCTCTCCAAATCGATCGGTTGATCATATTGATTTGTTCCAGTTGATGACTTTCTTACAGAACCCTCTGCCAGTGCTGAAATCACGTTCCCAAGTGCAGACAGGGACTTATTGATCATCTTGGCTTCATCCAGCACTGTACCCTCAGCTCCAGTTTTACCCACCTTTAAAACAACGAGAACACAGGTAACACATACCTGGTATTATTTTTAATTTACAGAATAAATAATTGCATGACTAAAGAAAAAAGAAGCTAGTCAAACAAAACAGTAACAGAGAAGCTGTTAACAGAATCTGGTCACTATACTACTATAATTATCACACAAAAGTCATAAAGACAAGCAGCTAAATAACTGTGCAAGTAGAGGCTCATACTTTTTCACTTCCAGCCAGATCAACGAGGTAGAGCTTTCCGGTAAGTTTCTGTTCAGTCTGAGAGTTCTCCTGCTTGATGTTGATAAGGAAGATGCTGTGACTCCTGGAACTGTGCTCGTTCATGTCTGACACACAAGCAAAAAAAACACAGTTAGCCATCGTGCTACACAAACTGAATGATATGGTACCTTATCATGCAATAGGATGTCATTAGGATGAATAGATATCATTGCAGGATGTGTGTGATATTATTGGATGAAATGTTTTAATATGAAAACTGTTGTGTAACGTCCTATATTATTCAGAAAGTCCAGTCTGAGAAAATGGTTCAATTCACATCATTTTTTTAACAAAAAAGAAAAGAGAAAATATAATCCTTATTCTTCCCTCAGGGACACTCAGTTATCAAAATTTGGTTTCTGGGAACAATTGTTTCTGAGGATGTTTCTGCATATTGTTCCCTAGATGTTAACGCAGAACGTGGAACATTTACATAAACAAATGTCTGAGCCTGCCCAGCCCCCACTAAACAATTTGCAGCTTTTTTTTTAACAGAAATTTTAAACTGTAATTAGTTCTTCCTTGTCAGCAGAGGGAGACAAAAAACTACACTAACTACACCAAGGCTTTCTCACTGTATGCTTTCTGACTCAAAACTCAAGTTATAGTAACATTTCAGGAACATTGTGGGAAGGTTAGTGGATGTTTGCCTTTGAAGCTAAAACAGCTAAAGCAGCAATTACTTCTGATCTAAAACTCGTATTATCTATTTCAAACATCATATTCTATCTATCTGCTTTGCTTCAATGGTATTTTTTGCACACAGAGTTTGACACACACACACACACACACATACACTTTGAAGAGAACCTACATGTTTATAAAAACAGAATATGCAGGAATAAGATGAATTGTACTGATAATTCCAGTATTTTTTGATGGGCATTTTAGAACTGAAGTTTAAGGTGCTGGACTCTTTATTTGTTTGATAAATTGAAAGTAAATGTCCAAATGATATTGAATAAAGCTCAGTGCTTAACTGCGGTGCATTGATCCTTTTTGCACCCTCACTTTTGTTTCTTCTTTGTTAATGTGTTAGGCACAGACAGATCTCCTTGGCTGGAGGGCGTTTTGCTGCAGTCAGGAGACTCACTGAGGTTGAACCCATGACAGCCAGCAACACTGAAGGCACCCAGTGTATGAACTCACTTGTGACAGCCACGATTCTGTTGTTTTTGCCTTCATCAATGGCGTCCAGTACCTCCTCGGGAGTGCACACAAATCGCTCAGTACACCCCTGGGGAAACATGCACACAAATCACAAAAGGAAGTGCTGTGTTCACTATCAGCAGCAAGCTGGCATTGGAAAAGAGAACCATGACACACTGTGTGATACTGATGCCTTAGAGAGAAATATGACTTCATTTTCTTAGTATATTCAAAATCACTCTTCATTCCTGCATCTAATGATATAGTAAAGGTTACAGTTGAGTGCAATAAGACATCACGTTAAATATAATTGTAGAGCTGACTGTAAAATGTCTGGCCTTGAAACATCCTATGCATTTACACACCATTACTATGTTATGTCATTCATAACTAAATTTCTGATGGTGGAATCATGAAACAATTATAATGCAATAAAAAACTGCACATAATCAAAGTTCCAACCTTGACATAGGGCACCCTGTTTTTGTCCTCATGCACAGTCAGATTGTTATTTTTTACTGTGGAGACAGCAAAGAAAAATCATAAGAATCATGCTGTTTACATCAGTGAATACTGCAGAGTGATACATACCATTCAACAGGTCCCTGATTTTGTCCAAATAGACCTCGAAGTAGGAAACCTGCAAATGAAAATCCTCTAATGAGATTCAATTCACAATATGACTTGTGCCTGCTTACAGTTAACAGGATTGTTCCCTATTTTTGACCTCTAGCCCTATGTTTCTGTCATGCACCTGAAGCATTGAGATCATAATTTCACAGAACAAAATGGGGCTAGATGTTCAAAATACCAAACTATTCCTTCAACAGAGTAAAGTGGGTAAACATACTTTAATATGAAACTCCAGGTTCTCATCCATAGAATAAATGTAGTTGAAAATGTCTTGAACAATCCTGGGAGTGATTCCCATCATCTCAGCATCATGAAGTCTCCCCTTTAGGATGATAAATAAAAAAAGTATAATATAACATATAATAATATGTTTACAGCATATTGCAGCACACAACAAAATGTGTGTAAACACATCAGCTGATACAGTTTCATCACCTCCATTGTGTGTGTTTTTCCTGAAGATGTCTGCCCATAGGCAAATATAGTGCCGTTGTAGCCTTCCAGAACATCTGTTAAAGACACCAAACACACATTTGGTAATGAGGCCTGTATATGTGGGTTGCAGTGTGTGCAGGCATTGTACAGATGCATTTTGCTGTATAGCTAACCTTTGACAATTTTCAGAGCCACAGCATTGTAGAATTGCACCTGAGTAGTGCCGGAGCCAAAGACCTGGTCAAAGTGGTATGGTTTACCCTGTGGAGAACAGGACGCAGCGATCAGCAACAGTTACACATGCAAATATGGAGTTACAGGCGCTTACATCATCAGAATAGACTGTATTTCACCAACAGTTAGACACGTGTGATATTCAGTTTCTCCCAGTCAGTTTGGTAATCTATACACAAAGTTTTATAGGACAGCTCAGATAAAATGCATTGATTGGAACAATGAGACTTCCTGCATGGACCTCTGACCTTCAATGATGTACTTTGAATAGTGTTACAGCTTCACAAACAGTAAGTACAGCATTGAAGGGAGGAGGGGAAATGTTAAAAGAAGAAAAAGGACAAAAAAACAAGGCTGCAAATCCAGGCTTCATTTTACTGGGCGACTGTACCCAGTGACAGATAGAACTGACCCTTTGTGAAGCCCCGCCCATTTTTGTTACTGTATTTGCATCTACTCCATGTTAAGTTGAGGCAACCCTATCAACAATTGTACTCTCTGAAGAAGTATTATGTATTTTTTTAAGAACTAAAACGTGATTTCAGAGAAAAAAATGACAGAAGCTGTAGCTCACAATTCAACAGAAAAACAACACATATGAACCAGACAAACCACATATACTATTATAGAAGAAAAGCTGGAACCAGAATATTTCTTCTTTAAAATGACTTAAATGAAAAAGCTGTGCAGCAGAATGTGCATCAAATCGAGCATTTTAAGGGAAGTCATTTGAACGTTTGATGTAGCAGCAGATAGAGGAAGGAGCGATTTGATCTTGTTTCTGGGACAATGCTAAAACTGGTGTGTGAGAAGGTGATGACCCCTCCCCTTCTCACCTGTTTATAAGGGGGGAACTGAATGGCAGCGGGAGTTTCCCCCGGACGGGTTTGCGTGCGGGACGCGAGGCGCGGCGAGGCGTGTGGAGCTGCCTGTTTGGTCCACCTGGTGCGAGGTGGATCTTCCCTGCTGGCGTGAGCGTGTCGTGTTTTGTGTTTTTTGTACCGCCGACAATAAATGTTTTTTTTGTGAGTTCCTTTGCCTCCTGTCTCCACTTCGTCTTCTGGTTGCCCTGATCCCTTTTGTTGGGAGACCACGTCGGTCGCCTCACATGGTGTAACCCTAAAAACTAGATAGTTTTACTCCCTTAAATATGTGCATTTAAATAAGAAAGGAAAAAAAGGATGTAAACTTTTTACTTTCTCCTCTTGTCAACCATTATTTTGCACTAGCCCTACTACTTTCCTAAGAATTTTCTTTTATGCACTGTTCCAGCCTGTGTTTCCTGCTGTTGTCAGCCACAAGCAGAGATACACAGCCTTGGCAAATAAGCTGGCTGCTGGCCACAAATTAAAAGTGGGGTTGATTTTGGACCACTAGATTTGTCCCGTAGGTAGTAAAATCTGTAAAATATGCTCAAAGATGTTCATCGGCCCAGTCTGATGATCTGTTCTGCACTGACTGAACAGAACACAACAACCACAATCATTTTCACATGAAGTGGCTGGATAGTAGGCCTGTGTATGAGTCAAAAACCTCTGAACAAAGCAGCCTTTCATTCTTTAGATGTTGTTTATGGTCATAAGCTTCAGGGCTTTATAGTTTATCAAGGAGAGGAATTTTATAATACAAGAGGCTGCTGTTAAACAGCTATATTGATCATCAGGAAAAGACAGATGCTAAATAATCAAAAGGGTTAGGTTTAAAGGGGAAAAAGTTCTGTTCAAAAGCAGCTTATGGTCTATGTGATGTCATGGGAATGGCTGATTTCTAAAAATTTGCTCAATGTGGAGGTAAATTGCTAATAAACAAAGAAGTCTAAAGGCTAAAATAACACACTATTGAGTGAACAAAAACTAGACAACTTGACATCAGCTGATAATGTCTTTTTTGCGTGTGTCTCCCTTGTCTGTCTCTATGTTCTCCTCTGCTCCTTGTGGCTCTATCTTCTTGTGTTTATCTGTTTCTTCTTTTTATCATAATATTATTTTTTTTGTTTTTTATTGAAAAGTCACAGGAGTCAATATGACATTTTATGTGAGCAAATAATTTGTGGCTAATATTAATTTTTGAAAAATATTTCAATACCCTTAGAATTTCAAAATAAAATGAATTAATAGAAGCTCTAATTATTTTATTGCTGTTATATGCTGTTATTTATTTTTGTTAATTTGAGTTTAATTTTAAGTTTTGTCAGCCAAATATATTTATTTTTGTGTTATTACCAAGCTGTTGACTTATTAACGGTGTATTAGGTTGGACACTGTAAAGCTGTGAATCCTTGGAATATAGAGTTGCTGCATAAAAGTGCAGAAAGAGCCAAAGAAAGGCTAATAAACATATACAGTACATTATACCACAAATAAAGGCACATGCCGTCGAATACTTTGATTAAATGTGTGATCACTATAGAGAAAGTCTAAATTGTTTATTTAGTCTGAAACACACACATGTGTTTGTATTGCTATGTATTGTCTGTGATGCTATGTAGGATGTAGATATTGTGAAAGCTGATGTCCTGTGTTATGTCAAGTGGGAGAAGTGTCAAAAGATTAATACTCAAGCTGAACAAAAGCTGATCTGAAGCAGAGTTCGAACACAGCATGTGTTGGTAGATTGGCTTTTAGATAAATCATATTAGTATAAGAGGGTTTGGTGACAAAACTGAGAGAGGTCTGCAACTCTGCTCTCAGAGGTACACTTAAATTCCACAGGTTTTTGACACTGTTCTTTTTATGATTAAATGTAATCTAAGAGAAGATGTGCTGGGTAGAGACTTCTTTCATTGGCACATCCAAAAAATAAACACCTATCCACATTATATTAATGAAAGCACACTTAAGTACACTTATTTCGGTCTTCCTCTGGTCTCAGTAAACAGAGCCCCACTCACCCCAATCGTTACACAGTCGTCTCCTTGGAACTTGGGGATGTACTTGTCCCCCCGGGCCAGCTCGGAGCTGTTGAGTGGCCTGAAGCGGCACACCACCTTGATGGTGGTCTCCGCCGCGTCCGCCATGTCTGCAAAAGCTGCCGCTTCAGGTGACTAGTGAACTATAATGGTGTAGTCCTCAAACATATTTTCACAGATCCCCCCCCCCCAAAAAAATCCCCATTACCAAAAAGTAGCAGAAGCAGCTAAAGCTGGAAGACCTCCTGAAGCCAGAGGCAGTGGCTCGTTAAACCGTATTGTAACACTTATTTATGTCCCATGATTTCAAATCACACATCTGCTAATTAAAAAACTCATTTAGGTGCTCAGTGAATGCAACCTAATCTGATACAGAGATGAAGAAGAAGCTCCTTAAAGGATAAAACCAGAATTGGTGTATTCACTTTGGTGCAAAGAGTGAATAAGAAGTCAGCTGTGAGCAGGGCGGGACTAAAGGGTGGTTTGGAGCATGTCATATGAACAATGTGTGGCTTTTAGATCGGAGAAACTAATGACCATAGGGGTCTGTCCCATCCCGAGAGGTCAAAGTAAGCTACTATTGCTGCTCCCAGTTTACTTTTGCATTAATATACAAAACATATGCCGCAAATATATTTCTGAACATAATTCAGAATTATATTCTGAACTGAATATGTTAAACTTTCGAAAAATCTAAATGTTTCCTTTCTGTCCAACAACTGAATGTCCTCTAAAAATGTGTTGACAGATTGCATCACTGTGACTTTAGTCATTTAAAAAAAATGAGAGGGACATTGTTACTGCAGGAGGAGCCATAGCTGAACTAGGTCTCCTCATCCATTCCTCCAGACTTACACCTGCAGTCTACATCCAACACTCACTTTAGCACTTTCAGTAAGATGTATTGTTCTACTAAACATTGTTTTTTAAGTACATTTTTGGGCTTTTTATACCTTTATTAAAAGTACAGTCCAAAGTGATTTGAAATCATGGGACATAAATAAGTGTTACAATGCAGAGCACAATGCAGCAAAAGGCCATCTAAAGTGGGACTCGAACCCTCCATACATGGGGGGGGGGCTGCCCTGCCCACAGCGCCACTCAACACCACTTAGGCATTGGCTCTAAATAAGTAAATGATATCAGTTTTCATGACAAATTGAGCAACATAATTATACAGAGGTAGCAAACATGATACTGTATAATTTATTTTAGTCAGCGGGGAGCCATTCTTATTTATAGATGGACACACCTCATGTCATGAGTATCCCACCACAAAATGCTTCTTTATACCCACACAGCTGGTGAGCCGTTAGAAACCAGTTTGTAAAAAAAATTCGTAATATTCATAGATGAAAAGTGTGGAGGTGTTAAATATTTTCTGCTGCCTCTAATGCAGCCAGCGGAGGGCAGCAGACACTTTTAAATGCTGGGTGCTGCCATGGGAAAGTTTACTGTAAGCATAAAATATTACTATAATAGCATTCAACTGAGGTGTAGATTGTATTGAATGTTCTACAATCAATACTATGGTGTGATATTCTTATGAGTGGTTTGGTTCTCTGTGCAATTTCATAGAAGACAATGTCCATGCAGGGGACCTGGTCAAAATATTGCTGATGCCAGGCAAAAATGCTCTAACAAGTAAATGGGACAAAGGAGATCATCTGACTTAGGAACAGTGGATAAATATAATAGAGGAAATCCATATAATGGAAAAACTGATGCATTGTTTAAGGAAGCAAAAAGCCCTTCTTGAAAACAAGTGTTCGAAATGGATACTCAATAAGACTTTGATTGGGGAGAGACAACGGAAAAGATTGTAGTTGTACAACACTGTGATAAAGGGTGAACAAAGGAAGGTAGACAACAGGTCGTTAGTCTACCTTTTCCTTAATTTTTGGTTTGTTTGTTTTTTTTGTAAAATTGGAAAAAAAAACATTTTGGAAGACAAATGAACACTAAAGTGGAAAAAATGACATTTTATATTTCCTTTAAAGTGATTGCTTAAAGTTGTGTTGAGTTCTTTAAATGAAATTAGAACCATTGTGAATGTACATATTTTGTTTATTCCATAGAAACTGCAGCATTAGACAAGAGCTGAAGCCATAAATAATATTGCAGACACGCATGCATGCAACACACACACACACACACACACACACACACACACACACACACACACACACACACACACACAAAATCACACTTGTAACTCTCACCCACACACATTCAGTTATTGGCGAGCACATAGAGGACGAGAGCTCAGACGGTGAAACACTGACACAGGCTTCTATTAGAAAAGAGGAGAGGGGAGGAGAGGAGAAGGGAGGGATCATCAAGTGCACCATCACACTTTACGGCATGAAGAGAACTCAGAGGAACTTTATTTCTGTGACCGACCTCCTAAAAATGGCATATTGTCCTTAACATATAGAAAATATAAATTATACCTACAGTAAGTACATTCTCTAGATTAAGACTCATAAATATGCATTTGAGGGTTTAAATTACAGTATGCACAGCGGTCCATGCATCCATAATATATACACAAAACAATAAATATTGGATATAGTCACAATACAGCATCAAGATGGTTATTTGTTTTTTTGTTTTTTTTTTAGCAGGTGGGGGGCACAGACAAGAGTCAGCGTTCACAAAACAGCTAAGGAGAGGCATTCAGTGTCTGTCCTGTTTCTGTCTCTTATTAAAGTTCTTACAAAAGAGGTTGTCTTGGTTACTTCAGTCCTGGCTCTGAAAACATGTAGGATGACCTACAAAAGCAGAGGAGAAGAGGACAGGAGAGGAGAGGAGAGGAGCGGAGAGTAGAGGAGAGGAGAGGAGAGGAGAGGAGAGAAAGTTCTATAGAACTTGAGCTTTCCCTCCAAGACTCAACCTGACTCACAGGAGTGAGAGAGAAAGAGAAAGCAGAGGACAGAGATTTACCTCATGAAAAATGTGGTGTGACAGATCAATAAAAAGCAGATCAAAAACTAAAAAAATCAAAGACAGGACCTAGTTTTGGCAATGTGGCGTCCGGTTGCTAAGTAATGATCTCCAAGGGCTGAAGAAGCACTTAATTTGAGGTTATTTGTCTCCAAAATGAACAATTTTCACCACAGTGCCACATCCTCCACCTCAGCCATGCTCTGCCTCTCCTCTCCATTTTTGTGGATGCTGACATGGTAGCAACAAACAATTCATAGTCACAACTGTCAGCAAACAAAACAGTCAAAGTGCAGATTTGGAACTACAATGAACAACAAAAACAACAACAACAACAACAACAACAAAAAGTAGCTCTTGGCAACAAAAATTCAAATCAGCAAGTCTCTGAAGAATAACATTTGTATTACGGGAAACATGAGTCCTCAGTTGCAGTACTGAATTTCAATGATTATCATTTCAACATTAGTTTAATGTTTTGAACATCGTGACTTTTCACTAGGCTTAAAAACATTGTAAATCAGTCAAGAAATATTAAAACCAAAAAAAGAAAGAAGTGATTGTTTCTGCTCATTGAATATTCAAGCAGCCAACCCAGATATTGTCTCACCTCTTTCGGACATAAACTGTTTATAAATAATGGACGTCACCCATTGATATGTGGTCCCTTGTTTTGAAGCCTCGGCATTGGCTTTTCAACCGTTACCATTTTGTTGTTTTTTTTACTTCAGAGCCAGACATTACCATAGTTTGAAAAGAGTGTGGAGCTGGGGAGGAGTAACTCCTAGCTGATAGCTAAAGTAGTATTAATTTACATGTTTGTTTTATATATACTTTTGTTTTTACTATAGAAAACAAAACTGACAAAAAAGGATAAAATGCCCTCTCTAGAGCTATTGTTCCTTTGCATACTGGCCTTCTGTAGAAACGAGGTGATGCACATGAAACATCATATAGGGGGACCCACTATTCATGTAGATAAAAAAAACCACAAACACAAACAGAAAATTACACACTATCATATGATTTTAGAATAAAAAAGAATAAATCGGTCCCTTACTACAGTAATAAAACAGATCAGTAGATGATTTCTGCCAAGACTATTCCACTAGATGTCGCTAAATGCCACTAAATCTTACATATCAGACCTTTAAGATAAATAAGTTTTAAAGCCGGTATTTTTTTGACTACATTTGATGGACCCTGAGCCTGCCTCCTTTGTACTTTTACCCTTGAGCAGCTTCCAGTTGACATTGTGGAGGACAATTGAGAGTCTGTATTAAATAAGTATCATCCATTGCCATTGAGAGCTGCCACCGTATCATAGATACACAACCTGTATCTGAGAGCCACAGTCATTTTGTTTCTCATCCTCCCTTTCCACTGTCCCTACTCTCACCGTGTAATTTGATTTGAAAGTGAGGGATCTTTAATCAGTTGTGAAGTATAAAAAACATTAGCTGACAATGTATCCATCTGTTGCCTGTTGAGCTGGAATTTGATATAAGTAAATTGATTTGAGCAAAAAAAAATCTGTCATTGTTTTATGTTGGTAATTTATTTGCAGCAATAAATGCTAGTTAATCCCAAATTAATTATGCAATTAACTATGGACAGTCATGCTAACAATTATGATTAAATGTTTAAATGAATTGTCACCGGTAGTTATCAGTATAAAAAAAACTCTCACCCTGCATCACCATCTCTGGCAGGAAAATAATAAGACTGACAGAGAAGTAAAGTATGATTTCAAATCCCACTTCTACCCCTCGTTTGTTTCAGAACTTTTTGAAGCATCTGTGCCTTTCTGACTTGTGATGCTCTTAATTTGGAGCAGACGTTTAACCAAAGAGCAGTGGCAGCTGGGAGTAAATTTGTCTTTCAACCACTGAAGGTCTGATTAGGTTACAGTGGACTCTTAAACATCTTTCCACCCCACGGCCACTAAATATAGTTGATTTAATCTAGGCATGAGACCTGAGATGATTTCAACATACTGGGTCTATTGTGTGTGGAATCCTGGGTATACTAACAAGGTAAACCAGGTTGCTCCAATCCAAAAACAGATGATGGATTAGAAGACAGGGTTAGTACATTTCTAATAAATTCCCATTGTCTAAGCAGTTTCCTCCAACTGAAACTGGAAGAAACATGTAATTTAATGCTAATGATAGAGAATGTGATTGGTTGCTACAAATGTAATTAATTAACGGAGGAAGCTGGACATGCAAAAAAAAGTAAAATATGCCGACAAACAAACTTTTATACAGAGATTTCCACCTGTACAAATAATACAATCTACTAATTTAATGATAAATAAAAAAATATGCAGAATTTCTTTCTAACTTAGGAACTTTCAAGATATTTCTGTGAAATTATTAAGATATAACAGACCTGTGTTATGTTTTACAAATAAATGTTACATGAGTGGATCCTGGTAGTGAAGCTGCAGAAAATAATGATTTACTTTCAATTAGATATAATCAGAATGGTGCAATGTAAGCAGGGTTCAAAAACTATTAAAAGGATTCATGGGGGTTATAGTCATCTTAATTTTCTTCCTATCATCGCTGGAATATTCACTTTTGACCCATTGCACCGAGCAATAAACTTACTAATAATATAAAGAGGTTAATTAATTTATAATGTTGAACGTAGATCATTTTTACGTTGGACTGCTTTAAAATCAACCTCCTTGCCTGACCTTTGATGTTAGTTTAAACTCTGGTCTTTTGACTCAGATTATCTGTACACATCTAACAGTTCAACAGCAGAAAAGGGAAATTATTCACATAAAAATCATACTCAACAAATCTTTACAAGGCCAAAGCTAATCTGGTACACAGCCATGAATCAAAAAGTACTAAATCATGTTTACAGAATTGATGAGAATTACAAATGACAAAAAAAATTAAGATGATGGAATATGGCCATTTTTTTCTTGTTAATTTTTCCTATAAATACCTGCTCCCCAGTTTCTTCTATAAATAAGCAAACTCAAGTGTAACTTGTAAAATCCTTAATGATAGGATCCTCGGATCCTTGAATTTTCTAATAATAGAAAAATAAAATAACATAACTGAACATAGAAATCCACATACTGTTCATAGTTTTTTTTGTTTGTATTTTGAGAAGTCATCAGATAAAAGGGGGAAAGTGTATATGCAGATTTGATAAGGTGCTGGTACCACAAGTGGCAATATCTAAGATATGAGTAATCTGAACTAGCGATATCTTATCAGTGTTGGACCTGGGCAGCGGCGAAGTTTTTTATTTCCTAAAATGTGTAACTACAGTTGTGGATTTTCTGTTGTTTTCTGTCCTGACCTCTCAGCAAAGGCACAGTGACACACTCAATCAAAATACTAGACAATAAGTAGGTCAGACCTTATGTTAGAAACAGCATTTATGAGCTGTGAACAGTTTTTTTTTTTATCAGAGTGTACACTGGCTGATGTGTGTAAAAACAACTTATGATTGAGGTTTCAAGAGAAGTAATGACTCTAATGTGTGTGTGTGTGTGATGATATATAATGCATCCATTAGAGCAAACATGAAGCTGAGCGTTTAAAAGAAGACTATTTTGGTCAATATTTCACAGATGGCAACTATAGGACTACTCCAAGGCCTCAGGCGCTCTTAATGTCCCAAATACACTGTAGGTGAATCCACAAAGCTTCAGTGGCAAAAAACAAACAAAACAAATAATAAATACATTAACAATCATGGACACATGTCTCAGTTCCTTGGTTTCAAATAAAATACATACAGTACATGTTTATTTCTTTAGGCAAATGCATTTTTGTTGTTTTATACTATTTATAATATTTGTATGTACATTTTCAGTAGTCGTTACATAGACAATATTTCAGCACAGTTTAAGAACTTGAAACCACACAGGGGAACAGAGAAGCATAAAAAAAATCAATGTTTTGGCCTGTGGGTCAGTGTTCTTTCACCTGTTGGAGTGAACCTGGGTTAGACTAATCAATACTGATGGTTTGCTTTAGCTTCCTTGGGTGCTGGACAGGTGGTGAAATACAACGAGTGGTTAATGTTTAATGTCACAATGAGGCAGAAATTATATAAAACTGTGAAACTTGCATTTAGTATGCATCAAAAAAAACTTCTCCTCTGTATATTTATACTGCACATTATCAGTCTGGTTTCAAAACCTCCTTCTTGTTCTTCAATAACCCTCTTTATTATTAATATATTCCTTTGCACCGCAGGTGATAAATGAAGTAACATTACCTTCAATTCTTAATTAAAAAAACAGCAGCACTCATGATGACTTAAAGACTTGTGCAATTCTATACTGTTGTTATTCTTATCAAATCAATTCAAGTAAAATAACAAAACCAACAATGAACTGTAGTATTAACAAATATTACCTAATCGATTATATTCCTCTCTGCCATAGAGCTCAATTGCTTATCCATTATTTACTCAAGATTGGATGATTATGCAAAACAGATGTATAGATGTGCAATTTATGCCTATTTGGAAAATGCTTGCTGAAAACTACCATGCCCAGCTGTTTTAGTAAAACAAGGAACATGTTATGTTTTTTATACCATTAAAGTGGCTGTACAAGTACAAGTAGATAGCCATAACATAGTTTAAAACAGATTTATATTTACACATCAGTCAGATACAGAAAAAAGTTAGCCTTTTTTGGTGTTTATGATGAATAGCTTTAGCCAATGAAAACTACTGCCTGTTGCATTTCAGGTTGATGAGACAAGACCAAAACAATAAAAATACAGGTTGTAACAGATAGTTCCCTGCTTTGGTCACCACTTTGAGTGTGGATGACTATTTCACATTTTCACATCCTTTGACCCGTTGTCCATAAAAAAAAAATGATTGAAAATTAGTGCAACTTTTAATGAACTAATGGGCTTGGATATAAGCGCCACAGGACAACCAGGCATCAATGATTTTTTATTTGCAATTTAAATTAACTGCAAATTTGTCATGTGAAACCTCTGACAGAAGCTTGAAGAAATGCTAACCCTCATTTTCTTCAACACATATCAGATGTGATACTACTCCTTGCTAGTTTAATCAAGTAATTTAATAGGTGTATCATGGCGTCGTGGCTCAGAGGCTTGATAGAGGCTGTGCTGAAGTCATGCCAACCTGAGGGGTCCAGATAGGATGCCAGACACAGCAAAGAAAAGAGCATCTAGTGTATTTGAAATAAAACACGATTTATGATTCCTTTACCTGGACATTATGTCACTACCTATAACTACAACCCAGAAGTCAACAGGTCAGATGCATAAATACTAGAAGAGACAATGGACAAGTATAGGGTTATCCTCAAAGTTGAAAATCACCCAGTTTTAATTGTGACCATACATCCTTTTAAGGAAAGAAATCGAGTAAAAATTAAGTATGACAGGTGAAAAAGTTACCTTTTGTGGAGCGAAACCACATACCTGCAAGACCGCAGCTGATTTGTGTCCGGTGGAAAATGTGGCTAATAGAGTCTATCTACTCCACAGTTCACTCTACGATGCTGCATGGGTATTAGAGTGCAACTGTGTTTCATTGGTTTCAACTCAAACTAAAATCTCATGTAATGCTTAACAAGCCTGCCTTTTATTGTGCACATTAAAGGGCCTTTATAAAACATTCTAAATGACATTACCTTGCAGGAGAGATGACCCACTACGTTGCAAAGTAAGGATAATAAAACCCCTATATTTTTTAGCATTTATGTTAAAATTAGGGCAAGACTGTATTAATATCCACTTTTAAGGCTCAGTACAGATGTGCACTATATCACCACAAGGCATCCTACAAGGTATATTTCATGCCTCTTTTTCATTGTTTTTATGTTGACAGAGACAGCATGAGATAAATAAGAAAGTCAAAGTATCACTGTATGACTTGGCAGGGTTTGCCACTAGGGTGTACAGGATGTGACTTGCAGAACTGTGCAGGCTACTGAAACTGTTTAAAGGCATACAGCAATTCTTTACCCTTTGCCCCAGACTGGACTAAGAAGCTTTTTTGCTGCAGACTACTGACTGAATATATATTGCATACATGAGGCAGAGGTTAAATGCCTCTGAAAAAACCCACCAGCCAAACTATTGAGTTTTTTGTCTCTCATATCACACATACAGAAGAAGTGTACAGATAGAACAGAGACTGAAGAACAGAGATCAAGCATACAGATTTTTTAAATATTCACTTAAGAAAACTAGCGAGTCAGATTAGAATCAGATTATAGAAACAATACAGTGGCACAGTTTTAACTGAGAGGACTAGCATTCTTCCTTGGCTGTCCTATATTGGACCCACAGTGTGCGGTGTTTTCTTCCAGACCCATTCGTATAGAAGTGAAGCAGAGATGAGAGGCGCAATACCCTTCCAGTCAAGCAGAAAACAGTTGGTTTCACTCTTGATCACCCTCCACTGTAGGACTAAATCTTGTCTTTCAGTTGTAGTCAGTTTGATTTAGAAGTGCTTATTCCTGGGGCTCAAGTCCTTTCTCAAAAAGGGAAAACATAGGAAATACTTCCTTATAAATAAAAGTTTGATTATTGATCACATTGCTTTTCCTCTACTGCTGAGACAAGTTATCAAGAAACCATAACTTTATCATAGTGGTATAACCTTTGTCTTTTAAAACAACAGCAACAGTAAACAACAGTATTTTTTAAAACAAACCAGTGATGAATTCAATAACTGAAACTGTTAGTTGTATAAAAAGAGGTTCCACCAAGGCCAATCTGCTGCCACCCCAAGTCTTTAGGGTGAAAGTAGTAAGCTAACAGTAGAGTGACATCCGACTCCGACGCATGGCCTCACTGATCAGGTACGCTGGGCTGATTTCCGGTTCTTCTGTCATAACTACAATGTTCTGCCACTCTCCACACTTGTTGGACTTCTTGATGGTATCCACCACGCATAGCGCATAAAGACAATCCTCAAAAGTGGCCGCCATTGTCAGAGGCCTCCCATCCCACGTCCGCCGGTCGTCCTGGTCCTGAAAGGCCTGCCGAACTGCCTGGATCATGCGGATTGTCCCTGTGAGATACGGCGAAGGAATGTCACTGAAGGCCTTCTCTGGTAACGAAGCCGTCTCGAGAGGCGTGGAATCCTTGAGCAGGAGTTCGGGGCCACCCCCACTTCCTCCACCGCCACTGTTCTTCTGTCCATACAAGTCTGTCCCGGTGACGGTCAACCTCCCCACTGTTCCCACGACAATCACCTCCTGCCGAAACTCTCCAGGCACATTGAAATTCAGTGTAACCGTGCAGCAGGCGCCACCCTCTAGTACCATCTGGAATGTGCAGAAGTCATCACTGGTGATCTGACGGATGCCCCGGATGTGGTCTGTCTGTTTGACGAAGGTTTTGAGAAAGCCATGGACTTTAGCTGCACGTTGGCCTGTCAGAAATGTAAGAAGGTCGATGATGTAACTCCCTACAGAGTGCAAACCCCCTCCTCCCATCAGGTCATCGCAACTCCAGTTGTATTTCTTCCCCAGTAGACTGCCGCTGTGAACCTTTACGACAGAGAGGAAACAATGTGACAGGATATTATTGATTAACACTGACAGCATTTTCATTCTCATTAATTACATTAGTTAGTTTATTAGTTACGAAGCATTTGAAATAGTCATACCTGAGCCTCACAAACCAGTAGCTCCCCTATGTACCCTTCTTCCAACAACTCCTTCATTCGGACAAAGGCTGGCAAGAACCGCAGCACATTTCCCATTATGCTCAGCAATTTGGGGTAGTATTGGGCTGCTGACATCATTCGGAAGGCATCCAGAGGTGTGGCAGTCCGGTCGCAGATCACGTTCTTGCCAATACCTATATAAAAAGAAAATATAACATGTGGGAATTTTTCCTCTACCGTGGCAAAGTCAAGATGAAGAGATGAAGTGGGAAACAAAAGAGAAAGAGAGAGAGAAAGAGAAGAAAGATGTAATGTATAATAATGTTCTCTTGGGCATAAAAAACATCCTGTGTGAACAATTCCCAGAATATCCGAAGGGAGAATTCCTAAACTTTCAGGGCTTTCTATTCTGACTCATGGGAACTTGTTTTGGCAAAACAAAAAGAAGATGAATGTTGACATTTAAATCAATTTCCACAATTAGAATGTAACTGTAAACTAGACAATTCCCGCTGCAATTGTGAGAGTTTGGGCTGGGCCGTTGGGTGTCCGGACTCTGTTCTGCTTAAACAGCAGTCTGACATGATAGGTGGGATCCTAGATTCCCTCTGATCATTACTGCCAAGTTTATTAAGTATGTAGGAAAAACCAGCAGCCAAACAGCTTTCAGCTTGATGGAGAAATCCGCACAGACACCAACCTGTGGTGTTTCCATGATGATGATGACCTCACTGACACAGGCTACCTGCTGCAATAACTTAATAATAGATTCAAAATCAATGGGAAAATATTTCAGGTGCACCTGTCAAATTCCTGCTTCTAACTCAAACACTTAAATTTTACTCACTAAACGAAGACATATTTTTAAAAAGTTAAGGCTCTCCTGGTTGTGCTAATATCAATATTATTTTTGTATCTTAGACGATGTAAACACATGAGCAGTTTAAAAATGCAAGATTTCAAGCCGGCTGCCAGGTTCTCTGTATTAAAATGAATGGGAAATTGTGTGTCACTGAAACAGCGACTATGTCTTCATGGTGATGGGAATCAACGCCAAAAGTTTTGTATGCGTCAAGCCTTCAGATACAAAGTTATTGAGGAAAAAACAGCAGCCAATCAGCTTTCAGCTTGTCATGCTGCTGGGGAGGAGATCATTAACAATCTCAACCGGCAAAATCTGCTCCCAATGTGTATGGAGAGAGGGCTAAAATAGACCCCATAAATCAAATTCGATAATTCATAATCACAAAATGAGCATATTTTCTGAGAGATGAGGGTCTACTGGTCATGTTGATATAATTATTGTTACTTATTCCCATAGCTTGAAAAATGTGGGCACAGGAGCAGTTTAGAAATTCAAAGATTTTGGGAAATGCGGGATGATTCAGATAAAATTTATAATGGCAGTGATTTAGGGAGAAACAGGCACAAAGCCCACTTGCATTTTCATATTGTAGCCATTGGGAGGGTCGTGCGAATGTTTTAATGCAAAGATTATTAATGTACGGTGAAAACTCAGGCAGTGCCAGCAAGTTAGAATTTTTTTTTCTAGAGTAATTTTTGGTGCTTCTCCCTTCTAACGATGACATCACCGCTCTCGCCTCTCCATCCAGAATGCATTGTGCCAAAATCTGGCACAAAAATGGCGACTATGTCGCTATAGTAACGGGAATCGACGCCAAAAGATTCTGGATCAAGCCGGTCAATTTGATATTCATATTTAGGGGGTTTCACTTGCTCCTAGGAGAAGCGAGCCAAACTTTTGGCGGAAGAAGATAGATAGATATAATATGTGATAAAAGTTAATAGTTGGACTGGCTTCACCAGGAATTCATGGGAATGCAAGATGTTGCAAGTCATAAACATCTGGCCGTGACTCTGCACATTCAGACAGGCTTCATTGGTAGTAACAGAAGCCTTAGGGAAGGTTGATAAAAACAAGTAGGTAGAAGCGAAGGAGAGGACAAGAATGAGGAGCCTAATAGGCAATGCATGAAGACCAATTAAAATCACCTCCAGCATATCAAGATTCCCATTGGTGCCAACATACAGAGCATAGAAAAGGTTGGGCAGCTATATGAAGAGAGACAGACAGAAACCTTGCTATATTTTAAATTTCTGCTTCCAGTCCTGGATGAGGGGTTGTGGGGCAGAGGGCTGTTATGGAAGTGAAACTTCCCATGCTAATCTGCCATTAGCGCCAATAGGCCAGGCAAGGAAATTAATCCCTCTGACCCAATTCCAAGGGAGAGCTGTGGAATCCCCCACCCATCACACAGAGCCAAGCAACAGTGCACCCCGTCTCCTTCTTTTTGGCAGCAGTATACACAATCAGATAGAAAGAGGCATTGCCTTCAAGTAAGGCCCTTCTGGGCAAATGGTAAATTGTCTTGAGAGATTTTTTTGGCACTCACATGCAGCATAATGTTTACAGAACAATAGCTTGGCTACTGAAATGCCTAAATGCAATTTTTCCTTTCCCACAGCTATTCTCGATTCACGATTTGGTAAAATTACATCTAAACCTTTTCAGGAAGGTCACAACTACTTAAGCTATATAACCATTCATGTTTTTTTTTTCATGCAGCATCATTCATGCTTCCTTTCAGATCAACAAGGACCTATGATTCCCCTGCCAGAGCACTCTCAGAGGTCATGACAGGCCAGCCTGTTGAGTCACCAGAACCTCACTCAGTATTGAGTGAGTGCCTATTGATTGTCTAGTAGAAGATGGATACAACTAAGCATAAGGGAAAATCGCAGAAACTAAGAGTTGAAAGATGGAATACCAGTAGACCAAAGAGACGTTTGGACCACAAAGAATGGATATAAGGGCCAGGGGAAAAAAGATGAAACAAGAAAAGAGATCATTAAAGGAAAAAAAAAACATGAAAAAACAAAAAGGTAGCATTATCATATGTGGAAAATGGCATGGCATCAGCAGCAATGTGCCTGTGTAGGACTCGTCAATGAGTTGATCTACAGGATCAATCCTCACTTAACATCGGAAGAAGGAAAGGGGGCAGAAAGAATGGGATAGTTGATATGAGCAGAAAAAATGAGTTTCCTCTGCAGGATTCCTCTGGCTGAGCTTCTAAAGTCATTATAATGCTTCAACCGCATGTTTGATCGTTAAACCATAGCTATATATATACAGGCAGGCTTGTGAGAATCATTTCTGCCACCATCAACTAGTTGTGTAATGCATATACAGTCGTCCTCAAAATTATTCATACCCTTGCTGATTCTTGTGATTTTTTCATTTAGTGATTAAATAAATGCTTGTTTTCAAATTTGTGTTTTAGCTTCATGTGACCAACAATTGAAAGAATGACAACAATATAAAATAATTTAAAAAAATAATTTCTGGGGTATTTTATTAACGGAGTCCAAAAAAATGCCATGTTCAAAATTATTCATACCCTAGTCCATCGTCTTTATTTAATAGTCAATGGCATAGCCTTTATTCTTTATGACTGCTTCCAGACGATTCTTGTACATGTCCACAAGCTTCTTGCACGTCTCCTGTGGGATGTTGGCCCACTCTTCCTTGGCCAATGCCTCAAGCTGGGTCAGGTTGGTTGGTTTCCTCGCCATCACTCTGGTCTTCAAGTGATGCCACAGATTCTCAATTGGATTGAGGTCAGGACTTTGACTTGGCCATTCCAGGACACTGATGTCATTGTCCTTGAACCATCTCTTGACTACCTTGGCGGTGTGTTTAGGATCATTGTCTTGCTGGTACATCCAGTTTTGGCCAAGCTTGAGTTTTTCAGCAGATTCCTTGACATTTTCATCAAGTATCCTGATATAATCCTCCTTCTTCATGATACCTTGGACCTTGACGAGATTGCCTGTGCCACTGGAAGAGAAACATCCCCACAGCATTATGCTTCCACCACCATACTTGACAGTGGGCACAGTGTTCTTTGGTCTATAGGCTTCTCCTTTCTTCCTCCAGACATACTGGGTATCCATATGGCCAAATAACTCCAGTTTTGTCTCATCAGACCACAGGATTGTTGACCAAAAGCTGGGTTCTTGCTTCAGATGACCTCTACAAAAGGCCAGGCGAGCTACCAGATGTTTTTTCCTGAGCAGCAGCGTCTTCCGAGGTTTACGTCCATGGAGACCTCCTCTGTGCAAAACTCGCTCAATGGTGGACCGTGACACCTTTGTCCCTGTCTGCTCAAGGGTTTGAATTAGGGCCTTGGTTGTGGTCCGTGGGTTGGTGTTGACCTCTCGGCAGATTCTCCTGGCAAGTTTGGGGGACACCTTACACTTTCGGCCACGCCCACTGAGGTTTTTGACAGTGTTGAACCTCTTGTGCTTGTTGATGATGCTCTGGACGGTTGAGACAGGGACACCATACTGCTTGGAAATGGCCTTGTAACCCTTTCCTTCACTGTGGGCCTGCACAAGACGCTGACGCAGGTCCTCACTGAGCTCCTTCTTCTTTACCATGATGACCAGAGATTAACAATGACCTGAACCCTTTCCCACTATTTATACTCTTCTGGAAAGATGCTATTTTTTTTAACCTTGTTTAACATTTGGTCAACAAAAAAGGTATTCATTCCGATGAGACATCATGAAATAACTTTGGGACAAAGATGAACACATTTGGGACATTTTTGTTGAGATATTGCCAGGGGTATGAATAATTTTGAACATGGCATTTTTTTGGACTCCGTTAATAAAATACCCCAGAAATGATTTTTTAAAATTATTTTATATTGTTGTCATTCTTTCAATTGTTGGTCACATGAAGCTAAAACACAAATTTGAAAACAAGCATTTATTTAATCACTAAATGAAAAAATCACAAGAATCAGCAAGGGTATGAATAATTTTGAGGACGACTGTATGCATTAGGAGATATGACTTTCCCTGAAGCAAGATGATACCTGCTTTTACTTATTATAATGGTCAGCAGCAGCAGCAAATGTGGCATATATGTGTATATATTGTGATGTCATGAGAGGCAATCAACGTTCAGCAGGGCGGTCCAAGAAGTGCACGGAGACAAAAATTCAAAATGTAGTTTCTTTTACTGGTCAAAAAGGGTTTAACAGAAAAGGCATTACAGCGCAAAAGGCAAACTAAGGATTTCTTGTCTTCAATGGTTTACACTGACACTCAGGGCAGCTCCTGCAGTAGTTCTCTATGTCCTTGTGTACTCCCGGCCAGAAGAAGCGCTGCAAGATTCTCTCTTTCGTCTTCTCTACTCCTAGGTGGGCTCCTAGAGGGTGTGTGTGCGCTAGATTGAGCACCGTGGGGCGGTGCGGCTGTGGCACTAGCAGCTGTTCATGTACTTTATCGTCCTTTTTGGTTATCTGATATACTAAGCCCCGGCTAATAGCAAAATGAGGGTAACTAGGGCTTGTCCTTCCCCCCAACACTACTCCCTCTAGCACCTGCACATTTCTTAGCGCGTTTGCAAGAGTGGGGTCCTGTAGCTGGGCAGTACCGTACTGGCCGGTGAGTGGGGGAAGCTCTCTGGTGCCCTGGGCGTTGTCCTCACTGGCATTTGAGACACTTTCCGGAGCCCTGTTTTCCTCCTCAGTGTCCCGGTCAGTCTCTGTGTCAGCCTGGGGCCCTGTCAGTCCTGCAAGGGCAAAGGCGGGGATAAGCGGGTCTGAGGGTGGTACTGACGCCTCCACCGTGTGGGCCTTACCTCTCCGCTTCCTAGGCATTCGGGTTGGCCTCTGCTGTGTCTCTCTCCATAGCGAAGGTAAGGCTAGGCAGTCTTGCCCAATCAAAACGGGGACAGAAAGGGAGTCAACCACACCCGCCATTGTACGTATGGTTCCGCGGGTGGTGGTGATAACAAGTTCGGTGGTGGGGTAGTCTCTGGTGTCTCCATGGACACAGGAAACGGGGAGGACTCTGCCAGTGGTCATCGGGGACGGCTCCACTAGGTCCTTCCGCACCAAGGTAATCCGACTGCCTGAGTCCAGTAATGCTTCCACGTCATGACGGTTCACCGTCACAGGGCAGGTGGGGGGTCTATCTGGGTCACCATCTGTGTCCCCCACAAGTGAGGCGAAGAGGTGGGTGGCGGTTGAGCTGGAGGAACCAGCAGTGGGCATAGGCTCCTCCGCCGGCTGCTCACACTGCCAGGAGATATGTCCCATTTCCCCAGAGCGGTAACACTGTCGGGCTTCGCTCCCCCGGTTGACTCTGCTTGGCCCCGGCTGGCTTCTGCCTCCCCCTGGCGCATAGCCCGCTGTCGCAGTGGCTGGGTTCTTCGGACGGCTGCCGTCCACTGGGCCCCGCGGCACACTCTTTGGCTGACGAGGCGCTTTGCCTCATACGGCAAGGCCCGCAGGTAGTGATCCACCACGATGGTCTCCACCACCGCAGCAGAGGTGTTCTTCGCCGGTTCCAACCACCTCTGTGCTATCCTAGCGAGCTCGTGCATCTGCGCACGAGGGGCCAGGTCTGGCTGGAAGGTCCAGCTGTGGAACCGTTGGGCCATACCGAATTTAGTGAGCCCATTTCTGCTGAGGATCTCGGTCTTCAGCGCATCATAGTCCGTTGCTTTGTCAGGAGGCAGGTCCCGAACAGCATTCAGTGATTCCCCGGCTAAAAATGGGGCTAACAGTCCAACCCATTGTGCCTTGGGCCATGCTTCCCTCATGGCTGTAGCTTCAAAGGCAGGTACGCCTCAACATCGTCCGTGGCCCCCATTTTGGATATAAAATCACCAGCTTTTGCTGGGCGGGCTTGACTTGCGGCCATTTGCCGCTGCAACTGCAGCTCTTCTGCTTTTAGCAGGTTCACTCTCCTTTGCTCCTCCAGGAGAGCCGCATTCGTTTGCAGCTGGGCTTGCTGCTGCGGTAACAGGGATTTTAAAATGTCCTCCATTTTGTCTAGTGGGGAGTCTAGGGCCAGTTGTGAAAATTTCAGGCTCAATTGTTCAGTGTCCTCCTCCAGCATGCACTTTTTAAACTTGGAATGCCCGCATTCTCCACCATATGTGATGTCATGAGAGGCAATCAACGTTCAGCAGGGCGGTCCAAGAAGTGCAGGGAGACAAAAATTCAAAATGTAGTTTCTTTTACTGGTCAAAAAGGGTTTAACAGAAAAGGCATTACAGCGCAAAAGGCAAACTAAGGATTTCTTGTCTTCAATGGTTTATAATCTTAAAAAAAAAGGTCTCTAATCAAACTCAAAGTCTTCCTTTAAAATAAAGTTCACTTCGCAAAATACAAACAATTGTCCTTTTCCTTTTAGTATATTTCCTGGGTCCTTACCCCCACAGTACCTCCACACAGCGCAGCAAACGAAAATAGTCCAATACCAAAGAATGAATAATCCAACCACAAGTGTCTTCTCTTTAGCAGGTTTTTCAGCACATAATATCCACCCGGATCAGAGTCTGCAGCTTCTCTCCTACTCGCCACACTCTACTCTGGTGTCCTAAAAAGCCCTGTAGTTTCACTGCAGGAGATTGGCCACAGGTGTGCCTCATTAGGCAATCAGTGTTCAGTGCCGGGTGAAATTCCTGGCAAGTTCCTGGCTCCACCAGCAGATGGAGCCATGCCAGGATACTGCTGTAGCCATCTCAAGGGGATGTAGCGCCCCTCCAGGACCCAGCCTCTCGTGACATCACAATATCTATGGGTCAACCTAAAACCTCTCCTTCTACACTTTTCTGAAGCCAAGATAGAGATCTGCAGCAGCAAGTTAATGCAACTACTTCATTTTTGTGTACATATTTATTTACAACCATGTTCAAGACTGATATGTGTAGCATTATCCCCTCATTCAAATGATATCATGACTCTATTAAGCGCATCTTTTTATTCCCCCTTCAAACCTGCAGAGCTGCTATAAAAGGAATCAATTGGGAGATCACACAACAAGACTAGTTCTTTTGCTTGCATAACATGGCCTTAACTCTGTGATAGTCAGGATGAAATGGAGCTTAGCTCACAGGTGAAGCTCTCCCAGTGAGCAGTAATGGAGCAGAAAAACCTCCAGCACTGTTGCTCAGTCCCTCAACATCAATAATTCATGTGCAGGACATAACTAAGCGAGACTTGAAAGAGAGAGAAAAAGAGCTTGGGAGATCTTAGAGGAAAGAGTAAAATCCTTTAGATACGATGCAGCTGTAAGTAACAGCTGCATCGTATCTAAAGGATACCTGCTGTTACCTTACATTTCTGAATTAAAACATAAACCTGATCATTACCAATGCAGAGAAATATTCCAGAAATATTGTCATGTATTATTACTGTTTTTTAGGGGTACTTCAAGAAAGAAAGCAGCTTAAAAATATCATATAAAATTGAGCAGGGAATGTAAGATCACTGTTCATATATATTGCTTTCTGCTTTCTAAGAAGAGAAGACGTTTTTCTAATGACAGTAGTGAATGGTAGTAGTCAGCTTGCTGCACCTTCAGGTGCCCTTGATGTGCAGAGCACAAGACATCCTGTCAGATCAGCTAACCTCACAACCATCACTGAAATCACATCCCGTCTTCTCACAGACCTGAGGCCCCAAGCTCCTTAAACATATCCAAGTCCAAGTAGTAACATAGAAAAGTGTTGTTACGGTACCACCGTCAAATCTGTTTCCTTCCTTTAGATCAAGGGTGTCAAACAAGCGTCCCAGGGGCCAGAACCAGCTGGCCAAAAGGTCCAATCCGACTGGATGACTTTGCAAAGTGTGAAAAAAGTACAGTATTTCCAAGAAAATATGGTAAATTGCCTGCATTTATATAGCGCTTTTCTAGTCTTTTCGACCACTCAAACCGCTTTACACTACAAGTTTCCATTCACCAAGCCGCCTGCACATCAGGAAACTAAGCATTCATACACCGACGGCACAAGCCATCAGAGGCAAATCAGAGTTAAGTATCTTGCCCAAGGACACAACGACATGCAACTCGGAGGAGCGGGAAATCAAACTGCCCCAATATGGACCAGTTTGCATTGCTTCACAAAATTGTAAAGCCAGTAATCTTGTTGTATAGCTTTCACTGTTCACGGAATATAATATTTGGCACCAATATTATAGAGAAAAAATACAATAATTTCTGATTTGTGAATGGTTCTTAGGCAGGTGATAACTTGACCTTCTTCTTGAGTTGCAGTTGGTGCAGTGATCTCGGCATTACTACACAGAAAATGTAACTAGATCTCAACAACATGTTCAAATCATAAAAAACTACACTACTATATTTTACAGTTTTAAAATAGATGTGAGTAAACCTGTTCTGCACTGTGGTTTGTAATTAACAATGCACATGCAATGACATCTGAGGTTATAAATAAATGCTTTACTAATTGTAAAATATTTCATAATGCACTTTTACTTATTTGCATAAAAAGAAGGGAGATACTGGGGGGTGTAATGTTTGTAATGGTCCGGCCCACTACGGGTAAAGTTAGGGATGGGAATCAGGAACCGGTTTAACCGTGTTTTTCCATGGCACTTTATCTAACAGTTTTCTTATAGATTCCAACCAGCATGAATCTCTGTCTCATAACGTATGCATGTTACGCAAGCTCAACTCCAGCAAGCAGTTGTCAATAACAACGGTGCCCACCAGATTCAAATGCTCCAAAGTTTAGCTTCACTTTATAAAAAAAAAAGATGGCAACAGGGTGACTTGCAGTTATTGCAAAATGGACAGTGTCAGGAGGGAACAGACGAATATGCACAAAGTTTACACACACAACATGGAATAACGTTAAAGGAGTGTTATGTTTTTGATCAAGCTATCACCTCTGATAAATAGCTAACCACTGCCTATGTGCTTCTTTGTAAAACATGCTGTAACATCAGCAATATGCTATTAAACAAATGCCTTCTGCATTACATTTAGAAGATGATCCTGATGAGAGAGAGTCTGACTTTTGAGTTTGTAAGGTCATGACTTCCAAGTAAACAAACTTGATGCTAATCAAACTATTTTTTTTTCCAAAATTAGAATCGATAAGAGAATCAATAAGAATGGAATCATTACGTAGTAGCAATAATGGAATCGAAATCATACAAATCTTAGCAATCTCCATCCCTATCTACACACACACACACACACACACACACAAACACACACACACACACACACACACACACACACACATTAAGATAGTTTATGTTGTAATAATAATGTATGAGCTACTGACATGAGCTTAACATCCACCCACTGACCGTCATGGTTTAAACCTTTGTTAGTAGCAGTTTGTGTCTACATTGTACAGTGATTTAAACTTTATCTGACCAATTTTTTGTTAAATGATTAGTCAAGTCATTCTTTCTCTGAATTCCACAATGGCACTTTCCATTATAATTTAGTGATGCTATGACCATTATTAGACTCACTGACACTGAAATGTGAGTGAAAGTAAAACTTAAAAAGGGAGGGAGCAGGTGCAATGAATCCTACATAAAATATGTTGTTTTTTTATTCCACCACAGTGGTATGTTTCTAAGGCAGAGATATAGACACACAATACTGCAGGAATGTGCCACCTCTGTTGCAGTGATGCTAGTAACTTTATTTAAAACATGTTTAATGTGTTGACAGTGACAACCTTATCATCAGTATGAAGGAATGTAAAATGCTCCTCCCTGACATGTCTCCTCCTCCTGACCCTTGGCCCACAAGAGCATGTGCACGACAAAGCATGGCAGATGGCTATCTCTCCCAACCGGTTCCCCTGGCTTTTCTATTTTTGGCGTCCTCATGTGGAGGGCCTATTGTGTAGTATGCTGTCAGAGAGTACTATTTAGCATCCACCTGGTTTTCCTCTGTTGTGATTTTCAGCTGTTGTCAGAGAGCTGCATTGCAGATGGATTTAACTTCACCTCAGCACACAGCTGTAAACACTTTATTTTGTTCCCTAAGAAAAACTATAAGTATGAAGCTTCTGGTTTTAAAACTACTTAAAATATAAAAGTAAAAGTACTGTAAGTAACTCGTTTTTTTTTTCTTTTTATTTATTTATTTTTTTCTTTTTAACTTATAATTTAGTTTTTTTCTATTATTTGAAAACCTTTAAACAATAACAATAATGAAAAATAAAACAAGATCAAAATCAACTCTCTGGACTAATTGTACCAAAAACAAGATATTTCCATTTAATTAGATTTCATTTTGCACAGCACAATGCTACAAGGCTATTTTTGAAAAGTAAGGAGTAGAAAGTACACCTAATTCCAAGAAAATGAAAGGAGGAGTAAAAGGAAAAGTTGTAAATACTACTCCAGTAAAGCATAGATACTCAAAACTTTTCACTAAGTTAAAAAAGTATTTGTACCGCATTACTTAAAACATCTGACATACAGAAAGTTAGCTTTGCAGATTTGGACCTCGCCCTCACTTCCAGCCAACCTGACCTTCCTGTACAGCCACGGCTCGCAGCCCTTCCTTCCTCAGCATGACGCTCCCGTGCACAACCACTGCAGGTGTGAGTGCAGAGAATCACATTGCAAAGTGTTAGTCATCAATGCCTCAGTACTCAGAGGCTTATCTTGCTTGGGTGTGTTACGGAGGAGCCCAGATGCAGCTGTCTCCCTCTTGGCCTTTCTTTGTCTCCCTGGAACCCTCAAAAGAGAATCCTAACCAGTTCTTCCTGCTGCTGATTGATCAAGGTAATTTTGTTCCATGGGTCAGTGATAGTGGTTGTCAAGATTAAAAAAAAAAAAAACTTACTTAAAATACGGTTTTAAGAAGCATTCGTCAGGTCTCTTAAAAAAGTACATTTTGTGTTTATGTTGGTTTCTTGTTATTTAAAAGTCAATTTTCACCATATATTTATAAGAAAAACACAAATTTGTGCAATTTTTGACACAAAATGTCAAATGTTTTAAGTAAGAAAACAATGATGAATTTTGAATATTCAACTAGCTGATAGCATGTGTTTTGAACTTGTCTAGTAACAAGTTTTTATAGTTACACCAAATGGCGGTTTTGGCCATTGTCCCCCACATGTGTCTATTATAGTCCTGAAAGAATTAGGTTGTTCATTTCAGCTCCAATCAGTAATAATACACTGTAACTTAAGGCCTTTTCTGTGGCTTTGACTATCATTATCACATGACATCTAACAAATAAGGAAAAATCTCTATGTCATGATATCAACTCAAAGCTCCTTCACATAGTTCATGCACTTCAGAAGCAAACACCAATGTTTTTGGACATCATTTGTTATCCAAAATGGTTAAAAAAATCAATATTATATATTATATAATATATATTTTATTTATGATGACGAAACACTATAGGTTATTGCTTTATGTAAAAAAAGTGTTGGTTAAATTCTCTATTTCATTCAGGTTAGGGATTCTTCATTGTTATGGCTACATGGCTGATGAGACTTATATAAGTGTTTTCATTTTTATAGTTGTTTCATTTGAATTTAAAAATGAAGAAGGTTAAAAAAAGCTGTTTTAAATGATCTCACACACCCTGCAGTGTTACTGACTGCACACAGATAAACAAGCACAAACACCACACTTCTAATGGATCCTAAATTTTGACGAAATGGATGATTTAAAAAAATGTGTACTATGCCTTTAAGTTTAGGGGACAATCATGGGCAAAAGCTTCAAACAAAGATAAAATATACCAAGGCTTGACCAAATTAGGGTGGATTCAGTGTTCTGTTTTTCAGGTGATTTTAGTTTATCATGAATGCATGAACGAAATCTTACAGCAGAACACATAGTTTATAACAACGTAAAAACAAAACTGTGGCTTCAACACAGAATAGATTTTGCAGAGACAGACCAGGCTTATCTTTCTGCTGATTATCCAAATTAAATTTAGCTTAAAGCAATTACAAAGCAGGAGAGTAGAGGAGAGGCAGACATGGAGAAATAAATGTGTTTGTCAGCATGTTTGTCTCAGATGTAAATCAGAGAGCACAAGCTGTGTTCTTGATTTTACTTTCTGACTGGAATGCCATTCCTGCCATATATTAGTGTGTAAAAAAGATTATGCAAAATCAGTGATCTTTAGCTGAAAAAAAATATGTTTGTCATTCAAGTTTTATTGCAATTTAAAAAGGTTCTGGGATGAACAATAGGTCTGATGATGATTCATGTGCTGCATATCAATGTCTCATTAGGACAGATGATTTAGGCCACTGACCTTTCTGTTTTACCCACTCCAGGGCTCCATGTTTCAGTGAAATACACTACAATAGAAATGTTAAGCAGACTGATCGTTGTTATTTTATTAAAATTGTGATTTGAAAGAATGTAATTTCAGATGTATCCCTGCCTTTTGCCTGTAATGTGCTGGGATTGGCTCCAGAAGACCTCCACGACCCTAGTGAGGAATAAGCAGGTATAGAAAATGAATGAATAAAAAAAACATTACCAAAAAAATTCTTTGCATAAAAGTGTGTTTCTTAGGCAAGGTCTGCTGACCCAAGCCAAAGAAGCAGGCTCTGTAGACAAGATTTAAGCAGCAGCTCATGTTTATTGCTTGCTCACTTTTAATTGATTCAAGCTTTTTTTCTTTTTATCTTGTATTGTGGTTCTTTTTTACTATACTGTAGTCTTGTTCATGGGTGATGTGTATCTATTATTATTTTTTTTAATTATTTTGAATGTACTGTTGTTAAATTTCTTTTTATTTCTTTTTATCTTGTATTGTGGTTCTTTTTTACTATACTGTAGTCTTCATGGGTGATGTGTATCTATTTTTTTTTTTTTAATTATTTTGAATGTACTTTTGTTAAACTGTAATGTTTTACTATTACCAAACTTGAAACTTGACTGTTCAGGTACTCTGTCACTATCTTCTGCAGGTACTTCTCCTTGCGGACGTCCACCATGACCAGGCCCTCTTTGACCAGGCCGAGGCCCACGTCGTCCTTGGTGTCCCCGAACTGTATTGTGACGTGTGGGCAGGTGACGCCGGAGTACTCCACGTTCAACAGGCACTGGATGTTCTGGATGTCGCGCACCACGCAGTCCACCACGTCCGCGCGGGCTTCCTCGTCCTGTGGGACCTGGATGAAGCCGAAGGTGTACTCTGTGGCCTGTGCTGGCAGGGTCCTGATGCTGTGGGCAGGGGGTATGGCAGCCAGCTGGGTGGATGACACAACTTCTCTATTGCCATAGTCGATGTAGAAGACATGAACCTTTGCTGGTGACTCAACTTTATGTTTGGTTCTAAATCATTTAATGTACTGTAGGTATGAAGATGCTTTACAAATATGTTATTGTTATGATATTATTATTATTATTGTTAGACTCTCTCAATTAAACATGTAGGAACATCATGATTGTACTTTTATACTGTATCATTGCAAAAGCTTTGGCCAACCAGGATTTATCAAGCTAATGTAACCAATAATTTAATTGGCCAACTGTAGCCCATCATTAACATTAGGGGTGTACATCTTCATATCAAAACATCATCAGATGTGACCGGCAACCTTATTATTACTTTAAATTAATAATTTATCTATATATATATATATATATATATATATATATATATATATATATATATATAATTATATATAATATATATATATATATATAATATAATATAACAGTACTTTAAGGCAGTTTCCTCAGCCATTCCACCACACAAACACTTTAGTGTTTTCCTCCAATTAAAAGCAGGATTTTTTTTGTGTTGTGTGGCTGCTCCAGGTCCATTAGTGCACAACAGAACTAGCATGTATGAAAGATGAAGGGCATTAGTCTAACTCAGCTGCTTTTCCCCTGCTGATAATGTCCTTGAGCTGCAAGGAGTTTAACATTCCTTACATGTTGCCATTAACCCCTGCACCAGACCTGCTCACGACTGCTATGGAGATGAATAGTGACCAAGGTAGTAGCTTCTGGCCACATGGTTTCTAATGTGTGCACTAAAAGCACATGTTAGTGATGTGCACCGAGCAATCTGCAACATCAACACTTTCACGCTGCAATCACAGCATTACATTACATTCAGGCTGAAGCTGTCGTCTATATTTTACAGATCCCCTCTCATCACAAACTGTTGTTAGATTTCACTGAAAGATAATTTTACGAATGATTCAATAACTCCTGAAAACTAATGAGCAGGCTACAATATTGTTTATTCTTGTGTAGGAAATGATACTAAAAACAGGCTATTTTTTGTGAAAGTGTTCAGAAAGTGTGGGGACACCATTTCTACAGAGTAACACATTTGATGAGTTTTCCAATGTGACATTTATATTGTTTAGATCACCATAGCTATGTAAGTAAAATATGTACAGTAACAAAGAATTGTTGAATCTCATTTAAATGGTACCATGAATTACACAGGGCGGTTGACAATTTTAATAATTTGTCTTTTTACCTGAGATATTGCATTGTACTAACATGTAATGAAAGTAATATACCTCAAGAAATTATTTATAATTTATAATATTTATAATACCCCATGACAGCTTTCGCTATCCACAAGCTATACCAAGCGCTAATGCTAAAGCTAATGCAAACATAGACCTGCTGAAGCTAACCTTAACCCAGAGGCTCTAAATCTAATGTCAACCCAGAGGCTATGAAGCTAACTTTAAACTTAGAGACTCTGAAGCTAATGTTAACCCAGAGACTGTGAAGCTAACTTAAACTTAGAGACTCTGAAACTAATGTTAACCCAGAGACTGTGAAGCTAACTTTAACTTAGAGACTGTGAAGCTGACGTTAACCCAGAGACTGTAAAGCTAACGTTAACCCAGAGACTGTGTAGCTAATGTTAACCCAGAGACTGTGAAACTAACGTTGACCCACAGACTGGGAATCTAACGTTAACCCAGAGACTCTGAAGCTAACAATAACCCAGAGACTCTGAAGCTAACTTTAACTCAGAGACCGTGAAGCTAACATTAACCCAGAGACTGTGAAGCTAATGTTAACCTCAGAGTTGTTGATGTTGAGTGGCAGCCTGTTACAGCAGCTCTCGCTCACCTGAGTTTTTCTTTTCTTTTTCATACGTTTTAAACTAAATTTTTCTTACTTTTTTCTCGAGCCACCGATCAAGGAATATTTTTTTTTTCACTATGGAATTCACTTTCTCCTTGTTTGTTGTGGCCGTTCTGCTGTTTTTTTACACTTTTCGTGTCCGGGGACCCCGTGCAGCCATGGCTCTATTGTTTACAGTAGGGATCAGCTGTTGGCGCTCCGTAGCTCCGTAGTGTTGCCCGAGGAAAGACCCGATGTCCCCCGTGAGATAAGGAGAAGGAGACGGGGACGCCGTGCTGGGACTGAGCGCCGTGCCAGGAGGAGGAGATACCGACCCGCCTCCCGTCCATTATTATGGAGAATGTACGATCTCTCCCCAATAAGATAGATGAGCTAGCAGCGCTAACCCGGCACCAGAGGGAATACCGGGAGAGCAGCATCATGGTGTTTAGGGAGACATGGCTGAACACGCTGACTCCGGACACGGCGGCTACACTGGACGGCTTTAATCTGGTGCGCGCGGAGAGAGGAAGGGACAGCAGTAAGAAGAAGGGAGGAGGACTGGCTGTGTATGTAAACGACAAATGGTGTACCTCTGGACACATCATTGTCAAGGAGCAGCTCTGTAGTAAGGACATTAATTGCATAACGGATTACATCAACTTCTGTGTGGAAAATACTGTACCCACCAAGACCGTACGGTGTTTTTCCAACAATAAGCCATGGATTAATGCCGACATAAAGGCTCTCCTAAAGGAGAAGAGGAGGGCCTTTAGGTCAGGTAACAAGGAGGAGCTGAAGACTGTGAGACTGACGAAGATTAGAGAGGGGAAGAACATTTACAGGAGGAAGATGGAGGATCAGCTGCAGAGGAATAACATCAGTGGAGTCTGGAGAGGCCTGAAAACCATCTCGGGCTACAAAGAACCAAACTCCCAGACGGCAGGGGATCAACAGTAGGCGAATGACCTGAACCTATTTTTCAACAGGTTTGACCAGTCATCTGCCCCTCCCCCCTGAAGTCCTGTGCAGACGAGCTGGGCGGGATTGTAGGGCATATCTACAACATGAGCCTGAAGCTGGGGAAGGTGCCACAACTGTGGAAAACATCCTGCGTGGTACCCATCCCCAAAATGCCACACCCCAAGGACCTCAGTGACTACAGGCCGGTGGCACTAACGTCCCACCTGATGAAGGCACTGGAGCGCCTGGTCCTCGACCATCTCCGCCCCCTGGTGAGCCCACTGATGGACCCCCTCCAGTTTGCCTAACAGCCTGACATTGGGGTGGACGATGCTATCATCTTTCTCCTCCACCGTGCTCTTTCCCACCTGGAGAAGCCTGGAGGCACTGTGAGAATCATGTTCCTTGATTTCTCCAGTGCCTTCAATACGATACAACCAGCACTCCTGGGGAACAAGCTGGAGAACACTGGGGTGGACCGTCACCTCACATCCTGGATTCTGGACTACCTCATCAACCGTCCACAGTATGCGAGGACACGGGACTGTGTATCCAACACAGTCGTCTGCAGTACGGGGGCCCCACAGGGAACGGTCCTGCTTCCTCTTCACCCTCTACACTGCAGACTTCGCCTACAAGTCACCAACCTGCCACCTGCAGAAGTTTTCCGATGACTCTGCCATCGTTGGCCTCATTGAGGATGATGACGACAGGGAATACAGAGAATTTACGCAGGATTTTGTCAACTGGTGGCAGCGGAACCACCTCCAGATCAACACGGGGAAAACCAAGGAACTGGTGGTGGACTTTCGCAGGCGGGCATGCAATCCCCCGGCACCAGTGAATATCCAGGGAATGGACATTGAGATGGTGACATCCTACAAGTACCTGGGTGTTCACCTGAACAAAAAACTGGACTGACAACTCAACTGCTCTATACAAGAGGGGCCAGAGCAGGCTCTACCTGCTCAGGCGGTTGAGGTCTTTTGGAGTGCAGGGGACACTCCTTAAGACATTCTATGACTCAGTTGTGGCATCAGTCATACAATATGGGGTGGTCTGCTGAAGAGGCAGCATAACAGCTGCAGACAGGAAGAGACAAGATCATTAGGAAGGCCAGCTATGTCCTGGGGTGCAGCCTTGAACCGGTGGAGGTGGTGGGAGAGAGGAGGATGATAAGGGAGATATCATCAATGAAGGAAAACCACCTCCACCCCATGCAGGACACACTGTCTGGACTGACGAGCTCCTTCAGCAACAGACTAATCCATCCAAAGTGTCTGAGGGAGCGATATCGGAAGTCCTTCCTTCCTACAGCTGTCAGACTGTACAACAAGTACAGCTCTCAGTAACCCCCCCCTAACAGAAAAAATGGACATTGTATACATAGACTTCTGTATATAGCCATTGTGTACACAACCAAACGGTGCAATACTTTTATATTTATATATATCTGTATATATCTGTATATTGTTTTTTATTTAATTTTTTTTTTTAATTTGTTTTAATTTTTTGTAACTTCTTTCAATGCTGCTGTAGCACTGTGAATTTCCCCACTGTGGGACAATAAAGGAGCTATCTCTCTCTCTATCTCTCTCTAGAGACTTGTGAGAAGGTGATGAGCCCTCCCCTTCTCACCTGGTTATAAGGGGGAACTGCATGGCAGAGAGGGAGTTCCCCCCCGGACATGTTTGCGTGCGGGACAGGTGACGCGACGCGTGGGACTGCCTGTCTGGTCCACCTGGTGCGAGGTGGACATTTCCTGCTGACGTGACAGTTTGGGTCTTCTTTTTTGTATCGCTGTCAATAAATATTTTTATTTAGTGAGTTCCGCTGCCTCCTGTCTCCACTTCTTTTTCCGGTTGCCCTGATCCCTTTTGTGGGGCGACCACGTCGGTCGCTCACATTTGGTGGCAGCGGTGGGATCGGTGGCGCCGCCTGAGAAGCTGGAGAGAGGAGGTGGAACTCGCGGAGCGTGACGGGGGTACCGAGAGGATCGGCGGCGGTGTCGGCGAGGGTGTCGGTGAGAGTGTCGGCGAGCGTGCCAGCTAGCGAGCTAGCGGAGACGGCTAGCGGAGACGGTCAGCAAAGGACCCAACAGAGACGGTCAGCAAAGGAGCCGGCGGAGACGGTCGGCGAGGGAGCCGGCGGAGACGGTCGGCGAGGGAGCCGGCGGAGACGGTCGGCGAGGGAGCCGGCGGAGACGGCTAGCGGAGACAGTCAGCGAAGGAGCTGGCGGAGACGGCTAGCGGAGACGGTCGGCGTAGGAGCCGGCGGAGACGGTCGGCGTAGGAGCCGGCGGAGACGGTCGGCGTAGGAGCCGGCAGAGACGGTCGGCGTAGGAGCCGGCGGAGACGGTCGGCGAAGGAGCCGGCAGAGACGGCTAGCGGAGACGGTCAGCGAAGGAGCTGGCGGAAGTGCTAGCGGAAGTGCTAGCGGAAGTGCTGGCGGGGCTACGACTGGAAATGGAGTGTGGTCGAGCGAGCCCCGAGGCAGACACACCACGGTCGCGGACTTCTGTCTCGCCACCCCGTTGGCGAGACTGCAGAAGGGGAGGGAAGTGTGAGAAGGTGATGAGCCCTCCCCTTCTCACCTGGTTATAAGGGGGAACTGCATGGCAGAGAGGGAGTTCCCCCCCGGACATGTTTGCGTGCGGGACAGGTGACGCGACGCGTGGGACTGCCTGTCTGGTCCACCTGGTGCGAGGTGGACTTTTCCTGCTGACGTGAGCGTTTTGGGTCCTCTTTTTTGTATCGCCGTCAATAAATGTTTTTATTTAGTGAGTTCCGCTGCCTCCTGTCTCCACTTCTTTTTCCGGTTGCCCTGATCCCTTTTGTGGGGCGACCACGTCGGTCGCTCACAAGACTCTGAAGCTAACGTTAACCCAGAGACTGTAAAGCTAACTTTAACTCAGAGACTGTGAAGCTAACATTAACCCATAGAATGTGAAGCTAACTTTAACTTTGAGACTCTGAAGCTAACGATACACCAGAGCCAGGTAAGTTCACTGGAGGATTTCACACAACAATTATGTAGACTACTTGACTACTTCTAAGCTTATATTGATATAAATAAAACAAATATCAAACATGTAATTGCGTAATCAAACAGGATCAACAGGTGGTGTCTCACTGCCCGCCACCATATATGCTTCCTAAAACAAGGTTGAATGGGGTCCACTTGAAAAGAATGTGCTCTAAATACACAGACTCACAATGTTGGAGTGATAAAATACCTTTTTTTCATTTTTTTTTGTATTTGGGAGAACTGGTTCTTTAAAAGGAGAAAATTTGAGAAAAATTGTAACAGCAATTACAGACTAGACTGATAAACATATATATAAAACACTGCATTTAAACACAGTTAATGGGGTAAACACACCTCCTGCATGTATGTATGTATGTATGTATGTATGTGTGTGTGTGTGTGTGTGTGTGTGTGTGTGTGTGTGTGTGTGTCTGTGTGTGTCTAATCAGGTTACCACCTGCACCCTCTGTGGTCCTCCAGGGTCTAATTAACTGGTGAGTTCAATTGCTACCCCGCTTTTATAATCACTCTCTCACACATACACTACACATAGACACATACACTACACAACACAAAAACAGCATCCTAATCATCACACTTCCCCTAACAGCCCTTATGGTAGCACAGACAACTGAAACACAAGAAACATTGCTGCCAAAAACTGAGCTGTCTGTCTCCTCACAAAGAATCATCTCAGACCCTCCCTGTGCCATTTGTATATTCCTAATTTAATTCAAAAAGTGATTCAGCTCATTAACACACTAATGAATAGTCATATGGTTACATAAAATGGCTAATGCTTCAGAATGTTGGCCCTAATTTGTTAATTAGGATGACAGGATAAATGACAGACTATAAAAGGCCAGAGGCCTGTAAGACTGCTAACATGTCTGAGGAAAACTACAGTGAACAAAAGCAAGTGAGACTGCCAGCTGTGATCAATAATACATGGGTAAGTGATTCTTTGTCTCACAGAAGCAGTGCTGTAACTGCTCCTAATGTTCTGCTGACAGTTTGGCCACAGTGCACTAATGTATATTAGTAACATTGGAAAAAAAAAGACATAAGTGAGTGTGACTGATGAGTTATTAAAGTTGGTTTGATGACACACGAGGAAAGCAACATTCAAGCAGATTTTCGGTGGCTAGTGGGCTCTTTGCTAGGCAATAACAAAGTACAAATCAATGACTCTGTGACATTGTATGAGACCATGAGGAATGGTACTATTATCAGTTTATGTTCCATCTTAAAGTTCTCAAAATTCTGATATTTCTGATGGTATTTTTATGAACAAAATCCAGATTATCTGCAGATGTCTTCTCTGCCTCTCCAGAGTAAAGAGACTTAGTGGATGAAGATAAAAACACTGAATTAAACAGCTTCATGGCAACAATCTGTGTTTCACACAGACAATCCAGCAGTGCTACCTGAGCAGTGCAGGACAGAGCAACATTTATCTTAAGAAGTTGCGGGATAATATTAGCTTTAGACACACTGGGTAATATTAGTTAGAAACATAAGTCAGTCACCTTTATTTTCAATAATCTTCTCCATAATCCTCTGTGGATCAGAACACACTAAACAAGAATGCAGGCGATGAAGAATCTAGGCCCCTCTCAGTAAGCATTGAGAACTTTAGGAGAGTCCATTAGAAGAAGAGGAACATGAGGTGTGCTTGGCCCCTCTTTTCTGGTTTCTGTCAGGGCCATAAAGGACATCTTTGTGTCAGACGAGGCCACCGAGCAAAGAAGGAGGTGATGAGGGCAAGCTCAGAATGCTAATGAGCAGCACAGAGCAACCAGTTACTGGTCATTTCCATACACACGGCCAAAAACATTAAACATCCATACACACAGACAGGTCTTATAAGGAGCACATGACTCACATTCAGCCGACTCTTAAGCGTATTACCTCCACACTCTGACAGAGAGCAGACGAAGAAGAATAAAAAGGAATTCCACCTTCTGAATTCAATTGAGTGTCAAGAGAAATGCTGAAAGCATGCAGCCACGCTGAGGAAATCCCCACAATCACTGACATGACACAGGAAAGACATGTGTACCATAAGCTGACACTGTAAGAGAAAGAAACAAGCCGTGCACATTACTAATCATTGATGTCCTGAGGCGCACAGGCAGCCGAGTGTCTTCAGGCAAGAACTAATGGATGGAGATGTCTTTACTGAATGGCTGTGACCACAGGGAGAAGACACTCTCCTTGAACAGCTGTGTGCCAGCGAGGCTCTGCTATTATTTCCCTGTCAGGGAGGACCCAAACAGCAACATATGAACTTTCCTCTTTAATTCAGTGAAAAGAGATGAGGAGGAGGAGGAGGGGAGAAAATACACACTGATGCTTGGTTGAATCTGGATTGTTGTCATGGCAACAACGCCTCCTTACAAGCCTCTCTGTCTCTTTGTCTGCAGTGGGGGTCAAGAGATGAAAAGAGGAGCCAGAGGAGAGGAGTTAAATGGAGGACAGAGTGAATTTTGGGACAGATCAGTTTGCAATTATATCAGTATGGAGGAGTAAAGTATACCAAAAAATTGCACCAATAACTAATGGTTGCACCACATAGAGTGTGTTTTCACACTTGCCTCAACTTAGCTCCCTTTTTTTTACGTTTTGATTACCAAAATTCAAGCTTCACTGCAGTTTCACGCATGTGTGTTATGATGACCCAGGTCAAGATAATTCTTGACGCAAACACGCCTGAAACCAAACCAAGTCATGGCACGCTAAGTTGTTGCGACTCAAGTTGGTTCTGTCTATGGAAAAAAGCCAATAGTAGCACAGATTGTTGCAAGAATGAGTCCAAAAATCTGGACATGATTTTAGCACTTATGGTTCAAATTAAATTACAAATCGGAAGCTTAGTAGTCATGATCCTGAAGTCGTGCAACCATGATGTTCATTCATTTAATAGCCAAACTGAACCACGCGTATAAGCATAATAAAACTTTTTTTTTGCCACAGAGCTTTTTTTTTTTTTTAACCTAGTCCTAGCAGACTCTCGTACTACATGTCATAAGTGTTAACTCAAATGGAGGCAGGAACTCTGTTGAAGTTTAAAATTATTCAATCTGCCACAAATATTCACTAACATTTGGTGTTGACGTCTCATGTGCTGGAAGACAAAAGAAAAAAATTCAAAGATTGTTCTTGCTCTAGCTTTTCCTACTGGATATTCTGCAATGCTATAATGGACCATGTTACTTCACCCGCATCTCTCTAAGCAGCCATTGCTGAAGTGCACACTCATTGTCATCCTTCTTAGCCATGCCCTCTGTTCACCAATTAGACAGGTGAATATTTGTCTGGAGAAAACCCACGAACAGATGGAGTACTGAAAGATCCAATGGAAAATCCCATTGGCTTTTTGACAAGGGAACCAGGGTGATGTTAACTTCCAAGGTTATAAAAATAGATCATCCCTGCAGCGAGTTGGTAGGAAACATCTGTGATGTCATTCTATCAATCAAGCATTACAAGCTAGAATGTAACAGACAACAGTTTTATAGGGGCAAATAATATTTTTGCTATTTTTATGAAATTAATTAAAATGTCTTCCAAGTTTAAATCATAAAACATTTTGATCACATGTCAGGTCAGATATGTTATGAGTAAAATAGACGCAACAGGCCATAAATCAGCAGGATTACATTAGTTTTGTCTATCTGCTCAGTCACAAAATCAATGTCAACCTTGTATGCTGTGATGAGCCAAATGAACTTAGTGCCACCAGCCACCGCCATGTTTTACAAATCATCCTGGAAAACATAAATTGTCAAATGAACTCTATGGGATTAGTTATATACAGCGAAGGGGAAATAGAGTTGCCTGCCTCTATAAACAATCGTTGCCGGACACACCGCATAATTACATTGTGACTACTGAGACATGACACATAATAAAGTGAAGGTCTACAGTCTGAGCTGCTGAGTCACTAACATGAGAGTCAGATCATCAACCATGTTACATAAAACAACTGAGATGACCTCTTAAATTCCGTCCCTTTGAGATGGCGTGACAAGTTCAAATACCGCCTTTCATACCTTTTTTTGGCCATTTGTTTCTGCCAAAATTGGATTTGGCTGGCTGTCTCATAGCTGCTCTAGAAGATCTAACTCACTTTGGCTGGGTAACTAGCAGCAGACGGGGCACAGATACAATGATTCATTTATGTGAGGCTCCTCTGGGCTGTGAGATAAACAAGGTGAAAATGCAAAGTGCTTCTGCAAAATACAAACAAACAAATGTACAAGACTAAAATATATATCTATGCTCCTAGCAGCACAGTCAGTGTCACAGTTTTTCTGCAGTTTAGTAGGAAAAGTGTCTGCAATACTAATGCAAAGTATACTCAGGGTTCCAGACAAGTTGCTGACACTGATGCAGGCAGATACTACACATCTGTCATTCTAAGAAATCCACTCTGTTTGTAGCTGGAGTGGATTTGAATAGCTGATGAGATAAACCTTGTTCTCTATTGTAAAATCACCTATTTGCATGTTTCTTTTATATCTGATCTGGACAATGAACACAGATCCCTAACCTATTCATTTACATCAGATTCACAACAGCTTCTGCACCGCTTATTTATGCGAAGTTGCTTCAAATTTTATGTCATATATTTTATTTCCTTGAAGCACATGTCCCCATGTTCCCTGCTTGTAACATCCTAGTAGGTCTTAATAATTAAATGCTATGACCCAAAATATGAATGTTGTGCAGCATTTTACACATACTTTCTAGTTTCTTTCAGGTTGTCCACACTTTTAAAATGATTATAAAGACTAACCTCACAGCAAACATGCAACTGAGTATATTCTTTTGGGAATGTGGTTGTAGTTCTGTGTTTCATAGAAATAAATCATCAGTGGATGTACAGTAACATTTAACCAGAATGCCAGATTTTTGGAAGCAGCATGACTCTGCACCTTAAATAAAATCCTTAAACTGATAAGTGGTCCATGATCTCTCTCCTTTTGTTACAATACTATACATTGTTTGTACTATCTCGATCAGGAGCAGTGTGAATGTCTCTCAGCCATCTGTCAAGCACGTCTTACTGATTGCTCCGCTCAAAATAGCACAGCACCATGCACCATGTGCTGCATTTTAGACCATCTTTAAGCCAGTCTTAGGGCATGGTGTTAACCTGTCCTTAAGATATCACTGCACTGTCTTTGTGTCTGCCCAAGACTGGGACACTCCATCTGGTGCCACTTTTAATAGAGTCTTGTGCTAGTGGACAAACTACAGCTGCAGTGATTAGTGAATTATTTGATTAGTTGCCAAATTTGACATATATTCTGTATAAACTTTTATATTCTGTATAAACTGTAAACTGATCATTTTTGAATTGAGAACTTTTTTTGGAAAAAAAAAAGACTTTAGGTTGCATTGTCTTTTATACTGCTTATTAAGGCCACACTTAACAATTAGTTTGAGAGTCAATTGATCTATTGATAATTGAAAAGGTTCATTGTTTACATTGGTTTAAATGGTTCATAAAATGGTATAAACTGTTTCCCAAAGATTAACATTCACCTAAAATGTCTTTTTTTTAATGTTCAGATCAGACCAACAGTCCACAACCCAAGGATCATCAGGATACTTTTATAGTAGACTAAAGAATGCAGATAATAATCATATTTCAGAAGACAGAGCATTTTCTTCCTAAAAATGAGGCGAATCTATCATCAAAATAGTTGGCAATTAATGTAGTAGTTGAAAACCAATCCTTGCAGCTTCAGCTAATAAGAGCTAGTAAGATGTGAAACAGAGAAATCTGCAACTAATCGATTCATCTGCTAATCATATCAGCTCTACTGATTATATTCCTGTAGAAAGAGTCAGCCCTACGCTACAGTATGACTGAGTCCTGCATGGGAACAAGCTGGCTGCATATTAATACAAAAATAAGAATGATGGAAGATCATATGAACCTGAAACCAAGACAACATTTTAGAAACTGAGAGAAAGTGAGAAGGGTGGGTGGGTCTTTCTTTAGAGACTAAACCTGCTCAGCATTTCAGTCATTCTCTTTTTTCTGTTGAAGAGAAGATGAGCATTCTCTGGCACATGAAAAGAAGTAACAGTAGAAGGTTCTGTTGCAACATGTCCTTAGCAGGAAATGAATGAGAAGACTTCTTATTTGCAGGAAGCAGGAAGTGAGACACACTTCACTGCGGTTCACCATAAAAGTACTTCCTGTGCAGCTTGTTACTGTTACTCTGCAGTTTGAAACTTTGCCAATGAATGTTACCTTTTCTCTCAGATCATGTCACATCATTGACATTTAACTTAACAAATACCTGAAAACTCTTTTAAAAACACACAATATATCTTCAATGTGAGTTCTAGTGAAAGAGCCAGGTCCTGAGTGACAGGAGAGTCGCCTCCCTGTTCCCATATCTGCTGCTGCCTCTTGTCCTCAGTCCCTGATGGCCAATTAATAAGCTCACACAGACCTGCTACTGATCGCTGGCACATAAAGGACGTCTGAGCAACACTATTATGGAACAGCATCACCGGGGGAATACACAGTATGAGCTTAGGACAGAAAATAAATGGCCAGTTTAAGTTAGTGTCAGTGCACCAGTCAGCACCTCATTGTGGAGAATGATCAGAGGATCTGTTCATGGACAATACATGTTGGTAGATGCAAACTGCTTCATGGATTTTTGGAGGATTAAAATATTTCACAAGTGATTTCTCAACACCACAACTGATCACACAGGTATCTTTGTATTGGCATGCCACTGGCCAAAGCCCAGTGAGCTGCACACAGAAAATGGGTGTGTTTCAAAAGCCTAATCAAGAAAATATTTTAGGGTGGAAAACCATCAAGTACATAAATTAATGCAGCTGCATGCCATAACAACATACTGAACATGATTCAAGACATACGTCATCCATAAAACATGGATGGGGCTTAGGTATTTACTAAATATGGCCCTAATGTTTACCTTCAAGTTAGTTAGAAAAAAAAGGACAATTGACTCTATTTGAAACTGTCCTTAGCTTTCAGAAACAAATTGCCATAGTGATGCTCCTATTGTCACCATGTGAACTAAGATTAAAATTCATCAAACTTACACTCAGACTGACTCATTGCCATGGCAACTGGCGATTATTCAAGTACTGAAATACTTACTGATGAAGGCATCATGGTGTGTGAGTGAAAAACATCCTGGAAAACATCCCTGTGCTAAGACTGCTATAATGTAATTTTATGTTATTGTTTCTGAAATGTGCCCTCTGTGAACATCTGGTTGTATGTAAAACACAACATTGGAGCACAGTCAATTCATTAAACATCAAATTGACACCCAGGGTGAGATATTAAATAAGCGAGCTGAATAAATGATTGGATAAATTGGAGAATATATATCAATACAGGCACTCAGTTGTATGGGAGATATAAGAACAACTTGTGGTTCAAACTGCTAGGGCTGCAATTAACAACTATTCTGATTGTCAAATAATCAATCAATTGTCAAAATGATCAATTGATTAGTTGTTTGGTTCGTTAAAAAGGTCACATTGTTGATCACTGTTTCCTAAAGCTGAAGATGGAAACCTAAAAAGTTGACCAACAGTCCACAATTCAAAGATCATCAGCTTGTTATTATAGAAAACTAAAGAAACCAAGAAGACTAAAAAATAATTAAATTTGAGTAGCTGAAACAAGAGAATTTCTTCTTAAAAAAACTCAAATCAATTAATTGTACTAATCAATGTATTATGATTTCATTTCTAATATCAATACAGCTACTCAGTATTATGGCAGATTTTAAGAGCAACTTGTTATAACTGGATCAAGCTACATGAAAATATTGTCTTTTGAGATATCCCAGATGAGCAAATGAATACAGGTTCACTGACACTAATTATTGATTTTTTTCAGGACACAACCAGGGGTCAAAGTGAGCTGAAATGGACCAGAATGCCATTCCATTAAACCATGCATGACCGAGAAGCCACTCCATTAAGAGATTTTCTTTTGTTTCTGTGTTACACCTCAAGTTTACAACAATGGTTAAATTCCATCATTATTGTTACCATTCAAACCTCTGCTGTCCTTATGCGCCCATCCTGTGGCCAACAAAGTACGTTTTCTAGTTTAGCTGCTACTTTTTTCCTTACTAACACAGGCTGAGCTAGAGCCAATGACAAAACAGTTGCTGTCTCTTTTTCTTTCAGAGAAGAACTCTCTACATACAGCATGTCAAATGTAAAACATATAAGCCACAAGTATAAACTATCCTGAAACTCCAAGACACATTCACAGACTCTCAGGAAATCCTGACACAATTGTTTCATGGAGGGATGGATAAAGAAGTTGTTGTTACTATTACAATGTGAAAACACACAATTATTCATTATTATTTCACCATTTACTACGAATTGGTTAGCAGACGAGTGTGTGGAACATGAAAAAAGCATGTTAATCTATCGACTTTTCTATAGGAATGCATACAGTACTTTCTACAGGCACTGTGCTAGTTAAAATTGTGACAGTGTGTTCCAGTTTCTGCCAATATCCAGCAACTTCACACAGCCATTAAAGAGGAGTGGACCACCACTCATCAGGCCACAATCGACATACTGATCAACTAAATAAAGGTGATGTGTTGCAATGCATGTGTCAGGTCCCTAGGGTGGCCTGTGCACCCCCACTGGACTTTCACAGGAAGTGCACTGTTTTTTTTCTGTCTTGTCAATTGTTTATTGTCTTCACCTGTTGAGTTCTGTGCACTACTTAAACCCCACCATCTCATTTGTTCGTCTTTAGATTCTCTGCTTTGTTGTTGACAGTCTGTTTCTGATTCTCTGTTTTTTTGCTGCTGACATTCTGTTGCGGAGTTTCTTGCCGTTTTTAAGATAAGATAAGATAAAACTTTATTGATCCCACAATGGGGAAATTTGTGTGTTACTGCAGCGTTACAGATAAAGAGAAGAAAATAAAGCTGAAGATAAAAAAACTATAAAGAAATAAAAATAAAAAACACACAACACAATGTACAAATTCGCAGAATTTGTTGATGATCCGCATACACAGTATGCATTATCGACATAGAATGGAGAGAAAATGGTAATAAATAGTAAGCAAAAAGTAAGAAAAAAAAAAGTATGCATAAGCAAGGCATATATACATGCATACATGCACGTACATACCTACATACATACACACATATTTGCATATATATATATATGGACATAAATATCCACGCACATACCCACATGTACACATACATAGCCAATGCACACTTAAGGTGCAGGGTGTGTGTGAAGAGAAAAAAAAGTGACCAGGGAAAAAGTGACAGTGACTACAGTGAGGGTTATTTGTATGTGTTGTTATAAAGTCTTATTGCTGTTGGGATGAATGATCTGCGAAAGCGCTCCTTCTTGCAGCGAGGGTGTTTGAGTCTCTGGCTGAAGGAGCTGCTCAGTGCACCCACCACCCCATGCAGAGGGTGATGGGGGTTGTCCATGATGGATGTCAGCTTTGCCAACATCCTCCTCTCTCCCACCACCACCACCGACTCCAGAGGACATCCCAGTACAGAGCTAGACTTCCGTACCAGTTTGTCGATTTTCCTTCTGTCCCCGTCTGAGCATCCGCCCCCCCAGCAGACTACTGCGTAGAACAGGGCAGATGCTACGACGGAGTCGTAGAAGGTCTTTAACAGAGTCCTGCACACACCAAAGGACCTTAGTCTCCTCAGCAGGTGAAGTTGACTCTGGCCCTTCTTGTACAGGACATTAATGTTAGTGGTCCAGTCCAGTTTGTTGTTCAGGTGAACACCCAGGTATTTGTAAGAAACCACTGTCTCAATGTCTTTTCCCTGGATGCTCGCCGGTGTGGTGGGGGGGGACTTCCTCCTGAAGTCCACAACCATCTGCTTTGTCTTGCTGGCGTTGATTTGGAGAGCGTTGATCTCACACCAGCTGACAAAGTCATTGATGACCCCCCTGTACTCCTGGTCGTTCCCATCTGATACACACCCGATGATGGCCGTATCATCTGAGAACTTCTGTAGGTGGCAGTTGTCCGAGTTGTAGGTGAAGTCTGAGGTGTACAGACTAAACAGAAAAGGTAAGAGCACTGTACCCTGTGGCGCCCCCGTGCTGCAGACTACCACCTCAGACACACAGTCATGAAGCCTGACATACTGTGGTCTGTTGGTGAGGTAGTCGATGGTCCAGGCCGTCAGCTGCTCATCCACTCCGGCTCCCTCCAGCTTCCCTTTTAGCAGTGCAGGCTGGATGGTGTTAAAAGCACTGGAGAAGTCAAAAAACATGATCCTCACCGTGCTCGCCGCTTGTTCCAGGTGGGAGAGAGATCGGTGCAGCAGATAGATGACAGCGTCATCCACACTGATGCCGGGCCGGTAGGCGAACTGCAGAGGGTCCAGTGCTGAGCTCACCAGTGGGCGAAGGTGGTGCAGGATGAGCCTCTCCAAGGCCTTCATCAGGTGAGAAGTCAGGGCTACAGGTCTGTAGTGGTTGGGCTCCCTAGGCCGTGCGATCTTAGGCACTGGAACTTCGCAGGAAGTCTTCGACAGTTCAGGAACCCTCTCCAGGTTCAGACTCAGGTTAAAGATGTGCAGGACCACCTGACAAAGCTGGTCTGCACAGTCCCTGAGCAATCTGGAGCTGATTCCGTCTGGACCTGCTGCCTTCCTAACCTTTGTCTTCGTTAGCTGACTTCTCACCTGATCAGCTGTGAGGCAGATCTGTGGCTGGTCCAGGGTGGGGGGAAGGGCTGGCTTTGTTGTTGGTAGGTGTAATGGGGTGGGGGGAGGGGCTGGCTTTGATGTGGGTAGGTGTAAAGGGGGTGTGGTGGGATGGAACGAGGAGAGTGCACCTGGCAACAGCACAGCGCCAGAAGAGGGGGGAGAGGGGGGGACAGCACATGGAGGGGGGTTGATGGAAGCTGGGGGGTGGGGGAGGTTGTTGGTCCAGAATCGAATCTATTAAAAAACAGATTCAATTCATTAGCCCACCCCCGGTCGGTGGACACTGCTACTCCTCCATTGTCCTTGAGGTGACCAGAGATCTTGTTCATGCTTCTCCAGACCTCTCGGACATTGTTTGCTTGGAGCTGCTCCTCCATCTTCCTCCTGAAACTCTCCTTGCCACTCCTGATTTTATATTTTAGTTCCTTCTGCACTCTCCTCAGTTCCACTTTGTCCCCCAACCAGAAGACCCTCTTCTTTTCATTTAGCAGGGCCTTCAACTCTGGGGACACCCATGGTTTGTTGTTGGAAAAACACCATACCTTCTTGGTCGGCACAGTGTTCTCCACACAGAAGTTTATGTAGTCCGTAATGCAATGGGTGAGGCTGTCGATGTCCTCACCATGTGGCCTGCAGAGTTCTTGCCAGTCTGTACATTCAAAACAGTCTCTCAGGGCCTCACTGCAGTCCTCAGACCACAGCCTGATCACCTTCTTGGTGGGAGGGGTCTTCCTCACTAGGGGGGTGTAGGTGGGTTGGAGAATGACCAGTTTGTGGTCTGAACAGCCAAGTGGGGGAAGGGGTGATGAGCTGTAAGCCTCATTTGTGTTGGCAAACAGCAAGTCCAGAGTTTTATTGTCCCTGGTATGGCAGTCAACATACTGCGTTAAGTTAGGGAAAGTGGTGGAGAGTGAGGCATGATTGAAGTCCCCAGAGATAATAATGAGGGACTGTGGATGTGCCGTCTGTAACTGAGAGACGGTGGTGTGGATGTCCTCGCAGGCTGCCGTAGCATCTGCCGATGGTGGGATGTAAACAGTTAGCACGATAACATGCGAGAACTCCCGGGCCAGGTGATATGGCCTAGCGCTAACCGCTAACGGTTCAATGTCTTTGGTACAGCGCTGCTCCTTCACAGTAATGTGTCCCGGGTTACACCATCTCTCATTCACATACATTGCCAGTCCCCCTCCTCTCCTCTTACCGCTCTCCATCGTGTTTCGGTCCGCTCTCACCAGTTGAAAGCTGTCCAAAGTTACGACGGAGTCCGGTGTGTTGTCCGTGAGCCAGGTCTACGTGAACAGCAGGAGGCTGCTCTGCTTATACTCCCACTGCAGTCTGGTTAGCGCCGTCAGCTCTTCCATCTTGTTGGGTAAAGATCTTACGTTACCCATTACCACAGATGGAACGCTGGGTTTGTACCGCCTTCTCCTCTCCCGGTACTCCACTCCAGCCCTGCATCCTCTCCTCCGACGCCCTAATTCCTTTTTGGAATCCTTGTTGGTACCTTTTGTTTGTTCGGGAGATCTGCATTTGAGTCCAGTCTGTGAGATCCTGACAGCATGAGGTAGATGGTGGTCACACCAGATCCTGACTGGTGTTCTGAGGCTGCAGACCCCCCAAATAAAACTGCACTGCACTTATCAGAGTGGCCTTTTATTGTCAGTAAGGACACCTTTAATAATCATGCCATCTAACCAGCATCTTAATATGTCACACATGTGAGGTGGGATAGATTATCTCAGCAAACACTATTGTATATTAAGACAGAGTTTTGAACAATATTTGAGAGAATACACACACAATATTGGTCATTTTTTCAGTTATTTTCTAAACCTGTTTATTCCTCATTAGAGTCACTGTGTCTGCTGAAGCCAATCCCAGGGCGTTTAGACACTCACCATTTTTTTCAGCTGTGCATGCAGCAAAGACAGTTTCAGCAGGAATTTCAAACCACTATTCGTCTTCCTGTGTGAAACAAACGGATGTGTTGAATTCAGCAGAATGGTTCAGCAGAATGGATCACAACACCAGATGGATTTTCTGAAGGCTCTCGGTGACCAAACACTTAATATGCATGTTGTTTTTTCTGTTCATTTATCACACTTCAGTTTATCTGAATATATTCACATTGACATTACAATTCTGATCCTCTCATGACTGCAAATTCAGGTGGTCATGCCAGTCAAAGACATAGTTTTATTAGCTGGCCCGACAAGACACTCATACTACATTTTATTTTTTACAGAGAATCTGATAACTCTCTGACAAGTGTTAACTCAATTAAGGCAGGAATTCAGTTTAAAACTATTGCATCTGCCATAACCAATCGCTAACTTTTGGTATGTCTGATGTACGTAATAAAATCACCATAATATTTTCTTTCTCTGGCTTTAACTTCTGAATATTCTGCTGTGTCAGATGGCTTTGCTCATATCTTTCTCCACCATCATTACTTACTACAACAGACTGATTATAACTCATAATTGACTTCAACCCTAACCCTGACTTCAGCTACTCTCTCTGTTTACTGATTAACCAGGTACAATTTCTAGAGAAAACCCTCAAATATACTTGAAAACCTGACAGAGTAGTGAAGGAAAATGAAAACTGAGCAGAAGTATGTGGGGGGGGCTAGGTTTTCATGATATGCCTCCATTCCTTCGCAGAAATTTAGTAAGACATTATGACTCCAGTTTGATAACAAAGAAACATAACATAATCATATATATTGCCTACAATCATGTCATTTAAAATTAATTTCTCTCTCGCCTTTGAATTTAATAACACAATGTGATTCCTCAACCAAAGCCTGCACCCAGAGTTCATCTCCATACAAGGGTTCCTTATGGGACCATGCAGAAGAAAAGCAGGACTTTGAGGGGGGTGGGGATGGAGAGGTCTTATACTTTCCCGTTTACTTCAGGAATGCTCATTTGTCAGTGCAGCGCGGCCTGAAAGAGCCCCCTATCAACCATTCATTCGACATACAAAGGCAATTTCACAGGAAGACAAACTTTCTCTGCCCAATTGTCATCTCTTCCTCTCCCTCGCAGGCTCATTCACTCACACCACTCACATTAGCATGTTAATGGAAGTCCAGGAGAAAGGTGAACATGAACCAGTGAGTAACTCCTGGTGAAATGAACAAGAACTGATACTGAGGCACAAGGCCTAGGAATGGCAGCAGATTATATTGTGGTTAATTTTTAGGATCTCAGGAAAATGTTTGAAGGGGATTTGACTGAGTGAAGCGTTTCAGTGCTAGTTTGTAACTATTTAATCATGGCTCCTGTTGTGATGTCACAACAGCTTCCTATGTTCCTTTGGTTTGGGATTTGAATCACAGAGTAACATACACAGTGCTGAGGTTCAACCTGTTGCTGTGAGTATGAACACTGGATGCACCTGATTGGATGAACTAGGCAAGATTTTAAAAATGACCCCACTATCATCCTGTTTTGCTATTACACTGAACAGTGTACATTTTTCAGTGCAGTAGCAACAAACATTTTTCGCAATTTATAAACTTTGGGTTTCTAAATATTCCTATCTATAAGATTATAGCAACAGCAGTTGTAGTGAGTGGAGTCTGATGCTCTTGAGCAACATAAAATAGACTAGTCCTCTACTTTATGTAAATGAGGAACACCAAGGTGATGCCACTTCTCTATGGACACACCAAAGCACTACGAAAATTCCAGCCGATCAGCACCTTGCTGTGTATAGGATTTCATGCAAAGTCAAGAGCAGAACAGAGTTTGCTTCTGTTTAAAAAGACAATGGTGATTCATTTTTAATTTAAAACTACACTCACAGGCCACTTTATTAGGTACACCTGTCCAACTGCCCATTAACACTTAATTTCTAATCAGCCAATCACATGGCGGCAACTCAGTGCATTTAGGCATGTAGACATGGTCAAGACAATCTCCTACAGTTCAAATCGAGTATCAGTATGGGGAAGAAAGGTAATTTGAGTGACTTTGAACGTGGCATGGTTGTTGGTGCCAGAAGGGCTGGTCTGAGTATTTCAGAAACTGCTGATCTACTGGGACTTTCACGCACAACCATCTCTAGGATTTACAGAGAATGGTCAGAATAGAAAAAATATCCAGTGAGCGGCAGTTCTGTGGATGGAAATGCCTTGTTGATGCCAGAGGTCAGAGGAGAATGGCCAGACTGGTTCGAGCTGATAGAAAGGCAACAGTGACTCAAATAACCACCCGTTACAACCAAAGTAGGCAGAAGAGCATCTCTGAACGCAAAGTATGTCGAACTTTGAGGCAGATGGGCTACAGCAGCATAAGACCACACCGGGTGCCACTCCTTTCAGCTAAGAACAGGAAACTAAGGCTACAATTTGCACAAGCTCATCGAAATTGGACAATAGAAGATTGGAAAAACGTTGCCTGGTCTGATGAGTCTAGATTTCTGCTGCGACATTCAGATGGTAGAGTCAGAATTTGGCGTCAACAACATGAAAGCATGGATCCATCCTGCCTTGTATCAACGGTTCAGGCTGGTGGTGGTGGTGTAATGGTGTGGGGACTATTTTCTTGGCACTCTTTGAACCCCTTGGGCTGACCATGTCCATCCCTTTATGACCACAATGTACCCAACTTCTGATGGCTACTTTCAGCAGGATAATGTGCCATGTCATAAAGCTGGAATCATCTCAGACTGGTTTCTTGAACATGACAATGAGTTCACTGTACTCAAATGGCCTCCACAGTCACCAGATGTCAATCCAATAGAGCATCTTTGGGATGAGGTGGAATGGGAGATTCGCATCATGGATGTGCAGCCAACAAATCTGCGCCAACTGTTTGATGACATCATGTCAATATGGACTAAACTCTCTGAGGAATGCTTCCAGCACCTTGTTGAATCTATGCCACGAAAAATTGAGGCAGTTCTGAAGGCAAAAGGGGGTCCAACCCGTTACTAGCATGGTGTACCTAATAAAGTGGCCAGTGAGTGTATATGAATCATCATTGGTATGGATATATAACAAATAAATTTTACTTCATTATTATGTCCACTTTGTTATACTCATTCATTTAAAAATCTACTGACAGACCTATGTCAACATACAGCTTGCTAATCTTTTATTTTCCTACTGTCAAACTGTTTGCACACTTGCAGCTCACAAACTCCACACAAAAAACACACAGACCTCATCACCAGTCGGAGGTGCGGTTCCTCAACGGCATCAGCGGTCGGAACATGCATTTATGATGACAGTGCCTGCTTGACCTTTACAGTCAGGTTATAAATAGCTCCTCGCCTTCGGGTAGCACTTTGGAGCAGAGTGCTGATTTTCATTTACCGCAAGTCAGTACACGTCAACCAAAAAACAACTCAGACAGACATCAGGTGTTTACTCTGTCTCAGGTAGCCTCATCTTTATTATTAGACACCTAAATAAATCACATACTTGGTATTTACACATACATAGCAGGTTACTAAATCATTCAGACCTTTACAGCCTGCATGGTGTCAGCATTTATTTCTCTCTCTCTTTCTTTCAGTTTATGAAGGAATGACATATAAATATTACCTAAATTGCATTAGAATGTGCTGCACTTATTCACCCTATGACTGTCAACAGGTCTTGAATCAGTGGCCAGGTTTGTTGCCCCATTGTGGTCATGTGACAGTTCATCACAAGAAGTTTCCATTAGGGTGGGATTCATAACCTAATTTCAAGTTTTCATGATAGCCTTTCGTAACGTCTTCCCAAGAAAGTTAGCCTTCTCATATGCCAACCAAGCTAAATAGAACTGCTAATAGCAATGGAGACCAGCAAAATCATAGTCATAGTCATAGTCAAAACCTTTTTTAGTGCTCCTCTGCAGTGTTGCTGAAACCTGGTTGAACACAAGAACCATTTAGTAATATCTCCTGTTGTGGTGTCACAAGGGGAAACTGTTTTTTTTTCAGAATGACTGTGTAAAAAGGAAGACTGCATTAATGTTACAAGTCTAGGTACTTTTGGACAATAAAAGCATGACCATTTTTATAAATAAACCACAGAAATTATAATATTCAACTGTGAAAATGGTGAGTTAGGGCCCTTTTAAATGTAACTTTTCTTACTACAGCTCCCAACAGTGTTCAGATTAAGTTTCAAAACACAGAGTGAGCCAATGAGTGCCACTGCACTGTGATAAAATACAGTGCAGTGCATCTTTAAACTGTAAAATATAATTTTTGGACATTTGGGGGATAAATAATATAAAACCATCGCTTATTTATACATGCAGCAGACATGGGGCATCATTAGCATTGATTTGATGTTATGTTTCTGGCCAGAAGTTCAAAATTCACTGTCTTGTTTTTTTTGGTCTCCACCAACAAAATGCTTCAATATATTCTTCATCTATCTACTAACTCAGTTTGCCCTTTTGTTCATATAAATACATACTTTAGGGTTAAAAAGGTCTATGAAGCAGTTGAGCATGGGTAAATTAACTGCATCAAAATATTATTGGCATATGATGAATCTATTCTTAGATTGCACATTCTGATCCAGTCCACAGAGACAAGCAAGCGTCTGGCTGTGCTCTTCTGCACACCTGACAACTGATAGCTTTTCTTGATCATTGACAGGAGAGAGGTCAGATTCATCCTGCAGGGTTTGAGGAGGCCTCTCCATGGCTCTTTGATTTCTGTGTGACACACACACAGAAAATGCATGAATTGACTCAGACACTCATTATAAGCAACAACACTGATTTCATTTTAAACATCAGTTTCCTTCCAGTCATCATTGTCCATGACCTTTTCAAATCCTTTGTGGTATTGGTGCATGTTTTACCCAATTCGTCAGAGAATTGGTTTCATCACACAAAATTATATATAGATACATACTGTGATAACAGTCGGGATTTTTACACAAACGTCATAAATTGTCATTCACGGTAGCTACTGCTATTACTAAGAGTCATACGGAGATGAGGTATTCTCTCACACAACTCCCTCCTCTGAAACTACACAAAGGGGACAGAAAGTGTGCCTGAAACTCTTTTGCTCGTGTTATGTTTCACTTCAGCTCTCAGATTCCCCCTCAGCATCTGCCCACAGATACAGCACATAGCACATACACAGTAGTTTGAAATCTTAGGTGATAAATGTAACAAAAAAAGCTGAATATTTAGGTTGAGTGATTGACTTGCTATTCTGAATTATCACGAAACAACAACCTGCAAATATTTGTATATAAGGTAAACTTCAGATTATACTAGTGGTGAGAAAGTTCATAAAATCCACAGTTCAATTGTGGTTCAGTTCACAATTATTTGGTCATAGTTTTTGGTTTGGTTCAGTATACATTGATTGTTGGGAAAATCAATGATGCTGTCAGCTTAAAATGAATTTTGAGACACTCTCAGGTTAATAATAGATGATATTCTAGTGTAAAAGTGGAGAGATTGATAGTTCCAACATGGGTTTCATTTATTTGGCAAACAAATTTCTCTTTAAGAAGTATAGGTTCTATCAGCACTATCAGTCCCTATGTCTGAAATTTTGTCTCTTTATACAGTGTAGATATACCATGTTGCCTAAGTATTTGTTGGAGGGGATTTTATATCATGGCTCCAGTGCTTTAATCATAGAGCTGTACTGTTAACTTTTGTCAACAACTTTATTCCTTCTATCATCAAGTGCTGCTGGTCATCTTTCAACCCAAAGGTTCCAACGGCTTTCAGAAGCCATCCCATTTAAATATATATCACCTTCTATCCTGACGTTCATTTTATAGATCTTTCCAGCCTTCATCAGCGCGGGTGCATGGAAATGACTCATGTCAACTGAGTTAGGAACTTCGATAGTGCACACAACTGCACCATCTCCATGACAACTGAGCAAATTCCATCTGCTAGAGAAGACTCTGTGATGGAAGTTCCAGAAAAAGCAATTAGGGTTTAGAGCATATCTTATAGATGGGGAAAGATTTATCTTCTATATTTTAGGTGAGAATGTGTGGGTTATATCCACAACACTACAGCTCTGAAAACATTTTAACCCACATTAAAAAAAAAAACACACATCAAAACGAATTAAACAGCAACACTTAAATACTGAGAAACGTACAATCAACCACATTAAATGTATCTTTGGGGTTGGAGATGCTAAGGTATTCCACTGGATTCGAAACACACACACACACACACACACACAGACACAGACACAGACACACACACACACACACACACACACACACACACACACACACACACACACACACACACACACACACACACACACACACACACACACACACATTATATTCAGGCACTTTCACAAGATGATGGGCCAGAAAAGCTTCAAGCTCCCATGAGTGTGTCTTTGAAGGCAGACCGCTGTGTGTGTTTGAAACAGAAACAGGGAATGTGAGGTTCCTTTCAGCTTCCACCAGCTTCCCAACAACACACACACACACACACACACACACACGCACACATACACCCAGACAGGCTGTGTGGCATCAGATGCCTGTGAAATGCCAGAGTAGTGAGGAAGAGAAAGGAGGTAATACGGCAGAAATCCCATCATGGAAGAAGAGATGTGGCTCAACAAGATGGACTGGTTTGCTAATGACAATCGCTTTACTGGATCAAGGGGACAAACCTGAACAACATGTGGAGCGTGTTGGTAAAAACGCTCCTGTGTTTTTCCATTTTCCTCTTCGCTTCATGTCACTATGGTTAACACTGAATGCTCCTCCAACAGCATTTTTTTTCTCAGCAATGCTCATTCCTACATTATGGCAGTCCAATCACACTTGGTTCATGATGTAAAAAAAAGACAGCTGCGGGGCGATTACTATCAACTCAAATACGCCCTGACAAAAGAGGAAGTGGGTTTGTCATTCTCACATGCAGCGGGCCGCCCTGGACGCATACGACGTTCCTAGAGGCGTCATGACACTGACATTATTGTCTGGTGTCTGACTTCATTTCAGCAGATAGTCACATGGAAATGTTTGAATTCACAGCAACCTGAGTCTGCTTTGTATGCTGGGAGTTCACCAGTTTGCCCTCCATGACGCTGTCGCTGAGAGGGCTGGAACAGGTGCCCACATCCCTGCTCTCTTTTTTGGGATATTCATTGAACTATGCAAGCCATTTGAATTTGTCCCTTTTAGCTGTTAGGCGGGCATTTTCCATTATTACCTGACATTGGACTAAATGAATAATTAATTCAATGCATAAATAATCAACACAATAATCATTTACTTGTTATTACATTACAACACTAGAGCTGCAAAATGTAATCGATTTGAGTCATTTTTAGGAAGAAAACATCCAAATTTTCTGGTTCCAGCTTCTCTTCTCTGATTTTTTTCTGGCTTCTTTAGTCTTAATAATAGTATAGTGATGATCTTTAGGTTGTGGATTGTTGGTCTGAACAAAAAAAAGACATTTTAAGGTGAATCATTATATGAACCAAACAACCAAACGATTAATCATTGTATTGAAAAGTTTCTTTGAGGTTCGTTATTGGTAAACCAAACCCCAAACCAATGTTGTACAAATGTTCTTGATCATTTTGGTTCATTTTCGCATGGTTCCCCTGAGGTTTTACTGCTGGTAGTTTTTAGGTGATCCTCACATAATGCTCTATGAATGTTTTGTAAATGTTAGAACATAACAAACAGAACGGCAGAACGGTGTTGAAGGGGCCTTATTATTTTTCTTTTCTTTTATATTTCATCCAAGACAGCTAGGCCAATCACACCAAAGAGGGCGGTTCATTGGGGGGGTTGGGAACAGGTGGGGGGCAGAGTGAGTGTGTGAGAAGGCAGACTGTAATGCAGATCTAACTAGATGCGTTTGGACCAAAATTACATGCTCATTTGTTAAATACAATACAAGAATATATGAAATTTAAAGATATATGAATTTAGTGCTGCAGACAAAGCCGGGGCTGAAGCTGCTCGTGCAGCTGCTAAACGGGAGCCCCCACAACCATAACATTACTTTTATGTCAGAAAAACTAACTATTTTAACATCTAGGTTACATTGTGCAAAATCGTGCTACAACCAAAGTTAAACAGTTCTGAGAACCAAAATTCTGCATGCCGGGTAGGGTGTGTGATATTGATATGAGTCCTATCAACATATAAATCAATTACAATGATCTCTGTGCTATATACATCCGGGCTCACTGATCTAGGTGCAGGTCTAATGTACACAAGCTGTATACTGACACGGTTTGATCATCCCCGCTGCGTTCAGCAAACATTTGCAAACACTGTTTCGTGTTTGTCATCCACCAAAATGCAAACAGGACTGGCCCAGACTTGGTGGAGGAAGAGAGGTGGACGGGAAATAAAACAGGCCGCGAGGAGGAAGCAAGCCCAGAGGAAGGAGAGAAAGAATGGTCGTTGACAAGCTGTGGCATTGCTGTGCCATAGCAGGCCGAGTCAGGTTCAGTGGGACGATGTTAGCATTTACGGTTCCGGATAAGATGCCCTGTGCAAGCTGCATACAGTCCCATCACAAACACTGCAACATGTAGGGGAGCAATTAGGAGAGACTGTATTCACTAATCACCAGTGTGTGTTGGATGTGCACATTAGTCCTGTCAATGATTAAGCGTGTGCATGTGCAATACATATTGACACAGTGCAGCACACACTCTGTAATCAAACAGTGTCTCAAGCCTCTGTCCCTCCTGTTAACTGACGCTGCCGCGCCACAGAATCTACCAGAGCCAGCCGAGCAAACAAGGCAGCAGTGTGGGAATGAATAGAGCCACAGTGGCCTTATCTCCCTGCTGGGATGCCGAGGCAGAAGTTACATGTCACATGTCGCGCTACGGACACCGTCTCAGCCACAGCAACGAAAAAGGAAGATGTGGAGAGACCCTATAGAAATGTAGCCCTCCGACTAGGACTTAACTTGCTAATTATGAGGAGTTGATGTCAATTGAAGAAACATCACATGCTTTTTGGGCCTTGACCCTCCATGTCAAAACACACAAGATAAAAAAAAACACACACACACACACCATGACATCCAGCTAAAGTAAAAATCACAAGACATGTTCCATATGACCCCCCCCCCCCCCACACACACACACACACTTGTGTGTGTGAGCTGCCTCACACACACTGCCGCTGCCAGGTCGCCCCGCTCCTCAGGAGTGCGACGAGTGACGTGACAGCGGCTGACAGCCACAACAGTGACCAATTAACATTCGCGCCACAAAGTCCAATTAGTAATCGTTCTAGAGCTTTCTAGCAATCAGATGATCTCTCACTGCAGATGCTGCCCATATGTTCAGATAGCAAATATAGTTGCTGCTTGCAACTGTAGAGACTTCAACAAGAAGGTAGATAGAATTAATGAGAATTAGAAATGCAGCAACTGTTTTTGAAGGTGAAAGGCAACATGAGCTGCTCCCTGAATGTTAATAAGCATCTTTGAACCCATCAGTGTCACAAATCTGACCTATTAGAGCCTGCTGCCAAACAATGAGGAGTAAATGCAGGCCTGTGTGGAGTGCTGCTCAGTCTCCTTTCTATTTTGTACCAGCGGCGCTGCATCTCCTGAATGTGATCTCCAAAATAAAATGGTTGCTCCAGATTTAAACTGGAACAACTTCTCTTTGTGCCACCTCTCTACTCCTGCTGCTACTCCTGCTGGTAACACCGGTATTACTTAGTGTTACTACTACTACTGCTGCTGCTGCTGCTGCTATTGCTGCTGCTACAAATATTGGTGGCATTATTGCTGCTGCTAACACTGTTGTTACTAATGCTGCTGCTGCTAACATTGATGTACCACTGCTGCTGTTAACAATGGTATTATTACTGGTATTACGCTAGTGTTACTACTGCTGCTAACACTGGTATTACTACTGCTGCTACTAACACTGATTTTACTACTGCTGCTAACACCGGTATTACTACTGCTGCTGCTGTCTATTCGACCACCCATCATTTTATTTCTCTGTTTCACCACTTACTAGTGAGTGTTGCAACAATTAGTTGCAAACTATCAGATTAAATGCTGTGTATTCTGATAATCTTAGTCGTTTTTAGAAAAAATGTCAAAGTTCTCTGGTTCCAGCTTCTCTTCTCTAATTATTTTCTGGTTCTTTTGTCTTCTATAATAGTCAACTGAAGATCTTTGGGTTGTGGACTGTTGGTCTGGACAAAATAAGACATCAATCTTGAGCTTTAGGAAACAGTGATTGACATTATACACCATTTTAATAATCAAATTAATAATTTCATTTAAAAAATGATGAATAGACTATCTGAATAATGAATCTAATGCAGCAAATCCATCAATAAAGGAGCAGCCTGGAGTGGAAGATGCTCATTTGATTTTTGCTCCACTGCAGCTCCAAGGAGACAGGTGAAGGCACCAGCGGCCCACCCCCTTCCCCCTCCCCTCTCCCCACCAGGCCCGCAGCATCCTCCGGGACTCACCCAGCGTTTTCACCGCGATCTGCCGCGTCAGAGGCGGCGGCAGGTTGATGCAGACCAGGTCCACGTCTTGATGCAGCAGCACGTCGTCGATCCGGTTCGTGTAGAACGGGACGTTCATCTCCTTGGCCAGCTCCTCCGCCTCCTCCTGCGTCCGGCCCCACAGCGCTTTGACGGCAAAGCCCTCGTTCTTCAGCAGCGGGACGATGACCCGGGCGGTCAGGCTGGTGCCGAACACGCCGACTCCGGGAAGCATGGCTCGACCTGCTTTATCCGCCTCTCGTCGTCGCTTTTTCCGTTCGTTTTCTCAGTGCTGCGGACGAAGCCGACGCTGCAGCTGCTTGTGCAGCTGTGAACGGGAGCGGAGCGGCGACGGGCGCCGTCAGCTCGGCCATCCACCTGCAGCCCCGCACCCGCTGCGCTGCATGTCTGCGCCGCCCCGGCTCCAAGATGCCGCATATATCGCCCTTATCTCTTTGTGGAAATAATCCCCAAACGGATCCGGGCCCCTTCTGTGTTTAAAAAAAGGGAGAAATCTGACCGCAGAAGTTCGCTCTTTACCTCAGATCAGCGCGCCGACTGCGCCAAGCAGTGAAGGGCACGTCTGCCGCCTCCTTTCTCGGGTTTGCGCGTCTCCTGCTTTTCAACAGCTGGGCCTTTCCTCCAGACGGAGCGAGGAGGGGTAAAAAAAAAAGAAAAAACGCGCCCAGAGATGAGCCTTGTCCGGCGGCGGGATGACACAGAAGCAGCCGTCCCCCTCCGTCCGCTCCCCGGAGGATCCGCAGCGGCGGCAGCGCTATTACTGAAGGCTGCTGTTCATGTTACAGCTCAGACCTGCGCAGTCAAGTTAGGCGCGTTCACCGGAAGCGATGCGCGCAGCTGCTTTTAAAAAAAAAAAAAAGCTTACGACAACGCAGGCAGTGGATTTTTCAGATTAAAGCTCACATAATTATATATTATAGCATAGGAAAACCTTTTGTCTCGTCGTGCACTGTGTGTTATTTGTTATTTTGGCACATTTTTAAATATATATAAAATATATTTAATATTGTTTAAATATATTTTAAATATATTTTATATATTTAAAAAAATAAACATAAGTCTCACTAAAGAAAACTGTATTAACTGTTTTATATTATTGAAATGATTAATCACTCAGTTGAATGGTTCATAAAATGTTAAACAGTGTTTCACAAAGCTGAATATTCATCCTTCATTCATTCATTCTTCATTCAATGTTTTTTGTCCAGACCAACAGTCCACAACCCAAAGATCATCAGTTTACTATTATAGAAGAATAAAGAGACCAGAAAATATTCAGAAGATAGAAGCTGGAACTAGAGAATTTGTACATTTTCTTAAAAATTACTCAAATCCTTATTATCCTCCAATAGATTGTCAAAAGTTAGGATTCATGTAAGAGTTGGCATCTTATCAATTAATCAACTAATCATTACAACTCTAATTAATATGGTATAAAAAAACTGTCAAAATACAGGCAAACCACAAGTTTGTACAAAAATTCAATGATGGTTATTATTAGGACCGTTTGCTTTTATTTTAATAGAACTCCTGTACAGCTTTGGGTCTTCTTCTGTGATTTGACTCAGCTCTCACTTCCCTCTCTTCCCCAGGTTAACCATTGTGGTCCTGAGCAGGAGGGGGCAGGCTGTTGGTTTGAAGGGGGCATAGCCTAATGAAGCACTGAGGACCTGTACAGATGTAACAACAAAAACATCTACACTATACTATATACAAACAGTTCTGTTTTCTAATTGGAAAATTCAAGGTCAGCAAAGGACTAATGCAAATCTTTATAATATTCCTACTTTAATCTGGTCTACTTGAATTAATCTACAGTGATCTACCTTTTTTAATTTGTATTTTAAGAAATTATGTAACAATAATACAAGGATTACACAAAAACAAAACTATGATATTTCTCCATCATATATTATCATTAACCTATGGCTTCAGTGCCAGTCAAATGTTTGGACACATTGAATAGGGACAGATTCCTATCCATTAAATGTCATGCTGCTTTACTATGTGTGGATTCCCTCTCTCCTTGTTGATGAATGTTTCCTGTATTACAGACATATATACAGTACAGACATGGCTCATTAATACTCAATCACCAACTCTACCGTCCAGCTTTACTAGGGGAATTGAACCTGTGACCTTTATATACTGTCTCTTCTACCCTCCATAGACCCATTTTACACAGTTTGACAGGATAGAACAGGACAGATGCTGTCAACTGGAAATTTGCCATTTGTCGGGTTTAAGATATGATAGAGTTCAACTACTTTGAACCGTGTAGCGAGGATAAGGAGCAAATAAGGAGCATTCGAAGTCAGGACAGGATTTGAATTTCAACAGTACTGAATACTCTTTGCTGCAAGCTTCCTCATATCTTCTCCTTCTGCAGTATTTAACGGAGCAGACACTTCACACACACTTGTGGTTTCACTCGGGATTTTTACGTTGCTACTGATCTGAAATCATTGTACATAATACATAAATGCAGTGTCTGTGGAGGCCACTTCAACAGCTATACTGACAAACTAACAGCTGGTATTATGTTGACTCACCCTCACATCATAATATAATTCCATTTACATTTAATTCAAATGAATTTAATTTAAGGTTTTTAAAAACAAAGAGCGCACTAAACTAATATCAGTGCATATTACAACTGTGAATGTGTTGGAGTTAGCAGGGCTGCTAATTTACAGCTCTTGGCGGGTGAAATATCAACTACATCAATCAAAAGTGTTATCATTCATACACAGAACATACAAGAAGTGCATCAAGAGTAGCGATATAGTCCACAGTGCAAAATGCATAGTATAAAAGCTCTCGTAAAGCCATTCTATGAAAAGGCATGACAAAATACACCAGTAACCACAATAAAAACTTCCACACAATCTAGTCTCTGGAAACTTGTAACAACATAATTAACAACAACTTGTAACAACAATTACAGCTGTAGTCTAGTGTTGTCTTCACTAACGTAGGAACAAAGTGGTTTCCTTTATTTTGTTTTTATTTTAGTATTTTAGTTTTAGCAATAATGCTATAATGATCTGATTTTATGCTAACCATGTGATTTTTGCATTTTATTATCCCTTACCCCCCCCCTATTTTTAAGGGGAATTTTATGCTTTTGTTTAACAGTGGAGAAACAGAAGATGTTGGGAAAGAGACGCAGCAACGGATAATGGATCAAGACACCGAAACCAGGGATTTGCTGCTCAGTCACCTGCCTGTAACTATTTTAACCAAAGCTATGGTTCATCATAAAATATAATCATCATCAAGAGTGATTTGTAATGGTGGTGAAAGGCATACAATGTCCTTTTCTGCTTTATTTTCCAACAAACCCATGAAAGTATTGTTCGTATTCCGTGTTTCTTAGAAGAACCGTTTCCTCAAGGTTACTTAACATCAGTGATTTCCCATTTTTTTAAATCACATATTTTTTTATCTACTCTAAATAAAATATAAATGCAACACTTTTATTTTTGCTCCCATTATTATGAGACAAACTCAAAGATCTCAAAAATGTTTACAAAAAATAGGAGCAAAAACAAAAGTGTTACTATATATACTATATTTTTGTTCAGTATATGTTTGCTAGCAAACCTTTTCCTAGTGTAGCTTATAGTGGTCAACAAGCTTTCACATTATATATTTAATATTGTATTCCTTTTTTCTTAGTTTTGTTTAAATCAGTTTTGCATTATAATATTTTGGTTGAGCTTGAATTAATTAAACAGGATATTCTTTGTGAATTTAGGATTTTTCTATGAGAGGACAGAGTGACTGACAATGTTGTAGTAAACATGTATGGCAGCTCTCAGTTCAATCTCATAAAGATTTGATATATCTATATTTCATTTCATTCAGTTACATCACTATGTTGAACATACTACTGTTTTTTGACTTCTTTTAGGTTCTATTTTGGTGACTCTTTGCTTTATAGATCTTTACTTTTGAGTAAAAAAAAGCCATTTTTATGCTAAAACTGCTCTTCACCTGCTCGGCCCCTAACATATGACATCTACCATAACTGATGGCCTTTCCCAGCAGGGCATTGGCTGACCTGCAGTCAATTGGATTTATCAGCAAGATGTTAATAGACGGAAAACACTGAACGTTATAGAGTGAATCTATACAGGCCAAGCTTACTGTAATACACTGTAGTGCACTATCCACATAACAATTATCTAGGGCCAAAGTGATACTGGTAATGAGAAGTCAAGGGGGAAGATTACGTTCTGCCTTTCATTCTTTAATCTCATGCATACACAGCTATATAGTTTCAACACAACCACGAGGGGATGTTGTAAAATCAAGTTTCCTTCTATTGATTCAGTCAACATCACACAGAGTAGCAGCAGAGACACACACAGCGCTTTGGACTGGAAGAGAAAGACCATCACAGGCAGCAGAAGGTCAAAGGTCAAAGTGATGTTCGGGACAGTAAATATGTTTTGACAGGCTTCGAAAGCTGAAATTTAAATGCATGTAAATTTCAGTTCCACACTGAAATCAAAAGCCCGTGTTTGCTGGTTTGGTAACAGGATTCAGGTTGCAACCAGATCTGCATAACTTCCTCTTTAAAATTCAGCAACATCTCAAAAGCTTGAGAAGAACAAACCTATAATATGTTGAGTGTATATTTGAAAATAAAGCAAATAAATCAAAAGGATGTCCAGCTTCTCTAAGTTATAAACTACACTCTGTAAACATATAACTAATCATGTTCTGCCACAGTCTGGGATTCGCTCTCCTCCTCTTTGTCTGTTATGGTCACGCTCTAATTGAATCAGATGTTGGTATGGTTTGTTTGTGTGAGACAGGGATCATGTGACCAGTTGGGGTCAAGTCTGTTTAACTGATTGTCCAGTTAGAGTTGGGGGGGGTTGACGCCATATCCTCGCACTGAATGTGGATGATGTGGGTGGCCTAGCAAAGGTCAGTGAGCACAAGACTTTATTATTCTTAATAATAATTATGTATTTCTGCACCTCTTGAGGTCATCTGATACAAAAATGTGAACATGCATGGACAATGAATTTGCTCAAAGATCTTTTAATATTTTATATTCAAGGCAGTCCTGCCCTCTAGTGGATGAATGATGTTGGTTGTAATCAGCACAGAAACAAGTTCCTCAGAGTCGAAATTCAGATTAGAGAGGATATCATCAGTTAGTGGAACAATGCTGTCATAGTAATAAGAAATGTAATGAAAACCAAATGAATGTATATGTATTAGGAATTATTAGAACCTTAAGATAACCTGTGACAATTTCTCTACATTAACAGTTCAAATGTACATATACTGTACATGTTCATAAACACACATAGTATATGAACTGAATACTTGTTTTACATGATCCTGAAATACATCTGGACTTACTTGTATCCTCTGAATATTTTGATACTTTTATTGAAATAAGTCTCAATAAAGCTCTTTCACTACAGCTGAGCAGAATCATGACACAGATGACTTTTTGTTTATTTCAGCACTTTTAATAATTACTCAGAGAGGCACAATTACAATTTATAGGGCTACCATCCACTAAATGTGCTCCCACAATGTCCTGTCATGGCCTGCCAGCTGAGCCAGACACCAGCAGAAACACAAGCAGCTTTACCTCAAACACACGCACGCACACATGCACGCACGCACGCACAGACACACGTTTCTGCTGGTCCCCTTGCATAGCAGAGGCTTTTTTTAACATCTAGAAATTCACACGTAGCATCAGTTTTGGAAGAGAGATGTGATTGGAACAAGCGTTCAATTCTCCAGCTAAGCCTCAGTGACACCTTGAGGTAGATTACATTCTCCAGTCACCTCAAACAACTGTGAAACACATCCTATCATATGTATTGTGTTTTATGCACAGCTATCGCAATTCAGCTCAGTAACCAAATTAAGAACAAAAGTAAACTTTAATAATTTAAAAGTCTTAAAACTATATAATTTTAGCTTTATTTATTCATTCATTTATTCAGAGCCATGTTTTATCTTTGGTGGCTAAAATATAAAATTGAAATTATTTGAAACTTCATTTAGCGAACAACAATTATTCAAACCATTCGTTTGTATCCTGGTTGCTTCACTCAGATTTCTTCATACTTTCAGACCAGGGTGGACCATGAGGGCTCCTCAGTCCTGTGTGTTGTGCATGTTACCTTTCTGACAAGTTGGAACAAACCGAAACAAAAACTGCTGCCGTCTCCACACATGCCCCCTCCTCTCTGTCTCCTTCCATAAAAATCACACTGATAATTAACACTTAAAGTAACAGAAAATCAATAATGTAATAAACACTACAGAGACCATAACTATATAATTACAGAAGCATACATCAACAGCTGAACGAAACAACAAAACACAGATGTTGCATAACTGAAAATCAGACTCACAATTTCACTTTTCCCTGCACAACACTGCAGGAAAACACAACTTACTGCTTTACAAAATACTGCACAGCTAATTAGAAAAAAACTGTGGAGGTACATGGGGGAAAAGGTCAAATCCTTTTCATTTGTTTTGAATTGCAAGTCATTCTTTATTTGCAGTATTTAACCTGCAATAAAATGTTTGAAATGCCCTAAAATTGCACAACTAGCTAGATTTACTCATATGGATGTTCAGAATTGTAGTTTAAATGTTTAAAAAAAATGATTGTTTTTTCCTTTTGATGATTTCCAAAGATTAATGATTATCAGTAACAGTAGCGTGGGCCATGGGTGCATTAATAATACTTCCACAGTTTCTTTTGTAGTTATTTTGGCACTTTTTCTCCTACACATGCTCATAATGATTCATCTACTCACTCTGGGACTCAAAGCCTAAATAATTTTGTTTGGTAAAATATTAAAAAACAACATTGAAACATGAGCATTAAATAGTATGGAATTATGCCATATTTTTTTTTCTTCTGCACGGAGCACGCACATCTCAGTGTTTCACTCCATCTATCGACCTGCAGAAAAGTGTCACCGTGGATTAGAACCAATTACGCAACAACTGAAGTGCTGAGAGACCTGTAGTGCAAGTCAACAGTGCTGTAACTACGTCAATACGTGATGAAACCACATCAAAGAAATCGCAAAAATTTACACGAGTCAACTTGTGCTTTGTGTGTTTTTTTTTTTTTTTTTTTTTTTTTTTTTAAGTTCTAGAAGTTCACTTTTTCAAATGCCAACAGCTCTGAAGGCAAATTACAGATTTAATATGCGAAGCAACTAGCAGATCTAGAAATATATTTACCTATAGTACACTGTTGTCAAACAGCCAACTGATTTTAAAAAATCTACAGTCAACTGAGCACTACTTTGGACACCATAAATATGTTTTATGTGCATTTAATATAAAGCGCACAAAAAGTCCTAGAATTTGAACTATGGCTATTTTCCCTATTAAACAACAGCATTCATTGAGCGTGGGAAATATTTGATCGATGATCAAGCATCCAAGTACCCAATATCTGCAAGGCTTCCTTTTACCTAGCAGAAGGTGATCTCACATCTGGTGCCCGTTCATCGACGTCCCAGCCTCACATAGTCATAGCCAAATAACCACAGAGCAAAAAAACTATAACTACACACGCTGCTTCCAGGGTTATCCGCTCCGTCTGCTACATACAAGCCCAGCTGTGACCTGGGGGCTCCGCATTCCTCACCAGGATGTTTCAGCAGCTTCTAAACGCCGCTTCTGCGACATTTATTCAAATTAAAACATTTAAGCGGGAACTGTATTTGTAATATGAGATATGTTGTCATGAGTCAACAGTGGAGCACTGGAGGGTGATTTTCTACTCTCAACTCTAGATTTACTTGCATTACCTCCATGCACTTCTCATCCTTTTTGTAACTGTGCAGGTGAGGTCCGGCAAACATCTCTGCGCCTCCCAGAGTGGAAAACACCAGACAAATATGAAAAACTGCGAGGTTCATATCGACAGCACACCTTCACTTCTTCGCTTATCTTTACACAGTGAGTGTCAACAACGTGACGACATCGATACAAGAGGGAAAGAATATGAAAGTGTAACATAATGTTTTCAGAGTTAAATGAAAAATATAAAGTGTCTATGCTGTATATTCTGTTTGCAGGGGAGCTGTGGCCCAGCGTGGACACACTGTGCTCGCTCTCTCTTGCTCACTGAGCCTTCCTCCTCTTCATCTGAGGTGCCCCCAGACCATCTGTCAATCACAAGTGGTCCTGCCTTCCAACAGCCCCCGACCTCCATTAAAAAAAAAGATTAAAAAAAAGGGGCTTCTTTCCAAAAAACGCCCAGTGCCTGGTATCCATGGCAATAGCCTCTGTGTGCAGGTTGGGCCGTGAGAGTTTTTCTTTTTTTAAGAGTAGATGGTGATGACTTCACGGCCGCCGCCTCGGACAAGCAGGACCCGGTTCAGACCCTCAAGCAGAACCTCCAGGAACTCCATGTCTGAGAAGAAGGAAGTCAAGGTAAAAACAAAAAAACATAACACAGACAGACAGAGATAGAGTGTGGACACAGACATGCAACATCCTCCCACCAATCACAGACAGCATTCATGACACCCTGAGGATACAGTTTTCGTCCCCGCCTCTGTTCTTGGGTGGTCCCGGCATGTTGAGCAGCACAAGGTGAGCGCCCTGCGACTTGTTGACCACCACCTCGTTCAGCTTGATCGCTGTGTGCATCCGACGAACGTTAGACTGGTTCCTGGTTTGATAAGAAGCTCACAGTGAGGAAAAAAATACACCAAATATACTTTACCTGAACTAAAGTTCAGCCTACAGTATGTCAGTGATGAGGAGAGAGTCCAGTATCTGGTCCCATATTGTATATTTTTACTGGGTTGTATTTGAAGATATATTATTATAAGATACATTTGTAGGTTTGAGTAGCAAGCTTGTCTCTGCAGCTCAAAAAGAAAGAACAGGTTATTTCATACCTGTTGCAGTAATGTTAACCCCCCCCCCCCCCCCCCCCCCACTGGCTGATTAGGTGGGCAGTGACTATAGTTATAGACATTAACTTTGGCTTGTTTTAAGTTGCTGAATACGATCTGTATAAATTTCTCTGTGGATTGAGAGTTCCTTTCTACAATATGGGACCTTTAACTGTTGCTGTCAGAACTTTCTGAAAGTCTATACAGATTTGTTTCAATCTACAACAGGCCTTTTTTCACAGCAGATCATTTGACACGTCATAGCAGGAAAAGCAAAGGTGTTAAAAATTAAGCAGCTAATAGAATTCTATAGAGGGAACATGGAGAGGACAAAAAAAAATCTTTTCCCCTCCCTAGCTTAACCTTACATACTTATGGGATGTGATATATAGAACAAGAAGCCTTAAGTTGTGGTGTGTGAAAAAGTAACACACAACAACTCTTAGGAGACCTGGATGTTTTTGACAAACATAAACCACTAGTTGAATACAAATATTTTCTTCTGTCAAATGACAAACTCAATTATAATTTTAAGTGAATACAAAGTATCGTTGGAAATAGAAAATGACAGAATTCAACCATCATTTCTTATTTATACCTGTACTGCTATTGTGACATTTCAATGCATCTATTGTGGAAAAAGTGTGCGTATGCCTTAATATGCAGTTCACTGAAAAAAAAAACTAACAGGATGCAACAGTTCTTTTTTACTTTCTTATAACTCACTAATGCATGTATGAATTACATGGAGACAATAAGTTAGTGTACAGTTTGTTATCCTCACACATGAAAATGAGAAAACAAGGCAGGGTTAATGAAGCATTTTCTAATAAAGAGGCATCATTTTAAGACCAAGGGACATGCAAAAGTATTTTAGCTCACACATGGTCCCTGTATTATTGTTTAGTGTGTTTCAGCCACTTAAATATGTTGTAGACTTTCAAAGTCATTGTATCCTGATTATTATTGGTCTGTGTGGCATCTTTCAATGTGATCTTCCTTAAAATGTTGCCTTTTTTAAAATAATTTTCAATCACAATGCAATGAAGCCGATCTGATGTCAACTGCTAAAAGCCAAAATGACATGATGGTAAGTAAAACAATCTTTCTTTCTATTCTAGTGATTAAGATAAACAGATTTCTATGTTATGGCCAAATTTTAGCCTCAAAGAACATTTTTGTACTAATCAGTTGGGTAAAGAATGAATGGAAAGAACTGATTTTTTCAGGGAAACAAACAATGTCAAACTTATTCCATGCAAATTAAATCAGTGGAGCTTAATCCATGCACATTAATAGAGGCAGACAAGCACACACACATGCTCACACACATGAGCTGGAGGAGACTGAACAGTGCTACTGTTGCCACACACATATAGCCTATAGGGCAAAGAGAATGCAACTTACAGACTCTCCCACTCTCTAGAAGAAGGAAAATGGGACAGAACAACAGAAACAGGCATTAAGACGCTTCTACACCAGCTGTTCCAGCTCTCTTCACCACACCAAATGTTCCAACTGTTTCAAAAGTCTTTTTTTGCCCCTTGGAACCACCTCAAGGACCCCAGGTTGAGAGCAGCTGCCTCAAATGTAGAGTATGTAGTTTCTGGTAGCATCTAGTGGTGAGGCTACAGATTACAACAAAATGAGTGTCCAAAGTATGTATGAGAAGCTATGGCAGCAATGTAAAAAAACTAGGGATGCACCGATGTGAAAATTTCGGCCGATATCGATATCCGATATACATATCGGCAGTCACTGCCGATACCGATATTTGCCGATATCGATATATGTAGAGAAAAAGTTTTCTGTAGTGTCACAAATTTAGTACAGACCAGAAAAAACACTGTACATTTGAAACGCACAACAGTGCTCTTTATTTAAAGAAAGGCTCACTGTAAAACTCTGTCATGTGGTCGGAGGAAGTACGGCGGAGCGGACCCGATGGAGCTCTGCGAAGGCGGCGACGTCCGCTAGGAGAAACCGCTACAGTTAGTTGGGTCACTGTGTGTGTCTCTCGGCGACGCGCTAAGCTAGCTGGTCCTAGCGGGCTCTTCCGTCACATCACATCGCCCGAAAAGACAGCGGCCTCCTCCGCCTCCGCCGCGGCCGCCGACGAGAAGGCGGCAGGACAGCGTCCGACACCCCGGAGCAACGTTCCGCGCATTTTTTTGTCTTTTCGGGCGAGAGACACGCAGACAGTGACCCAACTAACTGTAGCGGTTTAACTCTGCCAATTGTTGACATATCGGCCAGAATTTGTTGACATCGGACCGATACCGATAAGTTAAAAAACGTGACATATCGGCCGATATATATCGGTTGGCCGATATATCATGCATCACTAAAAAAAACACAATAAAACAGGTCAGGTTGTCTGGTTTGTCCGATCTGAGCTACTGAGCTACTGTAGAAACATGGAGAACTGCTCCACACATAGATAAAAGTGATCAATCTAAGGTAATAAAGACACAATTCTCATTTTGATTGACATATACGATTTAACAACATGAATGAATATTCTATTCCATCACTGGTGTCTGTTCTGCTAGATGCTGCCAGACGTGACACAATGTCCCTTTAAGGTCACACACGTCAACCAGGAGAGGTCATTTCATCATAGAGCCGATAGGCACATTAACAACTAATAAATAGCCTGTTAGCCAATCAGATGCATAGATGCCGGCCTCCAATCAGAAATTAAGTCTCTCCTATGTTCTACTTTTTAAATGGTTCATTTTTCTACCCAAGTTACATGAATAGAATCTTAAGCACTCATTGATATGAGTGAAATACAAGCAAGCACAATTATATTCATATTCATTCATTCATATATTATTTTCTAAAATCCCTGTATGCATCGTACATTCTTTCATTATTGTGTTTCAAAATAAATAAATAAATAAATAATAATTGTTTTTGTTTTAAAACCAGAACAGATAAACAAAATAACAGAAAACAAAATAAAAGTTTGGAAACAATGATAGGACAGTGAAAAATCATTAATATAATTATTGGTCTTATATTTTGATATTGACCGTGACCCAGGACCAGTTCTGACAGTGTTGAGTGATGCTGGTTCCAGGTGGAAACATGGAGCCGTTCCACTCACATGGACACAGATTAGAAACTACACAGCCGTCACTTGCAGAACAGATATTTACTGTGATTGTGTTGTCTATTTCCATGCATAAAGAAAAACAGACATTAAATAATTTGTTTTTTTGTTTTCCCATTTTTACTTATTTATTTTTTTAACAGAAAAACATTGTTTTTGTTATACATGTATATTTTGTTATATATATTTTGTTTATCTGTTCTGGTTTTAAAACAGAAAAACAAAACAATAAATTTGATTATTATTTGTTAGAGTGACTTTTTCAGAATAATGAAGAATGAATCATACAAATATATTTCTAATTGACCACTATTTATTATTTTATCTAGACGATTACACGGATACTGTTTGCTGTGTACAGGGAAACTTTTCTTCCTGTCATGTAAGACTTTAAATCACAATCTCTAAACACCAATAAACCTGCACTACATCATTACTGGACACACCAGATAAACTCCATATACTGACATTTGTATGTACAGTATATGGAGAATTGAGGCATTAGTCTAAACAGCAAACTACGTGTGCATGTGATAAAATAAAAAAAGAAGTTAAAAGGTGTGCGTATGGTCTGCATGGTCTGGCCATGCACTGAGACTGAAATGGCAGAAACACGCATGCGCGCGCACACACAGCAGGTGCAGCCTGAATGCACATACATGCAGTCTGCAGACCCACTACTGCTGCCTCAGCTGCACCATGCTGTCCTCCTACAGAGGTTTTGGCACCATCCTGGAGTACAGTCTATCTAAATAATATCTGTCTCATTCTGCGTAAGTTCGACTGAATAAGAACTCTTCAAAATGGTGTCAACGTCTCTCACGAGGTGCATGCGGTTACATTGTGTTTAAATAACTGCAGCTGCACACAGTCACCATCTGATGCTACATTTCGACACCCAGCTTTCAATGTGCTGGCGTCGACTTGCTACCCGAGTGGAGTAAACTTACGGTTTCATGTTAAACAGGTCACGCACGGCCACGTTGGAGTTGCCCTCGCGGTTGCGGTTGCGCTCCGTGAACAGCTTGTCCTTGGTCCAGGTCATGTGAACCCGTTCAGGTGCAGCCTCTGTCTTGTCGTTTATTGCAGCGTGAGACGCTGTGTTTCTGTCATGGATGAGCTGAGCCTGTAAACATGGCAGTGAGAGATAGAGAGACAGGTGAGGATCCACATGGGACTGCTGGAGGGTACAAGACAGAACCAGGATACGTTTCAGGGTTTAATAGAGGTGAAATAAAACTAATAGAGGAAAGAAAGTGGAAGGAAATTATAGTGTTTAATTGTCATAGCTACTATGTTCAGAAATGATGAGACAACAGAGTATAAGATACTGCAAGAAAGACGAAGGAAAGTCATGAATGGACATGATGACACTAACCAACAACAAAGGCTAAAGGAGGGAGGTCAAAGGTGAAACAACATTATAGAACACTAGGAGTGATACAAACCTGTTCAACAACTACAACAATTAACAGTACATACACACAGGATTATGTTGGTACAACATGGGGCATTACGCCAGTGACAGCGGGCAGAGAACAAAACTAAATACAACACAGCAGCAAAAGTGAAAAATGAAATGAACCAAACTGATGAGGCAAGATGTTGACAGTTCATATACAGCACTACATACTAAAAAGATTCATAACACATGCTGTGTGAAGCAAACACAAGAAGATACTGAACAATAAAGTGGGTCTATGAGCCACTGAAGCAGGGAAAGTGCAGGAATAACAACACAGTAGAAGAGGATTAATACACTGCCTGGACAAAAAAAAAAAAAAAAAAAGTTGCCACCTAAAATAGGACATGCGTTCTAGTATTTCGTTGGAAGCCTTTAGCTTAGCTTAGATTACTGCAGACACTGACTGTGGCATTGTTTCAGTAAGGTCCTGCAATGTCATAAGATTTATCTTTCATCCTGTGTTGCATTCATATTTCACCAAGGTTCTGTATTGATGATGGCAGAGTCCCAGCAAAGCACAGAGCTGCTGCAGCACATCCCAAAGAATCTTAATGGGATTCAAAGAGCGGTGTCCTCTGATCAATTCTATTCATTTATATGTCAAATCACTTATTTTATTGATTACTGCTGAATACTGTGCATATTTACTAAGAATTAAGGCTGGCCTATATGAAAAAAAAGGTGTTTATGGGTCAGTGACATATCATGTTTGGCAAGAAAGTCAAAAACCTTTTAAAATAGAGTTTTAAGAAGCATTCATCAGGTATCTCCAAATGTTTCTTGTCATTTAAAGGTCTTTTTTGTCTTCACAAAAATCACGTTTGCATGAATTCTTTTTTTTTTTTTTTTATACATGAAACGTCGAATGGTGTAGTCAAAGAATGATAAATCATGATTTAATCCATCAAGAATACAAAACTAGTTCATAGCATGTGTTTTTTTTTTTTTTTTTTTTTTTTAAACCTTTTAAAGAGACTTCTTTAAAATTCCTGATACCAAGTTAGAATTACACAACATGGCAGTTTTGAAATTGTCCCACATATCGATCAATACTGAGGCATTTTATGTTCGATGACCTACTTTTCATATGTAAATGTGGGATAAAGGTAAAACATATATTGAAATAAAATTTTATATCAGTGGATAATGATGATTATTAGACTATTGTTATAGTATAAAGACCAGGAGAAGAAAAGGCTGAATATGACCACTTTAAACTTGATTTATCTGTTCTTATCTGTGTCTGGCTGCTTGATTCAATGATTGATCCCTACCAGAGGAAATATGTTGTTCATGAGCAGAGGAGGGAACAACATTCTTTTTTTTTGATCATTCAGGTAGTCAGATGATTATTTGGGCTCATATTTATGGACCTGGACCTGATCAACAGAAGCAACCCCAGATCATAACCTACCACCACAGGCATGAAGGGAACATTGCTTCATTTGCTTCTCTTACCCTGATGCACCAGAACCCTGGTTCTCCACTACCCTTACAGTTTTTAATAATGTGTTGGAAAGGTTTTGTTGCAATTGTAGCAGTTTTTGCTTCTCCCTAGACGTTTTCTCCCTTTGATACCAATGATCCGACCCTTTTCCAAACAGACTTCGACAAACATTGTTTCCATGACCATGGGATGTGTCTTTTGACAAGGTTGCTTAAGAAATGATAATTTACTCATTGCTAAAAGATCTATCTGATTACTTAAATCCAGAAGGTGGCTTTTTTTTAGACCAGACAGTGTATATAAGAACAAAATATGATTTGGCTTCATCGCATTTAGTAACAGTTCCATTCTGTCTATGTTGGGGCTGCAGACATCCACCCTTACAGAACCACACCCCTCACAAAGGAGAAGAAGAAGAAGTTCTAGGTTTATGATCATTTGTTATCATGTATATATGAACAAGGGATCTGTGTTCATACTTGATTAATGCATAAAGTATCTTATAATTGTCCATTCATATCCATAATGAAGGAATCAACAGATATGCTCATACTATAGATTCCTAATAAAAATAGTGAATTATGTGAGAAGCAGGGGATAAGTTACCTGACTTTAGGGCATAACATGCACATTCTTTATTTTGCTTTTGTTTATGAATATATTTCTCTACTTGGTGTGGATGTTTTTTACTAGCCATGTCAATTTATATGCACAATAGGTAAGAAGTGTTGTGAATATTGTTAAGATGAAATGAATTAAAGGAGAGGACAGTATCTTTAAGGAGGGTAAAACCACTTTTAGGCTTAAAAAATCATTTCTATTGTTTAGAGAAAATCGTGTGAATTACAAGAAGAGAAATTTGCCTCAATCAGTTTATCCTTTTTAACAGCAGTTTTTCTTTTAGCAGTTCAACATGCTGGAACATTGCATCAGCATCGGAACAGTTGTGAGGACACAAAAAAGTTATGTATAGTTCTCCGTTTGAGACAATACTGTCCACTACTGATGTTTGTATGGAGGGTGGATTAGGTGGGATGGAGGTGATGGGAGGTCAGGATGCAGTTTCAGGGCACCATGGGCTGGTATTCACAAAGCAGCTCTCAAAGTGGCAAAACAATCAGACCGATCTGGACTTGGTTTTCATGTCAGATGTACAAGATGGATGCAGTTAATAATCATGAACCAGCTAGTCTCAGGTGGAGCTAAACAAAATCTATAAACCACAAAATAAGAAGAATAAGAGCTCTGTCAGTCTGAGCGGGTGCTCAGAGCTTTACATCAGACCACTATAAGCAGCGGAAAGTCTAATGTTAAAAGGAAAACACAAAGTGAGACGTGTAATGGATTATCTGGAGAAAAAAAGCATCTTCCTTCACATTTAACAGCGACAGCTGAACACTGAGCAGAACATGTGTGGGCATGTCTGAGACATTTTATTCAGGATTAATGCCAATGAGGAACTAATTCTAACACTTTTTATAGAGGACTTGCTAAGAAATGCTCATACCAATAAAAAAATAACAGATTTTTGGCATAATTCAAATAAAGTTTAAATATGTTTAATTCTACTTTATTTGATCCAATTACAGCACCCATATTGAAATATTTAGGTAAATAAGCATCTGCTCTGACACCACATATTTTAAGGCCAGACAAGGCAGGCAAAATAAAATTAACTCATTAAGATTTTGAGCTATTTTTAAGATATTTTCTAAGTGAAAAAAAACATTCAAAATCCACATTTATGCATTTATGTTACTTTACTTTGTCAACCCTGCGTCTGTACATTTCTCTTAGTATATATATATATATATATATATATATATATATATATATATATATATATATATATATATATATATGGAATATATATATTCCTTCCCATCTAAATACAGGGATCAAAATGTCAAACATACAACTTGCACATCTATTTTCAATATCCAGCAGTCAAGTCATTGTTTTGCGTCCAAATCTTAAATCAAAGTCATCATAACAGTCCTATAACAAGGAACGACTGCAGCCAGAGATCCAGCTTTGTGAAGACAGGCCCTTGTATCTAAAATTGGGGGACGGCGTGGTGACAAAATGGACTACCTCATCCTCCTGAGTGTCCTCCGTCTGAGAGGACTGCCGGCTGAGGGTCGAGCTGTGGGCAGCGCTCTGGTTCTTCCTCCGGATTGAGCTACGTGATTCATCAGTGATACTCTGAATCTGAGCAGCGTGTTGCGGCCCAGAAAGGCGGCAAGCAGATGAACAGGGAAAGGGGCCAATTGTCATTTAGCACAAATGTAGGGCCAAGTTTGAACAAGACCATTATTTATAGAAACAACCCGAAGAGTTTATTTGATACACTGCCTAAATCTGTTGGTAGGATATAATATCTACTTTAAATAAAAACACTTAGTAGCACCAAACTTGAAGACAATCAATAATACAATTATAAAAAATATATAAGCATTGAATTGAAATTGTACTGTAACAAATTGGCTGAGAGTGCAGGTTTCAGTTGAATCAAGTGTACTTTACCTCTCTTTCCCTCTCAGTCCTAGAGAGCTGCATCTGTTTCAGCATCTGAGACCTCTGCTCCATCACCAGCGTCTTCTCGTAGGTGAAGGCTGATATGTCATTATCATGCTGCCCAGGAGGTGACAAAAACATCTGAATCAGTTCCCACCTACAACATTCTTAAAAGCAAGAAGGTTTTTCAGCTAAACTGATATTGCTGTAGAGGACAGTTAGACTGATTGCGCTGTAGAGCTGCATCAGTGCTGTTACAGGACACAATGAATCAGGCCGAGTCTCACCATCTCTACTACTTCCACTTCAGCATCCAGTCGCAGGTGGTAAAGGAACATCTGGAGATCTTTCTTCATCTGAATGCTGTTGTCATCCATCTGGGCAACCGTGAAGATGCGCATCTTACATTTCCTCCACACCTGGAGGGAGAGACATGGTTGTTAGGGACCCTGTTAAATGGGTAGTTGGAGAGGAGACAGGAGACATTGAGAAAAAGGCCTATCAATAAATATCAGTTTAAATTGATGTATATTGAAAATTATCATTAGCAATTTTCTAACAAATTGATATTGATATTCTATTATCAGTAGAAAGGAGAATCAGCAATATTTTTTTGCAAACCTTGGGTAAAACTATCAATATTGTATTGATGATGTGGATATTCAAGATATATATATTTGTTTTTATCTAGTAGATAGTTGTTAGTCCTGTTACCGCAAATGTGTGCATGACACCTCAGAGAAAAACATCTTCCACTTCACATACACCGTTGTGCACACATATGTGCATGCACCCAGGCATGCACACACACCTTGTGCTGTCGCAGCAGGAAGGGCAGCAGCATTAGCATGCCTCCATCGTGTACCACCCACCACACGTCGATGGTGCCCTCCCCCAGGCGTTCCTGGTTTGTGGGGAAGCTGTCTACATTCTTAGCCACGAGCAAGGCCTGGTGGGCGGCTGTGGTTTCCCGTACTGTCTCTGCATGGACAGAGAGAGACGCTCTGTTGTGTGTTCTGTATCAGATATCCCATCATGATTTCATATTCAGATGTGCAAATATGCAAAATAAGGAGTCACCCTTGCTCCCTTTGCCTTTTTAGATCAGTTTCGCTGTAGTTTCTGATTTTGTATTTTTGTACCCATGTTTTCACTGCTACATATCTTTCCTCCTCTGTACCTATGAAATTCTTCCATGACTGTGCATCATTGGACTGCTTCCAGTTTCCAGGCCAAGCCATTAGGACACTGTTGTGCTTCATGCCTCCCAGCCCCGCCGACTGGATGAGATGAGAGAAGCCGTCTCGGAGGTTGGATGACACAACGACGTGGCAGAAACCTTTGGTGCGTTCTGCTGACATGGCCGACTTGATGTTCTGCAGGGAAACGGGATATTTAACATGAGTAATGATGGAAGCAGAAAGGTGATGCATGATTAGCCTGCTCAGCAGTCCCCGTGTTCAATTAGAAACCTCCACCAACATAGTGCACTGGTGTCCACACCCAGGACAGTTCATATGGACAGGTTTACACAATGCGCTAGGCCACAGCTTAGTAATCTCAAATTCAGCTTCAACATATGATTGCTTTTGTAGAAAAAATAATCCGCTGCTAAAAAATGGTTTTAAGGGTGCGCTCTTGTTGCAGAATAGATTCTACCACATAAACACAACCAGCATGAACAGTATGCATTCTGCAACCTGCAGTCTGTGTCTGTCCCTAAATTACACACATTTAAAGGTCTAATATTGTAGAGTGAAATTTTAATATGTTTTTGCTTATAAGGTCTAAGTGTTACATAAATATTGGTTAGGTATTGAGTGTTTGTCGTGTCATATTCAGAAACGGTGTCCTAAAACAAACCTTGAGGATTTCCATGAATTTGTGACACCACAACTATACAGGTCCTTCTAAAAAAATGAGCATATTGTGATAAAGCTCAGTATTTTCTGTAATGTACTGATAAACATTAGACTTTATATATATTTTACATTAATTAGACACAACTGAAGTAGTTCAAGTCTCTTATTGTTTTAATATTGATGATTTTGGCAAAAAAGTAAAGAAAAAAACAAAAATCCCTATCTCAAAAAATTTGCATATTTATCCAACCAATGGAAGAAAAGTGTTTTTAATACAAAAAAACATTTAATTATGTTCAGTTATGCACTCAATACTTGGTCGGGAATCCTTTTGCAGAAATGACTGCTGAAGGAAGCATGAAGTGCTTCAAATTTTCCTTATAGCTAGCTGCATGGATCCTGCCTTTGATAAAACACAGTAGACCAACACCAGCAGCTGACATGGCACCCCAGACCATCACTGACTCTGGGTACTTGACACTGGACTTCAGGCGTTTTGGCATTTCCTTCTCCCCAGTCTTCCTCCAGACTCTGGCACCTTGATTTCCGAATGACATGCAAGCTTTGCTTTCATCCGAATATAGTACTTTGGACCACTGAGCAACAGTCCAGTGCTGCTTCTCTGTAGCCCAAGTCAGGCGCTACTGCCGCTGTTTCTGGTTCAATGCTGGGGAATGCAGCACCTGTAGCCCATTTCCTGTACACACCTGTGCACGGTTGCTCTGGATGCTTCTACTCCAGACTCAGCCCACTGCTTCCGCAGGTCCCCCAAAGTCCGGAATCAGTTCTTCTCCACAGTCTTCCTCAGGGTCCGGTCACCTCTTCTCATTGTGCAGTGTTTTCTGCCACACTTTTTCCTTCCCATAGACTTCCCACTGGAGGTGCCTTGATACAGCACTCTGGGAACAGCCTTATTGTTCAAAAATATCTTTCTGTGTCTTACCCTCTTGCTTGAGGGTGTCAATAATGACCTTTTGAGTAATGAACCAGGCTGGGAGTTTTAAAAAGCCTCAGGAATCTTTTGCAGGTGTTTAGAGTTAACCCGTTGATTCAGATGATTAGGTTCATAGCTCGTTTAGAGCACCTTTTCATGATATGCTTTTTTCATGATTTGGGGTTTTCATGAGCTGTATGCCAAAATCATCAGTATTAAAACAATAAAAGACCTGAACCATTTCAGTTGGTGTGTAATGAATCTAACATATATAAAAGTTTAATTTTTATCATTACATTATGGAAAAGAATGAAATTTATCACAATATGCTAATTTTTTGAGAAGGACTTGTTAAAGATTTCAAAACTTAAAGTAAAAGCCAGAAAAAAGTGCAATATGTTGGGGACAGTTTGCAGCGGTATCAAACAACTTTGCTCTAATTTACCAGTAGATGGTGAAGTTCATCTGAGTATGGAGCTGAGAATATACATATATCTTGCATGAGGAATAAAAAGAGTTGCAGGCAAAATCCTCACATGCTCGTTTTTGCAATGTTAACTCTACCTGCTCAACCTGCTTCGACTCAGCCTCTTTGGTGAGATAGGTTCCCTGTAAAACGTTTCCCACAATTGTCAGGCCTTTCCCGGCTTTCAGCTGAGTGGTAAGTGACAGCAGACGAGGGTGTTTGACTCCTTGATCTGAGTCCATGTTCAACAGCACCAACAACTGAGGCCTGTGTATGTCAAGAGGAAAAAAAGGTGGGGAGGGGAGTCACATTTCATTGCCTTGCATGGTGGGGAGGTCTGTGGGTCCTCACATCAGCAGATTAAGGTTAAATACATTACAGGCCCATATGTGTTTAACTTATAATGCTTTCAAACAGAAGGAGCAAATAAATATTTCAAATGAAAAATGCCTGTATAAATAGAAACAGCACCTCCCTTCAGAACTTCATGGCTGAGTTTCATGTTAAGAAAGGGACTGAAACAGGACTGGTGGTCTGTTTTTTTTTTTTTTTGGTAAGGTAGTCTGCAAGGTCAGCCAGAGTTGGCCTCTGTACGGTCTGAAGGCTTATCAACCCCTTCTGTCAGATTAGGCAGAGGACAATGAGATTATTCAAATTCTCTCCAACTCGTCTATTCTCGTCCCTCTAGTGTCAGCCCTGACCACATCCATATGACGCACATGCATGCACACACGCCCTACCTCCAGTTTTTGGTGTGTGGTGGAGCCTCCTCTAGGCGAATGAGAGCGTAGCGAGCTGCGTTTAGAGACAGGCCGCGGATGCCGTCACCCCACTCCTTCTCTGCCCTGGTGATGTAAAACATGTCAAGAAAATACATTGAATAGATAAAGGGGGAAAATAATGTGTGATGACATTTTCTGGTATATAAATACACTATATGTATAGTATGTATGTAAGTAAGTAAGTATGTTTGCTAGCCTGAATAAAACCATTCTGTTCATTTGAACAAACAAAAAAGTATAAAACTTTATATGTTTTATTTTGACTTATTGCTCTACTGCCTGAGAAAACCTGTTAATCCACAGGCTCGTCATTTTCTTTAGAAAGTGGATGATTCAAAAAAAAAAAAAAAAAAATGGTGGTTGATAAGAAAGGTTTTTACTTGAATCCATGGCTCAGTTATTACATTTGTGCAGTTTTTGCATTTAATCTGTTTTTCAGGCTTGGGGGAGTTCTTTCTTTATATTTGGATTTTTTTCCCCTTATTTATTATATTATTTTATTATTATATTGATTTACTGTATACCTGAACACAAATAAATTACTGCACACAAAGTCATTCCTACCCTCGGTATTCAATGTATTTGTAGATGCACCCAGCGATGGCCATGGCCACGATGGCATAATACCAGGAAGAGATGAACATAAGCGCGAGACACAAGCTCATTCCCAGGAAGGACAGAGCCCTGTAGGAAAAAACACACATTCATTGACTACATCACTGTCTATTTACAGTGGTTTTAGGCTTTTGCACATTCATGAAAACCAGTTCAGAATGGACAGCTGAGAGGCTTAGAACTAAAGTAAAATTGTGAAATCTGCTGCTAACAATAGTGGTTTATCCTCAGCCTGTGTCATGGAATTAATCTCAGTCATGGTCACTACACAAACCAGACTAAACATTTAGCCTGTCGTTGTGTGAAGGTGTTGTGTGAGAAATATATCTATGTATAATTTTAGGCCCAAAATCTGTCCTCTCAGGAATACATTTAGCCTGACAAACTGCTAACACTGCAGTATTTGAAGACCCTTAGGTAAACCTTGGATAATTCTTCAAATCACTAACCAATGGTAGTATTTGAACCGTGGTCTCCAGTTGGGTGTTCGCAGAAGCGTCTGAACCGCACAGGCCAGGTTGACAAACAAGTAGCACATGAGGAAAAACCTGAGGGAGAAAGACAATAAGGCATATTAACACTTAAATCCCTACTTTATGACCTGGTTTTAAAAAGGCAAATACTTGAGGGATCAACGGCTTTGTCTGCTGATCCCTCCTCATGGAGAGAAATAATACTACTATGCAAACAGACACTAACATGGAGAGGATGGGAGCCACAGCGTCTAGAGAGGCGATGAGAATGCCAATCTCACAGATTCCAGCAGTCAGCAGTAGAGCCCAGGTAGGTTCTCCGTTAGCTTTCCCATGACCAAACACCTTACACACACAGGCAAAAAAGAGTAAGGTTCAGCACCCGAGGAAGAGAACTGTACTTTGACTATGTTTGTGGTGAGCATGTGTCTAACCTGTAAGAAAGGTACAATGCCATCTCTTGCGATGGCCTGCAATAAACGCGGAGCCCCAGTCAAACTTTGTAGCCCAGCCCCACAGCAGGAGAAGAAGGAGCCGATCACAATGACCCAGGGGGAGGGCCAAGACAGAGTGCCAATTACGAGGTTTCCTTTTACAGAGTCACCAAATCTGGAATGTAACAAGAATCATATATTTGCACTATAAAAATAATAAATGGTGCAAATCTGGAAAACATATCTTGTGATGAAAAAATGGAAAATAGAAAACCTAAATGATACAAAAGGTGTTTTTCTGGAAGTTCCCCCTTCTGGGAGATACTTACTTGTCTCGAAGCAAAACGCCCTCGATGCAGCCACCAAACAGTACCACACATGTGACGTCTAGGAAGAATTGTTCAGGAAAATAAAATGTACAGGTTTCTGTAAAGCTTTAGACACTTAATATTTCCTTCCGATGTTTTGCTGACGATATCCTCATCTATAGTTCTGATAAAAGACACTAGTAACATTGCTGTGCAGCCTTTGCTAAACTGCATAAAGAAGATCCTAACTTGATAGATTCATAATATCTAAACCTAATGAAAACAAGAGATTCCTATGTTTCTGAACCAATTGGTTGATTCTGAAGAGATGCTTGGTCCATTATTTTCTTGTAATCATTACTTTATTAGAAATCTTGGTGTGTTTTTTGAAAGCTTGTTTGAATTTGTCAAACAGATTAGTTCTGTCATCATCATCATCATCATCACTAGTTAAGACCCCCAAAGATTTTGACAGTCATTCATGCATTCATCACATCTTAAATAGACTATTGTAAGTGTCAACTGGATGTTAAACAGTCATCTCTCCAAAATGGAGCACCTCATAAATACAGGCAACTAACCGTGATTTGTTTTACTGACATTGACAACAAACCAGCTGTGTTACATTGGGTCTTTCCCATGCCCTGATTCCTGTTCCAAGGCCTCCACAACAAAGTACTCCTGCCAACAATCCACAAACCTGACAACTGAGAAATTACCTTGCATGCAATGATATTTGGTAACAATTGAAAAATGAACAATTATAAATCAACATTTCTAGCCATGTGATTGGTTTAAAATTCACAGTAAAAAGTTTGAGGATACAGATGATGGAGGTGGTAGTGATAGCTAAGATGGTCCCAATGGGGATGGACTTTTGAGCATCCCGCAAGTCACCTGACCGGTTTGAACCAGCCATGATACCTGATGAGGTGTCACAAGAGAAAATCAAACAAAAAATCTTTAAAAATGAAACAAACACTGGATAATTTTGGAACACATTGACTGACATGTACACTAAATAACAAATACTTTATAGTGTGTGTGTTTGTGTGTGTGTGTCCCATGTGTTATAGTCTTACCAGTGACAGAAGGGAAGTAAATGCCAACCAGCAGTGTGAAGAAAGTGGTGATATCATTCACTACATATGGTAAATAGATATCCTGGGCAGGGTCACCCCCCTCATCAGATGGCAGTTTCTTTTCTTCTACCAACATTCCCAGAGGGCCATATTCTGACCACATATTATCTATAGGATAAAGAGAGACAGAAGTAATACTAGCATTTATTCAATAGATCATGTGCTGTCATTGGAGAGAGTGATAGATGAAGGGCTCAATATGAAGATGCACTGCAGGACAAACCTATAAAAAAAGTGGTCAGTATGCCCACTAGAGAATTGCAACAAATTCCCTTAATGCCTGAACTGAGTGAATGAAGAATACCAATTAGACAAAAGGCAGGAGTCAACACATTTTTTGCAGAGGAAAATCTGACTATGGATTTGGAAATTCTAACTGTTGGCAGTTAAGAACATGCTTGTGTCTGATTGGTTTCCCTGAATGCAGTGAAACAGAAAAACTAACTGGTACCTCCTCTGGTTGGTTAAATCACAGAAATAAAAGAAGAGAGAAGAGAATGAAAAGCTAAGATGGCACTAATGCTACAGCAAAAAATTGAACACTTGAGATTGGACCAGCAGAAGTAAAGCACCATGTAAATCACTATTATAAATATTTAGACCACTATCAAGTCACCATCATAAACCTTGTGTCCATAGTACTGGGGCAAAATCATTCTGCCGAAGAATGACTGGTGCAACATATACACTGATTACAGCTAATGTTTTCTACGAGTTGCGATCCAGAGACTTATGAAAGCAGGGGATGATATTCCAAAGAATAAAGATGATACAGTTAATTTGCAGGGGGAATAGTGAAAACAAAAGTAAAATGGAATTTGAGTGTACAAAATAATCACATATGGAATCCCTCAGCACCTGCACTTGCTTACCCCTTGTTGCTTAACAGGAAATATGACAGGAATGCACTTAAGTTTGAGTTTGTCATGGCCAGCAGTTGCTTAACACTTAGGAATGTTAGAAGTTTGTATTCAAGACAACCACAATTCTTCTGAATAGTCAACATTTAACAAACTTTGTCCATCTATGTTTTGTGGTAAGCTTAATAAAATCAATATACAAGGCTGTTTAATCACTTCCATACTGTAATTACTATTAAAAGTAATGCACTATCCATATGCAACCATAAAATGAAACCAAAGACAACATGTTCTCTATATTAGGTGTCAACTGTCTTTTTTTGTAAATTGAAACTTATTCCTCCAAGTTATGATGATCCAAAATATAAGAAAGAAAAATAATACTGCAGGTTGCGTCGTCGTTTGTAGAAAAGTATAAAAGTTGCACAAATACCAAGAAAGCATTGTTCAAGACGACTAATCGTGTTCCAACCTGAAATGACTCCGCTGGTCAAGCCAGGGATGCCCTGCACCTCCGTCACATTGTTGTTTAGAAAATATTCGTTGCAGGTGGCATTGAGCTCCGGTCCTTCACAAAACAGCTGCCACAGCTTGGTAGTGACTGTCATATTGTCAATCACCTCCGTCTTCAAACATTTGTCAAAGTTGTGGTTCTGCAGAGTGCGATTCCCCAACATGCAGACACTACGCAGAACAGAAAAAAGAATCATGCATTATAAAAGGACTCATTATCTTCTAATGACTTGAAAATGCAATTTATTTTTTGTGGTATAAGAAGGTTAATGTATACTGAACTCACGGAAAGTCAGGTGGCTCGAAGATGGTCTTGATGACTCCAGCGTAGATGGAGAAGATGGAGAGAATGACGCAGGCCAGGAAAACTAATGCCAACTTGTTGACGTATTTGACTCCCACAAAGACAACCACGGCCATCAGTGCCAGGCAGCATGTGCCATATACACGCATGTTATTCAGCAGGGCGGCCATCTCGTCCTCTTTTCTCTCTGCCACGAAAATGGCTGCCTTAGGCACAATGTAGGTCTGAATGGAGGGAGCGGAAGACAACACATATTTAACGGTTGCTCCACCTAGATGTTCACATAATTATGAGAGCAAACTCTGTTCCCTCACCAGCAGGATCTCTATAGTACCCAGGATGTACATGGAGCCAGCGAAGGTTGTGCCCAAGTAGAAACAGAGGCCGACAGCTCCACCAAATTCTGGACCGAGAGATCTGGAAATCATGTAATAGGAGCCTCCAGCTGTGAAGCAAAACAGGCGGCCAGAGCTTTATCAGAAGAGGAAACTAACTAGGTTTTTTATTTTTTTTTATTTTTTATTTTTAAAGCAACTGACAATTTGGATATTTTCAAATACATTACATACTTAATAAGAAAAACTCTTAAAATAAACAAACAAGGAAGGAAAAGGTGAGTCTGTGTCTTCTTTTATACTGCAACGTAACTTTGCTCCATCTTTGCTCTTTTTTTAAGTTTTGTTTTTAATTATTTTATCTTATCTAGAAAAATGGAAAAAGTACAAAAAACCCCCTCTTAAACAGTAAGTGTATTTGTTCGTCCGAGCACCAATGTGTCTCACCTGGCACGACTCCATTGGTAGCGATTGCACTCATGGAAATAGCCGTCAGCATGGTCTGTGGGGGGAGGACAGTAAGGAACAAACCCATCAAGACAAGCTCTCAAACAGATGGGTGGCACTTTACAAGTGGGGAAGGGATGGGACATTCCTGTGAAATGTATGTTATTTCTATACTTGCCAAAAAATTCATAAATGTATTTTAATGTTGGCACCAATCATCACATTTTGGATTTCTGTACTGTGAGAATTTGTGATACAATTATAACTATTCAAAACCATTTAATGTACAAGAATGAACACAAGCATCCTACATAAGAATTCAATGAATGTTCCTGACAAAAAGGATCCCTGGAGTCGTTATCTTGCATTTAGCCTTTTAAAATACTTCTTATGGGCTTAGGTGCTAAAACTTACAGATTGGTAATGGATAGGAGCTTTTCTGTGAAGTCAGTATTTGTTACCTAATAGCTTCCGGATGAAGAAAAAGACAGAGCAGAGAGAGAGAACGGCAGAGAAGCACATGAGAAAACAAGCACAAGAGGAATGAAAAAAGAAAAGACAAGAAAGTTAAACCTTAAAGGGCGACAGACGAAGGGAGATGTGAGAGAGCAGAGGACAAAGTGAAGAGGAGGAAGAGGAGCCACAGGATGAGAGTCTCTCTATGACCAAGATAAACCTCCTGCTCTTTGCTCAGTGTCCGTGTTTTTAAGTGCGGACAAGCTGGCCTTAAGCCAATTAGCTGGAGCTTTGACCTCCCACTTCCACTGAAAACCTAAGCAGCTAAATGTGCTTGGCCGTCACCACTAATAAAAACAACTTACAGCCAAGGAAAGTAGTCAAGACATGTCTGCACTTATTAACCTGGCGATCAACCCAACGCTGTGTTTTGCAGTTTGACTTCAGCTAGAAGCAACACATCATTACTGACAGTATTATATCAGCAAAACTAAACATTCATTTTTCCCTTGGTGCCACATGATTATTTTATGGTGCAAAATAGCTAAATATAAATATCAGAAATGAATCGCAGAGTAAATCGCAATATGAAAGTATCTCAATCCTTGGCCCATGATACAAATCCTATTATATTATTGCAATTGTGCAATATTATATATAGGAAAACAATTTATTTGTGTCTACAGAAGAAAAATCACCCTCAAAAAGCAGAAATTCATAATTCTGTTTTAATTCACAGCAGTGAGGTGTCAGTTTCACAGAATGCCCACTTATTTTACATTAATGTATTTATTTTTTTTAAAGAAAGTATCGCGATATACTGATATCAATCTAATGTGAAGGTGATATCAGAGGTCTTAGGTAACCAAGTACAAATAATACTTATCAATATTGAATGCAATCATGATCTCAAGAAAAGTAAAAAATAATCCATCTCAAACCAAATAATAGAAGTATTCAAACACATTTCTTATTTACGTGTTTCATTGTGTGCTGATATATATGTGAATATGTTGCTGAAAAACAGATGCTGCAGTGACCTATAAACACAATGCACCTACTGTAGTGTGTATGTGTTAAATGTAAAAAACAGATACATCACAAAATGAGGGGAAACATTTTGCATGCTAATGAACAGTGAGTGTTCGGTATTTGTTTCAAAGTGTTTGTGTGTGTGTTTTAAAGTCTTTCCGTATTTCTGTTTGTTGTCTGTACATGTTCGTGTGCAACCTCATTTTACATCAGTCGCTTTGTTAAAAACATTTTAAAAAAAATGTATTTTATAAGAAGCGAATGGGAAAAAAAATTGAGCCAGGAGTAATAAGTCATAGAGAACACTAGAATGCACGTAACTCTTTTTAAACGGTTTATAATCAACATACTGAATTTGAACTATTCTAAATTGAAGTTTTATTTTAAGCTATTTTTAGATATTTGTATTTGAGGGATTGTGGCTGATGTGGAACCATCAGTGCAAAGTCAGACGTTGTCTAAGCAGTGAAAACCAACATTAATCTGTTGGACTAAGCTGGTCCCTTATGTAACAGCAGGGAGGCAGCAGCGGGTAAACTCTCAGAGCGCACTTAAGATAGATTGTAATATATGAAATGGAGTTCCCACTTACTAGGCAGAAATATTTATTCAAATCTGATACTGATTCAAAGCATCACAGACAATACTTTATATATATATATATATATATATATTCATCAAATTGGGAAACTCTAAGAAAATGTAAATATAAATACATGAGATTTATAGATTAGCTTTTTCAGATTGAATATATTAAATTTGTAGTTCAGCTCTTGATTTTACTTTGCCACCCCAGATCATTAAGTCTAATTGATCATGCAGGATCATTAAAGCATTTCATTATGAGGCAAAAAGCATCCTACTGAGATTGTACTCCGTACACCGTTTCGTACTTTCCGTGATTAAAGTAAAGTAATCCATTGTCTGCTGTGGGATTGGTAAATATTCTGTAGCCATTGTGCGGGCGTGTGGATGTTGCTGTGACACTTTGCAGATGTAGGGATTACACGTCAGGCCAACATTAAAGCCACATCTGTATGAGAAAAGGAGAGATTCTGCCGCTATATATGAGGGATCACTGGCGGCCGACTCAACTACGCGCAAGCGTACACACTCACATGCTAATGTATTCATAACATATTAAAGGCCAGACATGTACATTCTTACATAATCCTGCATGCCATTGCCCTTATTGACTTAAACTCCAAATCCCTTGGTGAAGGACAAGTCATATCCATATGAAGAGTCAGCAGCTCCTCTCAATACTCTCGTGCCTTTTTCTACAAAACATAAAAATGCTTTTCTTTGGAAATATTAGCTGTGGAAGGAGGAAGTTGAGAGGGGGGGGGCTCATGCAGTAAAAGAGAAGGCAGTAATTGAGGGTTGAGTACTCACACAAGAACAGCACAGGCCAACAATAGCCAGCGACTCCAGGATGCCAGCAGTGCCAACGATCCAGGTAAGGCGCAGAAACAGGATGACCCCCAGAATGTTCTGGAGGCAGGGGAGGTATACGCCCATGAAGGTTCCCATCTGAGGGCTCTATATATAAAGGAAGTATGATGGGAGAGGCAAGATGAGAGGTTATATGTATAGACTATGTGTGTGTGTGTGAGGACAGAATCCGGAAGAAGATAAGAATTACTGCAATAAACTGTGCAACAGAAAATGCTGAGATGTAAAGGGAAGGTCAAAGAAAAAACATGTGTACACAATGCTGCATCGTATGAGAAAATTCAGTCAAAACTAATCAAACAAAATAATTAAACCAAAGTCTGTTCGACAGAGATAAAGGTAAAGCATATTAACCTATAAAGTCTTAGTGCTACAGATTTAAAGGTCCCATATCATATAAAAGCAAGATTTAATATCTTTTGGATTATATCTAGGTGTTCTATATTGTCCTGTGTTTTTCAAAACTCAATCCACAGAAAAATGCACACAACATGTTCAGAAACTAAGCCATCAGGACTATTGTGCAATATTACTTTACTCTCACAGCCCACCATCCATTCACATCCAATCAAATTAGCCAATTGGAGAAGAATTGCATTCCAATAATGAGACAGACACAAAGAGACCTGTTCTTCCAAGAGTTGCATAGAGGAGCCTGAGGGAGGAGATGTAAACTATACTGTGTTGACTTCTGGACTTTGGGAATCCAAAACGATATTATATTATAGATATCAAAAGTTTAAATAAAACCCAAGAAAAATATCACCAAACACAAACAGTATATATCTTAACATATAGTATTTTTATCTTCTCTTAATAATGATTTATTAGTCATGGTTTCACCCACACAAATCATTTCACACCTTTTCTCCCAGAGGGTAGCATTTACCAGGCAAATATTGCCACTATCTGCAATTTTAGGAGAATAGCATATAATATGTTTAAAAAGCATGAATGGTTTCTAAAAATGAGCTGGATTCTGAAAGGAATTCAAGACTTACATATCAGTGACACAGGCACATACACTATTATATACCATGCAGAAAGAATACTTGAAAACACTGAGGAAAAACACTTCCACCCAAACAGACAGAAGAAGCCTGCAAGAAGTTTTACAACAGCTACAAATGCAACAAGAATATGAAACTATTCTGACATTAAAAAAAAATAATAATAACAACTGTTGTAGAGATCATTTGAAAGCGACAAGCAGCTACCTTTTTAGCCATTTATCTTCCAATGTGCGTTATTAGTCCCAGTGATCCAGACAAAGAGGGGCGACTCAATTCTTTACCAAGAGGTTCTTGTAAGCCAATGGGAGGGGCTCGGGGTCTATTTCAATGCAGGGGACAGGATGGGGCAACTGGCCTGGGACTAGAGCTGTGGTTACAAAAGCATCCATGTGCTGCATGGCAGCACTGTGGCTACTGCTCATTTTTATTTTCTAAGAGAACCAAAACATGAGCGTTGAAGGATCCTAGAAACAGCTTAAACAGATTGAGAAGGAAGAGCAACATAAAGGCTTGTGCTGACTCAGAAGTGGGAGACAGTAGCAGCTTGAGGAAAATGGTTAAATATTTGCTCTTCTTTCGTCCATTCAAGAGCTTCATGTCTGTCGTCTGACCCAGGCAACAGGATCATTCGGTTGATAGAAGGAACAAAATACTAAAGTTTATGTACAGTACATTACGACTAAAGTTCTGAAAGCTTACAAAAATTATTCTGATGGACAGTTTCTGTTTGAGGTAAAGAAGGACATATGAATTAGAAGAGTAAAAATGAGGTGCTTGGGTGTGCACTGAGGATGGAGAGCCTGACATGATAGAAGGATGGTGGAATAACACTGAGAAAAGAGTAGAGATGTTTTGTAAAGAAGAATAGTCAAAAATATCTTCAACCAGAATCCAGACCCTTAATGGAAGCTATAGAAAGTGTTTAGAGGGTGTCATTACTTCAAAAGGAGGATCTACTAAATATCAATGTCATTTTCTTCTTTGTTTAAGTAATTATTGCACACTTTCTGTAAATCCTTAAAAACTTTATTTCACTTGTTATCACTGTGTTTGTCTGCAATATGATATATTTAACTCAAATTGCTGATCTCAAGAGCCAAAGATTTATAAATGAAAATGATACAAATTATCAAAACCTCTTTTCTCTGCTGTACCTTAACAGCTTTCTTCTTGGGTCCCTCATCATCATCAGCCTCCTCATGCTCCTGAGCCCCCTGGGTAAGATTGGTGTAATTTGCCAGTTTATTGAGAAGAGATGACACCATAGGGTTGCTGTCCATCTCCTCCTGCAATACAGAAACACAAGACAATTACGATGATTTAAAAAGAAAGTGAACAACATAAGAATCATACACTCAGAGTTCTTCCCTAAATTTCAATCACATAAAGCAAATGTCTACAAATGTTTGACATGAGTTATACGATTTTTCTTTAAATCAAATGAGCCTCTTTCTTTAAAAGCCTTTTTTTTTTTTTTTTTACATTTTATTACAGCCTTTGTTTGGTATGCAACAATGTTTAAAAGAAAGGAATCTACCAAGATCAAAAAGAACAGTGCAAAATTTAGTTTTTTAACTGTTCCAAATGTCCTAGAATAGCACGGCTGGATCAGCTTCATCCAAAGTGGTGAATGCAGGGGCCAAGCTGCCTAATTGATCCTATATAAGGGCCAGTGACCACAGGGTGGAGAGGTCTACAAACTGGCAGAGTGGAGGACCTGGCAAAGGTTCAGCTGAGGGAAGTTGAAGGAATGCAGCTGCTTTCATGGCAAATAAGCTCTTTGACTGACACATCGTTGAACTAGGAGGAAATTTGTACTTTCACTTCCTTGCTATTTGTTTAGTTCACCACAGCTTATGTAGATGCCATAGCAATCAGTGCATTAATTAATGGTTTGAGCTGGACTATGCTTCATGGGCAGGTTTAGATTTAAGTTGCAGACAATGTTCAGGCAGTTTAGGTTTAATTAAAGACAATAGTCATGTTACCTGCTGTTTTTAGAAAGTTTAAGGTTTCTCTCTAATACTCTATGACATGTTTCATTGTGTAGTAAAACAATATTGCTAAATTGCTGATGTTGCTATCAGCCTGTTACCTCAAAAAGTGCCATGTTGGTGCCATCATAGCTGTTTCCTTTGTCGTTGTCTGTGTTATTGATGAAGGGACTGTTTTCCTTTGGGACACCATCACCTGTGAAAACACACAAAAACATAAACTAATTTAACATGTCAATGATGTACTGAAAATCATTATCTGCTATTAAGAGCTTTAGAAATGTCACAAAATTTGTAGTTCCAATAAGATACTTAGCAACAATCGCATATTATCTATTGAAGGGTTTTCTTTTAAATCTTCAAAAATTTCTAGTCGGCCAGATTGTGACAAAACCTACAGCTAAAATATACAAATTATGAATGATGTGACGGTGTTAAATAGACATGAGTTTTCTCAATGCTGTTAAAAAAGCAAACAAAGAGAGAAGAGAAAGAGAAAGCAAAATAAGAGAAAGCAAAATACAAAATACTAAGCTTTGGATATGCTAAATTTGACATATTACACCACTTAACACAAATAATGTAAATTGTCTTATTATTGTCTGAGATATTATAGATAACAGATTATTATCTATTTCTAACAGTACAATTGGATCAAATTTCCTCTCACCAAACCAAAAATGTGTGCATAATTTAGTTGATTAAATTTACTTGAAGCTGTACATTTTTGATTCAATGTAGTGTTTAAAAAATTTTAAATGACTATTACAAGAGTTTAAGTGAGATCTGACAGTAGCTAAGTTTATTTTGCATCCTCAGTTATCCCAATATTCAGGGAATAATATGTTTGGAGAAAAGGAAAAGCAGGAATAATTGCTTTAACAGAACACCACCAACCAACATATAAACAACAAATACCACATTTATTACGCAGCACTGATGAATACTGCATTTGGATCAGTCAATTACGTCATTCTACAGTCTGTTTTTTTAATTACAGATCGTTGCTATGGACAGAATTTATATCAACCAAAGAATCTAATGGACTATTTTTTACATTTACTACATTACTACTTTTACATTTTAAACCATTATTCATTAAACAAGGTTGTCTTTCAGTCAATTCATTTGGTGCAACACATATAGTATGGGATATTATGCCCCACGTGGCCTGGCTGGATTTCTCTATTTACACCTTTACAGCAGGTAACCTGTGGTGACGTATGTGATGCTCTGTCTGCACATTAATATGCCAACCACCACAGTCACCTTTCAGTTCTTACACCCTCACCTCGCTAAGAACACCTCTACTGAGTCCACCTTTTTAGCTGCTGCTAGTTAGCTCGGTCTTGTTGTGGCTACTGCCTGCTGGAAACTAGCGTAATTGCCCCTGTTGTTGTTAGCTGCTGCTACCTGTGAAGCACTAATTTCTGCTGCAAGTTTTGTTATTTCTGTCTTGATATAAACGCTGAGTGAGCTCTGGGGTGCAGCTCTTCCCTGCACAAGAAGTCAAAGTCAAAGTCAATTTTATTGTCAATTTCTTTACATGTACTTGACATACAAAGGAATCGAAATTGCGTTTCTCACTATCCTATGCGTTTACATGTACAACAACATCAAAGTGCAGGTGCGCAAGACGAGACAATCCTAAACTACGGTACAACAACAACGGTAAAGTGCTAAACTAAAACTAGAAACAAACAAACATGTATGACAGGACAAGACATGAGTACCCCAAGACAAGACATAAGTAGTACGGAGTGGAAGGACAAGTTCAACAAGATAAAACAGACAAAACAAGACAGTACTGATTGTCCCAGTTATGTGCATTATGAGGTAGTTGTTGTAATGTAATGGCTAGTGCAATAGCAATATATATATATATAAATATAAATATACAAGCAGCAAGTGTGTGCAAATATTTGCATGTGCAGAGTCAATTTAGGTGGGTGGGTGTGTGTGTGTGTGTGTTGGGGGGGGGGGGGGGGGGGGGGAGGGAAGAGAGGTCAGCAGTTTCGTGGGTGGGGAGGGGAGAGAGTTCAGCAGTCTCACGGCCTGGTGGAAGAAACTGTTCGTGAGTCTGGTGGTGCGGGAGCGGAGGCTCCTGTACCTCTTTCCAGAGGGCAGGAGGCTGAAGAGACTGTGTGCAGGGTGTGCAGGGTGACTTCTATCGTTGGCAAGAAGGAATTCAACAAAGCTTGTTTCTCTCTACTAGGGTAGTGCACGTCAGGAGTGTTGTGAGTCTTGTTGCTAGCTCCAGGGCTCAACCTTGAAAAGGCGAGTCAAGTTTGTGGAAAAAGTCTTTGTTAGGTTGGCCATTGCACAGTTTTCCCTGAGTCGAGGGACCTGGCTTTGTCTTGAGTCCAGTAACAGGGAGCTCTTGGTCAGAGACCCTGTCAGAAACTGAGCAAACCATATGGATGGTCATGACGGGTTAGCTACTCTCGAGCTAGCCCCGTTTGAGGGGGCTGAACAACTACTGCTAGCCTGCTACCATGATGATGACACACTGGACAAAGTGTTTGGTAAACCCTCTGCCCATAGAGGCGTCCATGGCTGCTTATATAGTCTAGCCCAGGACCACTGTGTCAATGGCTGCCCTATGCCCCCCCCCATAGGGCCGCAAGTCAGTTGGCTGGCTGTCCACCTGACTAGGTGGTGCACATGTTTAGTCTCACCTTGGTTAGACCAATGCCATGGGTTACTGATTACAATTCAAAGCAGCTTTAGCATTCAAAGCAGCATTAGCTAGCATTTTAATTCATGTATAATATGATTGAGTGTGTGGGTGAGGATGTATGTATAATGTATGTAAAATGTATGTTTGGGTGAGGATGAGGGCGTGAGTGTGTGTGTGTGCGTGTATGTAAGATAAAGTGTGTATGCAGGTATGTTTGTGTATAGACACGTGTGTGTTTGAATCTGTACAGTGTATTTAGGCACTTTTTTTTTCTTTTTTATCACCAATTGCTCCCGGTGGAACGCTGTCTCGTCTCACTATATACTGTGTATATGGCTGTAACGACAATAAAAACCTTGAACCTTGAGCTCCATCCTGGGAGAAATGCATTTGCATGTAGCCCACTGGATTATTGAAGATGCGACACGGTCAGGGTCAGCTGAGCCACTGCATTCTCTTTGGAGCTTGCAAACAGAGCCCAAATGCTGGGCTTTCCTGTAAATTTGGAGAAAAATTCATTGACAGCAAGCCAACAGTTCAGGAATATGCTTTGTTTCCAGACAGGCATTTCAGAGCGCATGGCAGCTGTGATTCCTTACTACCTCATTTTTTTTCAGTTAGGACACAAACTGTGTTTCTGGAAGATTTTGCAGCTGATGAGCAAGATGACATTCATGATCACTATAATGCTGCTCAGACTGTTAAAGATGTTAGCATTTCAACACTGGACATCGTTTCTTTGGCTGTGTCACTTGCGTCATCTCCATTGGAGGGGACCTGGTTAACTACAACAGGGGTCTTCTATAGAAAGGGTATTCTACACCAACGAGCAGGCAAACACTCCCTTCCCATGTTTTGGTTGCTCTGGTGCAGTGCTCATTTTCTGTCTCTCAGAGCCACACATGTTACAGGGCACTTGAACCTGGAGGCCAGACTTTCCCTGCATGGGAGGCCCTCTTGTGAGGGAGCGGAGATTGCACTCTTGGCCCAACATGCTGCTGTATGCAATTCCCCCAGTGGAGAGGGTGCGCCAATAGGGGCTTTCCCTGATTCTGGTGGCTCCGCCCTGGGCAATAAGGTCATGGTAGGACAAGAAAATCCCTCTGCTGATAGCAAAACCTTGGCAGCTCCCTCTGCCCAGGGACCTCCTCTCCCATCTGGGTGGAGAGGCGATTCATCCATGCCCAGAACTGTGGCGGCTTCATGCCTACATTTGAGAGGTCCAATGCGAAAGCTCATGGTCTTCCCCTAAATGTGGTGGAAATGCTCCAGTTTGCATGGCATCATCTATTAGGGGCCTATATGGCTACATATGGTGGGCGTTTGAGCAGTGGTGTCATGATCGAAATGAACTCCCATTTCAGTGCTCTATTGCGGATGTTTTAACATTCCTTCAGGAGCAGTTGCATGAGGGTCTTTCTTTCTCTACAATCAAGGTCTATTTGGCAGCTATAGCTGCATGCCATGTTGGTTTTGATGCCAGGCGCTCACCCTCTTACTAGTCGCTTCCTGAAGGGAATCTGCAAGCCAAAACCATTTAAGGCTTATTGAGTCTGCAAATATGATTTTTTTATACAAATCTGTATTGCTACTCAGTTTGACACACTGCAAGATGAATGGGCAACCTTGCTTTCTTTGTACATCCCTTTTGTACCCAGTTCACTCTAGATGGATCGAAGGTTACATTGTGTCCACATGGGGTGTATTGGCTAAAAATGATCCCCGCAGCCATCAGCTCTATGACTTTTGAGCTCTTGAACCACTGCCCCCCTTCCTTATGCATCTGAAAAGCAAAGAAGGCTAAATTCTTTGTGCCCTGCCCATGCACTATACACTTGTATAGACAGCATCCATTGTGTGCGCTTATGTGACTTATGTGACATGTATTCACTATATGTCAAGTGAATTGACTGAAAGGGAATGACATGAGATGAATATAACTTCTGCTCGTGAAGGAGCCTGCCCTGCTGCACATATATTACCACAGGTCACCTGTGGTAAAGGCGTGAATAGAAGGGGACGTGATATCCCATACTATATATGTTGTATCTCACTCCTCTTCTTCAGAGAACAGAAGGTATATTCATAACATTTAATTTCTTATGTCCTGCTAATAATAATTTTGAGCAAACCCAGTGGTGCCTTTACACCGCTCATCTATCTCACACAGAAATCGAGTCATCTTTAGAGTAAGCATTTTAGGACCAAACTACGTTGTGTCTTTGCTGCTTGGGCCCAGCAACCTGAACAGCAACACTGAGCAAACATTTTGAATGAACAGACAGCTTAGAGCATTGATGTTACCCGACATGCCGAACTTAACTTTGAATGTAAAAAAACAAGGAATCCAAAAACCAAACTTCTTCTACCTTCATAAATAACTATGGTGAAATTATTGTGTAAACATGATCAAAGTAGTGTGGTTTGTTTTATGGAAAAATAAAAAAAATAAACTCACTCGAAGCAGGGGAGGGAGGGAGGAAAATGAGGGAAAGTGTCAGCAGTTGAAGTCATGCAACAAGAGTAATACTAAACTCCGCTGACATGAGCTTTGGCAAAACAAAATGTTACACTGTGCTCTATAGACAATGAAACACTATGAATAAAAGCCAGTAAGACAAACAATAGAGCAATAAACATGAAGAATAAAAGGAGTGAAAGTGGAAAACACTTCAGGACAAATCAGGGTATTGAGTGTAAACCTCTTAACTGATACAGTAAAGAAGTAGGTTAACACTAACACTGCAACTAAGGGCTACTGCAACAGATTGATTATTTGTTTGGTTCATAAAAATGGTGTGAAATGTTGATCACTGTTTTTCAAAGCTGAAGATTTAACTGAAAAGTTAATTAGTTTACCCTAATTAGACAAAAGACAACCAGTAAATCATCAGATTTAAGAAGGTAGAATTCTGTGAATTTGGACCTTTTCTTCTAAAAAATTACTCAAATTAATTATCCAAATAGTTGGCGATTAAATCAATATTTGGCAACCAATCTAAAAATTGACTAATTGTTGGAGCTCTAGTTCACACCAGGACACCTAAAGACAATAACAGAATCTAACTGAAAACAGTGGAATCATTCATATACAAAAGATGCAGCGGATATTGAGTCACTTATAGCAACAGCATTCACTAATTTTACCACACAACTTTCCAGAACTACAAGAAAGGCTGAATAAGGGATGATTTCAGGTGTTTCTCAAGCAAGCTGAATGTTATCAACACTACACCACAGGCTAGATAACATATGCATACAATACATTGTGAATATGCTTGTAAATGCACATAATTTATACAATAACATAAACTGAAGACTTAAAATAGGGTTGAAAATACAACTTGCTCTGTATCACCAGGGTAGTTCTGCAGGACTCACATACAACATAAACATGCACACTTCAGTTCCAGGTCAGGAGAAATGTGTAGCACGGCGTAGAGCCCCCCCCCCTCTCTCTCAAAAAAGTAGTAGTTGTAGTAGTATGCGGCAGGATGAAGTATCATATATAGATATTTTAGGCAAATCCCTACTGGCTACCTTTTGTGACTCACTTTGTTTTTAAGTTTTTTTAGTTTAAAAAAAGGGCTACATATCATGTAAATAGCCACTTTCACAGATCTCTTTATGCCAGATGTTTATTCTTAAATATTTTTTTGACTTATTTGTGCTTTGAGTTTTGCATTTTATAGGTTACCTCTATAGCCCTCTTTTGCCCATATAATCCATATTTTTATTATTGCTTGATTTCAATTCTCCAAAACAATCACCTTTATGGGTGCTATGTTGTACTTAATAAGTACCAATGAACAGTTATTTTTATCACTTTATCACTGTTGATTGTTTAATTGATCCATATTTCCATAAAAACACATCCCAGATTTGAATGAGACCTTCATATAGCACATTCTTAAAGGAAGCAGTTGTTTCGCATTACTGTTTGAAAAAAGACAAATTTATCAATATTTACATTAAAGCAATGGAAACTTTTGTTTCCAAACATCATTAATGGATTTATTTATCAACCAATAGCTGACCTGCTTCAATCGGTGTCATTTGATCAGATGATCAGATTTGGTCTGCAACATAAACGCCACAGCTGTCGTCCACATTTCCATTCAAATACTGCTAAATCCTGATTGGTGTTGAAATATAATGAACCATCTTGAATCAGTCACAAGAGCCGTCAAACAATTTGGACAATCCTCTCTAAAGTGAAAAAAAACAAAAAAAAGACACAACTTTAGCAGGAACTATGTGTTCATATCAGATAGTAAATACTGTATATATAATAAAGGTTGCTCATTTTACTTTTCTGTTTAATGACTGAATGGTTGGATGCTTTAAGCTGATCCCGGACTGGGCTCTCTGACGGCCGTCATCCATCACTGGAGCTACGCTGGTGAACTCTGGCTGAGGTGTGCTTTCATGGGCAACTTTTACTGCTTGATCCAGCTGTGGGGGGAATAAGAGGCTTGCAGCTTGGCTTAGCCCGCCCGTAATCACAGGGAAAGTCACCATGTCCTTGTACTATGCAGCTCTTTACAAACACACTCTGCCTGGATGGGATATGGCTAAACATATTGGGGGAGGGCACATTGTTTCAATAAGCTGGGATAACAGGGGAATGAATTAAGGAAAATGAGTGTTCTGCATCATATCGTGAGGATTGCAGCCGAGGGCAAACAGACCCGCCAAGGTATTGCTTAGCCTGGCGGGATGCAACACACCACAAGTAATTATTGACTTAAATGAAACTAGCAAATCCTCTTTGAGGTCCAAGAGCAGGCTAAAACTGGAGCTATGGATTCCAAATAAAGAGTGAGATCTGATGAGGTGTCTGCTTTTAGAATGTGCACATGCCAATAAGGAAGTGAAGAAAATATTACTAGTCTTTCCCCGAGTTTTCAACCACATCTCACAGTCCTTGAGTTTAGAGCTGTAATAATTAATTCATTAATCATATTTTATATTGCTCCCATTTCTATGATATGAAGTCAAAGATCAAATACATTTTCTACACAAAAAAATACTTTCTCTCAAATATTGTTCACAAAGGAGTGGACCATCATTCCACAATTGACAACCTGATCAACTCTATGCACTGCAAGAGGTCACACCAAGCCAAGCTGTCCCCAGACCCCCCCCCCCCCCCCCCCACCAATAAAACTGCACTGCATGTTTCAGAGTGGCCTTTTATTAAGGCAAGCCTAAGGACACCTGCAATTATCATCCTGTCTAACCAGCATCTCAATATGCCACATGTGAAGTGGAACGAATTATCTCTGCAAAGGAGAAGTGTCACTATCACACACAGTGTGTAGACACATTTGTGAACAATATTTGAGATATTTTTTGTGTATGTAGAAAATGTTTTAGATCTTTAACTTCTCTGGTTTGATTCAAGTCATTGATTTGAGTATTTTTAAGAAGTAAATATCCAAGTTCTCTGGTTCCAGCTTCTCTTCTCCGATTATTTTCTGGTTTCTTTAGGTGAAATCTTCAGCTCTGGGAAACAGTGATCAACATTTTACACCATTTTCCAAATAGTCACATTAACAAAATATTAAAAATAGTATTCATTACTTGCAGCCCTATTAGAGTTAAACTATTTTGTGAAAACACTTTCCTAAAGTCAAAACTGAACTTTAAAATTCAGTTTTACTTTTAAAATTATCTGTGACATAAATACTTATATTTCAGTGGTTATATTCGGCAAGTGTGTAAATTGTTATAGTGGAAAGAAAATTATTTGTGAAGAGACAATTATTTCTTCACAATAAAATACAACATGATACACTACAAACAGTGATATTTAGAAAGGACAGAAGTAGTAGTTGACTGTTGCAAATACAAATCTCTTTTTTCCGCTTCCTTATTTGGATCTCAGGGCTGCAAATAATGACTATTTTGATTAATCTATTGATTATTGAAGCAATAAATCATTTAGTTGTTTGGTTCATCAAATGGTGTAAAATGTTGATCACAGTTTCCCAAAGCTCAAAATTGTCTCCTTAGAAATGACTCAAAATGATTAGCTGTTTATCCAAATAAGTAGAGATTAAAAGTTAATCATTTTATTGATTAATCATTGCAAGTTTAGTCATAATTGTTCACCTAAATGGAATAAAATTCTTCACATGTGCCATCATGGTAAAGCTCTTCGCATCAATGAAAGCAGTGATCCTTGAGCTGGAAACACCTAAAGTCACTGACATGTGGAAACCTCTGTGCTATTAAATATTTCAGTGACCTCAATTTAAATAAAGTTGCATCTGAACATAACAAACTGCCAAATATACTCCAAATAAATGTCAAATACTGTAGTTACTACACTCATTTGTTATTTGGTAGTTGTAGATTTTGAACTAAAGCCCAATTAACACGATTCTGTCAATCTGTCCACACCTAATCATGACCATTGGTGTGTAGAGGTCAACAAGAGTGTAGACAGTACATGTGTGAGTGAGCCTTGGTTTGACGTAGCTAGGGGGCCTTGGGGACATGGTCCAGATTCAGATACAGTGGGTGACAAGATACTGGCCTACATAACAGATGTTATCCTCTGTGCACATTTGTCTTGGATCAATTCACTCAGCTTCTTCAATGTTTCATGCTTATGCGAAAACGCTGAACAGCTCCAGCGGGACTGCAGTTTCTCACTACCTCAAGTAGTGCAACGCATCTTAACAAATTACCTTGTAATGAGCAATCTGGGTTGTTGCCCAGCATTACAGAAAAAAATAATTAAATGAATAGTAGCCTGATTTAGACTAAAACAAAGCATTAAGGTTGTATTGGGTTTGAATTTTGGGGAATGAGAGGAGAAGTAGAGAACTGTTGAAGATGGAAACTTCAAGGAGTGTTTGTGTCTGTGAGCAAATAATTAGGCTATTGATTATCAAAATGCCTTTTTTTGTCCAGACTGACATAACCTAAAGATAATCAGTATATGATTATAAAAGACTAAAGGAACCCAAAAACAACCAAATTTCCCATGCGTGGGATTAATAAACAATACTATGTGTTAATCAGACCTTCACTGTTGCTGTAACATTAACGGTTAAAACAGTGAAATTAATTTTATAATTAATGAAATTATAATTAATCATCATCTTGCTACAGCTTCCACAGTAGGTGCTGCCACCACCAGCTTACCTTGCATGTGAACCTGCAGGTAAATTCATGTTGAATTGTAAATCATCTGCTTTTCAAACTGCTTTATACACGTTGATGACTTGCTTGACAGTGTAGAAACCAAACCACAGCACACCTCTGAGGTTTTGGTGTAGTGATCATCCTGTTTTTTTTTTTTTAAGTGTTTGAGGACCCCTTAGCTTAATGGTTAAAGCTGATGTGAATTGTAAAAGCATCTCTGCTGTGCTGGATCACAAACCAGCTTGGCTACTTTGAGCCACACATCATTTACTAGTATGACAGCTGAGCTGTAAAATGTTAATTAGATTTTTTTACTTTAATTATTTTTAAATAATTATAAGTCAAACACTTGATCAAAAAGCAACTGCCATAGTACACACACTGAATCTATTCATGACATAGGTATTTGGACACTTGCACATAAATAACTGGAGCTGCATTGTTAATAAGCTTCCATTACCATTCAAACACAGAACCAAACTCATCCATTTTTTCCCCTAACAAAACACCTTTATTCCTTTAACTGGATCCTTTCTCCCAACCTGGCATGCATACAGGTTACACTGCATGTTGTTAATGTTTGGCCTCTCCTTGATCCCTCCTCTTCCTTATTTGCATGCAGGTATACATGGCGGCTCCTGAATACCGAATACGGCACAATTGATGTTAATATGCTTGGTAAAGCTAAGCCAACGATCAAGGCCAAAAGTGGTATTTCGTTATCGGGCGATAAAAGTTGTACATTTCATTTCAAAAAGGAAGTACCCATCATCCCACACAAACATGTAACTTTCAACCGGGGATTTAAGTAGGACATGCCTGCAGTTATTTGCAACTTAATCAAGCCAGGGCAGCTGAATTTCCCGTCACTGACTAGACTCTCAGCCAATGAGAGTGAGTCTGCAACTCTACTGAACTTTTAAGACTCTTTTAGTTATTTTCTTTTTGTTTTTTATGGCCTGTTAATTTACTACAGTCTTTAGCCTGACTGCTCTCATCAAACCTGTTTCCAGCTGAAGCAGGCAGCTGTTTCCATCAAACAAGCTGAAAAAGCAGACTTACACATTGTGCCCAGCACCAAAAAAGATAGCAATCAGCTGCTGAACAAAGCCAAAAATTGAGCCAGATATACATCTCTCTCTTAAGTTGGTGAAGGCAAGATTACAGAACTTAAAGGAGAGGATACATTCATTAGAAGGGCACAATCAACTGAAACAAATGACTGCCGGTTAATAGTTTTTTTTTAATGTAGTTATTCCACTACCCTTAAAGCTGCTTTGCACAGCTTGTATGTAAGAAGGGTTTCACAGCTGTACCACAGCCAGCTTTGCAATATTATCTCATCATACAGTATACAAACACGGTGGTATGTCTTAAAAAAAGGGGAGAAGGGTTAAATCTCTTGTGTAATTGCTGAATGAATGCAGGTGCACATGTTTCACTTCTGCAGGTGGCGAGGCAAGCCACTTTGCTCTATAGCGTGTTAGGTGACCCCTAAAGAAATGACATTGGTAGAGGAGGAACTGTATGCAAACTGACACCATTAGAATCAACACCCTCTGTGGTGAAAACACGAACACTCTCTTCCCTCCCAAATCCCAAAGAGAGTGTTGTATAAAATCTTGAAGAAAGATCCAAGAAAAAAAACAATCAATTTCATAAGTTAATAATTTAATTTTACTACAGAAAATGCAGCAGAATTTATGTTAAGTGATGTTATGAATCTATTTCGCTAAACATTACCTAGGTTGGCAGTGGTTTAGAGGCAGAGCACATACTGTGTGAAGTGCTTTGAGTGGTTTAAAAACAAAGAAAGGAAATATTGTCCATTAACCATTTAACCTAACACAAAGCACAAGTCGGCCAGGTGACAGGAGCTAACTATAATGTGGTATTAAATTCAACTCATTATGCACGTTATTTAAAGGCCAGACTTATAATTAAGGGCACCCACAATAATAGTGACTTCATGAGCAAGTTTGCTGTCAACAGCTTAAGATCTTGGCACTGACCATGTTTTGCTCTGAGCATTGTCAGGAAAGGAATATGAACAGTGCACATGAGTATTCTGCTACAGTGCAGGTGGAGAAACACCAGATGTTTGTATCGCCTTAAAACAAAACAGAATAAAGAATTTTAACATTTATTTTAATTTAAATAAAGGGACAGTATACATCTGCCTCATAATGTCTTGTGTGGCCTGTTTTTATCCACTTTGAAGCTCCATTTTCATGATGTTAGTTGTTTCTTAACCATCTATGACTGGATGAAGGGCTTTAATTATCAGTTGTCTGGATCTTAAGTTATAAAATATACAAGTGGAGCAAATGTTACCATTAGTAGAGATAGCAGTGTTGAACTGTTTATCTGTTCCATTTTTTTAAATTTTCTTAAAATTATCATATAAGCCAGACCTCAAGTTTTAACTATATTGATGAATTTTTAATGACTGTCTAACTACAAATACCTTTTATTTTACAATAGTGGTAATTATTTTAGAAAACTATACTGGTTACTATAGTAAAAAAATGCACCACTGTTACAGATTGTGTTTCAGTTAAAGTCGTGATATAGAAAGAGGATAAAGCAGCTGCTGGAACGGATGGCTTTGTTTTTTCATGCCAGACTCAAGACAGCACAGACATATGAGATTTAAAGAGCATTCTTTGACATCACAGTCATTGAAGTTACATAAGGGAGTGGGATTCCCTGACCCCGTGGCAGTGCATGGTATGTGGTTATTAGTCTAGACAGCTGCCATTCAGCAGTATGTCACCAGTAGGAGTGAGCTACGCTCTTCTCCACTTATATATTGTGAATTTCCCCACTGTGGGACAATAAAGGAGCTATCTAATCTAATCATCTTGTGTTGCTGAAAAGGAGAAACCGGTGGTCAAGTCAGAATTGATAAGTGCTTATATATCGGCATCGCCATCAGGTAAATTGAAGATGTACTAATTGTTGGGCTCAGGTTTACTAGTCACTGTGGAAATAAATCACCATGCATCCTATTTATAACCCCTAAGCTGTAAGCAGCCTAGCGCTTCCGGAGTTAACCCACAGCTCATTGTGCAAATGAAAAAATATTGGAGAGAGAGAGACTGAAATGGCTGTAGACAGGAGACATTTCCAGCAGTGGGAGTCAAAAAAACATTTTTTATAATGAAATTTAACAAATAAAAAGAAAAAAGGAGTGACACATATAACATAATAGATATATATGCACTATATGCATTAAATTCAGTCAGTATAAATGCTGGACAGCACCATCAGTGCTTGCATGTTTTGGAAGAGGTTGCAACTTTATCTGGGCAGAGAACCATGATTCATTCAAATACCATAACTTTTGACTGGGTCCCTAACATCAGAGATACTCTAAAGCTCTTTACTGATTAAATACCGCTCCACAGGTGACACAACTCATACTAAATCTAGATCTTCTTTTGATTAGATTTGTCTTTGGTGCAAAAATATATCTCGGGAGAATCCATTAGACAAGCCGAATGACCAGCTCTAATCCAGGTGCTCAATAAAAAGCCCATCAATAAAACAACTGTCCTCATTACTTGATCCTTAAAAAGAAGAAAAGAAGCTATAGAGGAGAGTAAACCAACTTTTCACCTTAAATACAGTGATGCTAGTGAAGGGCAAGTCAGGATGTAGGTTAGTTAAGAAGAACTTACCCTTCCGTCGAGAGCCTCCCCTTTGCTCCATTCTGAGGAGCGGGGCTCAAAAGAGGGGTGGAAGGGAGGGGGTCCTAGTTGTGGTCCCTGGGGTACTCCAGTAATGGTGTCCACAGTGTAGAGATAGAGCAAGTGAGGTGCAGAAGTCGAGAATGCTGCCTGTGCTGTGTGGATAATGTGAGGATCAGCTATTTCTGTGACAGTGCGTGTGTGTGCATGTGTGTGTGTGTAAGTAAAAGTGGGCTGTGATGACGATGGCAACTACATCAGCCATGCATCACAAAGCACCCTCACTCCAACAGACCTGCACACACACACACACACACACACACACACACACACACACACACACACACACACACACACACACACACACACACACACACACACACACACACACACACACACACACACACACACACACACACACACACACACACACACACACACACTTCCCTCAACCTCCACTGAGTTTCTGATCCCTGGACAAACAAATGCATGCAAAGTGGGAGGAGCAAAGAAAGAGAGGGAAGAGAAACACCATAATAAAACTGAGAAAGACAGTTTAGGGCAGAGTGGCAGCAGGGTGAGGGACAGACAGCAAATATGAGAGAAGGATAAAGCTAAAAACAAGGAGAGGTCAATAAAATAAATGCCTTCTTTTCCACAGAGAGCAACTTACAGAGGAAGCACTTGCTATCCAATTAAAAAACTGTGCGATATATCATTTAGGATCCCTACTCTTTTGCTGATTTTAAACATGCAGGTTGTTCCCGAGTGAGCAGTTTCATCTACTATCTGACCTCTTGACTGACCTCCAGGGTGCCAGAGGTAGAGATGGTCAATATGATCAGAATATAGTGAACACACAGAACAATACAGCAGAGAGCTACTATGAAATACTGTATAAAGCCATTTACAGAAAGGTGTGTATAGGACTATAACACCATTTTAATAAACTTTCCACATCAGTTTAGTCTAAAAAAAAATCCAATAAATGCCTGTCACAATTTCCCAGAAGCCAAGCTGATCTCTTCAAACACAGCTTCCTCCAAAAACACAAATTAGAAAATAAACACATATGATACAGCTTGTTGGATGAATGTATTTTGCCTTGATCTGTTTTGTTTTTTCAGTATGTCTTGTTTTGTTTTATCATTAGGGTGGGTGTATTTAGTGGTGCGGGAAAAGTAAATTGAAGAATGTAAATACAACACTATAATAAAAAGAATACAATCCATTGTCTGGCTGATGCCCCCTGTCAGAGCATCCTCAGTGTGAGGCAGACAGCGAGGAGGACGTCAGCTAGGAGGAACCCAACACGTGCCACAGCCGTACAACGCTTCACTGAACACACCCGACCCTGTCCCACCTACCTTTGTCTCGGCTGCCTGTTAGTCTGTCTGTCTAAGAGCATGTGAAGTGGGTACTAATCCCTTAACTAGATTAGGCTAATCCTGAACTTTTTATAAAACACCGAAGCCACATCGAGGCTCCAGGATTGGGGAAGCTACGGCTTTAGAGCCACAGACACATTGCAGCTTCTGTCAGCTATGAGGAGCAGGCTCTGAATATTATTACAGGGCTAAAACAACATAGAGGATGTAAGGTGAAATAGAAGCAAATTCTATTACATGTTCGCACCTTTTAGTTTAAGCAACAAAATAATAACTAAATTAAACAAGTAATTAAAAAAAACATAATAGCAATAATAACAAGAACAAATAAGGACACTAGGAAAATATGGATATATAACAATATAACAAAAAAAAACAAAAAAAAAAATATGGGTTTAAGAAAATAATGGTTGGCAAGATAAGAAAGGCAAAAACCTTATAATACGTTTTCAGAAGAATTAACCAAGTCTCCCAAAGTGTACATTTTGTGTTTATGTTGGTTTCCTGTTATTTAGAAATTTTTACTCAATTTTTACACAGACACACACATATATATATATATATATATATATATATATATATATATATATACATACACATACACAAATATACAAATATATATACATATACATACATATATATATATATACACACACACACACACACACACAGGTATGGCTGATTTTCTATTGTTCGACATATTAAACTAAAACCAAGAAAAAAAAAACATCAGGACTGCAGCTGCAACCAAAAAAAACAACATAATTAAAACATACTTCCTTTGATAGACCATGCACTATTTGCGAGACTATACGAAAATAGACCTGAAAATGATTTGAGTTCTTTTGAAAGAAAACCCTTGATGACTCAAATTCATAAAGTGCAACACCTATCAAGCCACTGTGAAGATAAACTTAACATCATTAGATTGACAGATGTGTCAAAGTGAAGCCTAAAGAGGGGCTATCAAATCACGCGGTAAGAAGGATTTAGTAGTATCAAGCCCCACTTGGTTTGATGTCAGATGGCTGTGGTAATAGTTACTTTGTGTGGTTGTGTGTGTGTGTATGTGTGTGTGTGTGTGTGTTGCACTTAATGATGTCCTAAGCCTTTAAACCCTCAGGTAAACAACACTGTCTGTTATGCAATACAAAGGCGGGAGAGAGGCCAGGGGGATGAGGTTTACTGGCAGCGTGTACTAATATCTACAGCATATAAGAGGGTTTATTGGACATTATAAACATGCATACTTCACCACATGGACCACGACAAGAAAAAAAAAACAGATCTGTCTGACATGGGTTAAAAAGACTTAAAGAAAAAGAACCAGAAAGACACATTGAATTAATGATTCATTAACAACCTGAAGGACAAAAATATTTTGATAATCCTGTGACTTTAAATTAAAGTCATCAAATGAAATAATTTCATCAAATCAATGAAATAATTTAAATGCAATGTCAGACAGAAAAGGAGAAAAAATAGGGATCAGCTAAGGCTAGTGGGAGATCAATGTTATCAGGTGCCACTTATAGCTGAACCCTCACTACAACATGTAAACATCAAGCATGGGTTTACAGTTACATAACTGATTACTACTACTAAACTAGGATTTTTGGACTGGGACTATGCACTGAGCCCTAAAACCTTCACAATCATCCAAAACATTTCGAAAATAATGAATGAAATGAACATTTGTGAACGTCCATCAACCAGACTTTGTCAAACTAAAATCTAATAGTGTCTGGTGTGTGCGTGATACTGTGATATTACATTAGTCTGCGTCATGTGCTCTTATTATAACTGCAGTCATGGGAACTGTTCAGATTCTCAGATGCTATGGTAAATGGATGAATCTTGATGGAAAAACACTGCAACCAAATGTTAAACTATTAAATATAGCTACAATGAGTAAGTGATTATTCCACTATTACCAACTAAGAAAATGTCCAGATTCTCTGGTTCCAACTTCTCTTCTCTGAATTTTTTCTGGTCTCTTTATTCTTCTATAATAGAAAACTGATGATCTTTGGGTTGTGAACTTTTGGTCTGGACAAAAAGCATATTTTAGGTAGGTAGAAAAATCTTTTTTGGGAGGCAGTGATCAACATTTTACACCATTACAACTAATAAATTAATCATTTCAATAATGAAAGATAATTTATAACAATATATAATATTGTATTGTATTGTAATAATATTTTGTATATCCTTATATAATATACTAGATATTAAAGCAACATAAATCTGCCCTGTATATTTTGTGTATTTTTAAACTGGATATTTTGTATTCTTCTTTGTACTTCCGCACTGTATTTTTGTATTTTCCTGTTTATTTCTGCTATATTTGAAAAAAAAAAATTGACTTCCGTTTTAAAAAAAAAAGAAAACTCACTAACAAACTTGACCCAAGCACAACAGATGTAAGTTGGACTTTGGCTACAGTCTGGCATGTTTACATTATCTCTGAAAATATTATTATGCACTGTGCCTGTTAAAATAAACATAAATTAATTTTAAAAAATCAAATTGTATCTTTTTCCTTTTTCGTTTCTACAGTTAGTTAATCACAAGTTCCAAAGACACACCACACTGAAATGAATTTCCCACAAATTTAAGATAAAACTTAATAGAGATCATAGACAGAGACAGTGACACTACATTCTGTAATTTCACATGCATTCCTTCCCATTTCTTTTGACCACAAGTGAATAACAGTCATGTGAGAATAACAATGAAATAACATGACTCCTCAGAGGCAGTTCCCTCAAATGTGTTCTTTTTTCCAGTAACCTAAAAAGTCCCCACCCAAGGTAAGCAGAACATTGTCATTTTTGTTTGTCCTTAGGCAGAAATCAGCATAGTCACAGAAGACTCACTGTGCCCTCCTCCAGGAGGTGTCACTATTTTACCATTTAAATGGAATTACCTGAACATGTACTACACATCTCTCCTCATTCACACTTCGAATAGAAGCCAATTTTTTTAAACTCCTGGTCCACTTTCAATGCAGCCAGGCCAATTTGGAAGGCCCTATGGTTGTAATAATATAAGTGATGGTACATAAGAAGGGATATTAAAACAAGACGAGCTATCTCTAAATTATTTAATCTGGGTAGACAACATTATTGAGAGGAGTTCGTCAATGCCCTGAGGTCAGAGGTCAGCTCATAGAACAGCTTCTCTAAATTAGGAAGTAAGGTTGCATCAGGTTACAACATGATTTTTTGGCTTCATTGTGGCTTGAACAATGGTTAGGTAATCATATTGTGCATTTCCCCATGTTGGAGCCTGTATTTCTTGGCTCCTCACCAGCAATGGAACTTTTAAACAAGTAGTAAAGACATTTATTTCCTGGTAGTTTGTCACACACTCGAAGTCTTTCTCAAATTGTAACACACACACACACACACACACACACACACACACACACACACACACACACACACACACACACACACACACACACACACACACACACACACACACACACACACACACACACACACACACACACACACACACACACACACACACACACACACACACACACACACACACACACACACACACGGTTAACATCCAAAACCACAACTGTTTACATATAGTATGAGCATGTCATGTTAAAACATTTGATAATAATGGAAGTGTAGAAGAAGTAATAGCACTGAGCAAACAATTAGTGGTGGAGAGTCGGACAGCTAATGTGACATCCACTTCTGGGTATGCTTCTTCCAGACTTTTACCAAATAGCTTCATTAATCATGTTTATGGATTTACTTATGAATGCAACAGAAAAAAAAAAACTGGGCGGCTGTTGCTCAGAGGTAGAGCAGTTGTCCACCAGTCAGTTTGTGTGTAAATGTGGTCAAAATTTGAAGATATGGAGCAGTTCACTATGTTTCCACTGTCTTGAGTTTTTTCAAAAAGCAAAGACATTTGAGCCCCAAGAGCTGATTACAGCTGATATGAGACTGAAAAGATAAAAAAAGAGAATAAGCAACGGTGAAGGGCTTATCAGACAAGTGACATTGAGAGCAGAGACGCGGTAGGGGAGAGGACATGGATGTACAGGAAAGGAAGCCGCACACAAAGAGGCTTGGATTGTTTGACTTGGAAAATATACATTTGGCTGCAGTACTCTCAATTGTCATGTTCTTTCCAGCTCTACTAAACATTGTTTTTTTTTCTCATGTGTGAAATATGTTTCCAGGCGAAGGTCTGAAAAATCATCCGAATCATGCGTAATGCGCGTAAGCTAAAACTCTCTCACACACACACGCACACACCATCAAACAGCAATAGGCACAGCAAACATTCAAAATAGCTTTTTATAGGGGAGGGGGTTGTATTTTTGTTTTTATGACCCATGTAAATGTTGCAAGCAGCACTGACAGTTAAATAACAGATGGATCAAGTGGAAGGAGCGGAACATAACATAGCCAACACAAACACACACACATGCTATGAGTTAAGCAACATTGCAGGGTCAGGCTGGACACACACTGCAGTATAAATAACCTAAACTACAGTTTTCAAACCAATCTTTTGTCAAAGTCCTGTATTGTACAGTAGAGGTCTGCAAGGGTTTAAACTGAAAACAGAACTCGACGCAGGTACAGTATAGACCAACAAAGCAATACATTTATGAGATCCAATTTGATTGAAACCCTAACATCATGTTAGGTATTCAGTTCTTAAGGAAAAAAAGGTATTCTCCCTTTATAGACAAAGAAAAGCTTCTTCTTAATAGATGAATAATTTGGGAACTACAATAATAACTGTTCCGCACATACAGTATAAGGCCCAAGCAGCAGCTCATAAAAAAGCTGGCTTACAGGGTAGATTTGTCTTCCATAATATGAAAATATTTTTTGCCATGTATATTACATTTTGTTTGCTCTACAGTTTTACACAGTACGTCCTGCTTTGCGTCATTTCACTGCTTTTGTTTACTCTACTATGCATCTACTACTGATGTGTGGTAATATAAAACTTAATGGAGAAGCAGTGTTCAGTTTTTTTACTCCACAGATCTCGAAAAAAGTATTAAGAAAACAGCAGGTCTGATTCAATGCTTTCCTTTCCTTTTTTAAAATCAAAGCTGTGGTGAAAATAACTGAAACGCAACAATATAACTTTTTTGACATCACCTGAGCTTATTCTGGGGTAAACATTCCGAACATGAAACAGACCTCGCCTGAGGTCAGTTACAGTACTATAATCAACCACAGCAGCTCATTGCATGTTAAAATATATGAAATGAATGGGTACCCATGATCTCACCGTTAAAGTTATCGATTTATTATGGACCATTTATTATTGCTTACACTTTCAAAACCTGCGTAATAACCTCTTCCCCGATTGAGTTAAGCCTTTAGGTCCAAGCTCAAACAGTGCCACCATGAGGTTAGATTTCTGTTTCTCCATTTATTTAGACCAGTTATTTAGATAGTCTAATTTTTGTGCATTGAGTCTATTATATATTATTAATATGGAAGCTAAAGTGTAATGGTTTATGCTATGTTGTTGCTATGTAGGAAAAGTTCAATAAATAGATTAATTACGAGATCACTCAACAGGTTGACCTCCTCCAGTAATGTGGGAAGAAGGAGAGCGTTATCCAGTTCACATCGGTCACAATCCCGAAGAGAATTATGAGGAGACCTGATCACAGGTCATTGTGTTCCCACATTGAATGAGCTGTTCCTGAATCATTGGGGCTTTTCAAAAGCTGCCCTTTGGCAGACACTTGCTTCATTTCATCCACTACTGACTGTGAGTCGGTGGGCTAAGGCTGTGCATATGAACAGTATCTGTACAAGGATTAAGAGAACATTCTCACTTATGCAATATTCTGGATTGGTTCTAGATAACTGATTGTGGATATCAAAAATTGTCTTGACTGATGCAAATGAGTGTGAGTTACTGCTGTTAAGATACTAAAAAATGCTGCACTACAAACTGTTTGTTATTCAGCTGCATGTTTGGAAAACTAGAATCACAATTGTACATGAATTTTGTGTGATGGCTCAAAATTACAACCAAAATAAATACATTTAAGAAAATGTATTGGAACTAGAGGAGTTAACAACATAAGATGGAGCTAAAGAGAAACAGGCAGACACAACTTTAAATAAAACCAGACGAGCCTGTGAAATAAACAGGAAACATGCTGGGACAGATAGGCTGATAGACAGATGTGATCACCTGCTTTGTTTTAGCACAAACAGCACTGAAATTCTGTTCTTTTGTTGCTACAAATGTTGAAAAGCCTGAAATTTTGCTTTAGCTGTGATTAATGACTAGACTATCTATTACAGTCACTTATGCAAATTCCAATTACAGCAGATGCTTTGATATAGCATTTTTATATATACCTAGGGGATAGGACAGAATAGCTTATAATAATATAAATTATAGTATAATATATAATTATTATATATTATAATAATATAAAATAAATTTCACAATATTGCAATATTGTTTTTTAATGTTTGACCTGCTGTGAATCAATGCTTTTTTCCGCTACTTTACTCTACTGTGTACCCTGGTGTAGTAATATACAACTTTATTTAGAAGCAATGTTCAGTTTTTATCCTCTACATATTTGGAACAAACATCCATGAAACATCATATCTACTGCAACTTTTACATCAAGACGGCAGAGAAAACAACTACAATTTGATTATTAATTCTCAATTCTCTCAATAAAAAAACTAAATGACTTTGTATGACTTTGCTGTTTAATATATCACAACCTCTCATATTATTTAATATCTAGAATATATAACTGAGTTATGATGGGACACATTAAACACAGATCAGAGCGCTGATTGCATTTCCAAATAAATGATCCAGATTAGTACAGCAGTACATAACTGATTAGGCTGTTACACACACCATACCGACAGCGTTGATGCTATCGCACTGCTCCAACAACACTGAACTAGGTATCTAATGTGTGCAACTGTAGTCAAACTATTTAATAGCAGTGCTTTATGATAAAAAGGCAGGTTAAGCTCTTCTTGATGCGTTTCAATAAGGCTTGCATGATGATCTCTGAGGGAAAACAGAACAAAAAACAAGATAATTGTATTTTTGCATTTTATATTTATACTACTAATTCATAATTATATTACAGCAGTAATGGTATCACAGCTAATTTGTATGAACCATTTTATACAGAAATGCAGCTGAACATGCTCCAAGACTGAAAAGAAATAAACAGATTAAAACATTAAAAGTGGGTTGAGAGAAACAAAAATAAAATAATAAAATCTGATTCACAGGCATAAAATTACCCTAAACTGTAACAAAATAAGAAAAAAAATAATTTAAAAAATGGATGAAAATATCACAAAAAATGTAGATGTATAAATCAGCTCAGACCTCTATGATGATACACAAGCATTACAAATAGCACTGAAATTGCCATGACATCGCGCTGGCATGATGAGAATTGGTTTGTTGTTGAACACACTACTCTCCTCTATCCCACAACTATGTTAGGAACGTATTTTTTAATTAACTTTGTGCTGTTAGAAAAAACAGCCAAAATGAGGACAGGCTCATCATAGTTTTATGACAGAAAAAAGCCTTTTTTCTTAAATAAGAAAAATAAGTGAGAAAAGGGCTTTGCTTTGCTGCAACAGTGTCATATCGATATGTCTGAAGGTAAACTGGACCTCCAATTTGTTCATGAGGTTTTAGCTGACACATCGTCATTTTATAATAGAAAAAAAATAGAAGCTAGAACCAGAGGGAGAGCAGGACAAAGAGGGAACAAATGAGAAAGTGTGGAGTCCATTATATTACAGCATTACAGCATGGGGGTGTGGCCTCACCTCCCCCCACTCAGCCAACGGGAAGCCGGCCAGTAGGATAATCAATAACAGTGACTGCACAATGTGCTCATGAGCCAACATGGAAGCCATCGCAGCCCCTCCCTCACAAATGACAACAAAACAGCTGCCCTGACTAGTGACCACAAGTGGGAGTCCACTGTAGGAGTCCTGAAGTGATTAATTTATCTGGATTCATCTTTAAAACGACATCAGGGCAAAAAAAGAAAAAAAAATTTTTTACCGATTAGAGCCGCTACTATTTGTTAATCAATCGATTAGTCGCCAACTATTTTGAAAATTGATTATTTGACACAAGTCATTTTATTTCTCCAGTTCCAGCTTCACACATATAATTATTCTCTGCTTTAATTAGTATTCAATAATGGTAAACTGATAAAGTATAGGTTGTGGACTGGTGGTCATGAGAAGAATTTTCCTGTCATTACAACAATAGTAGTCCAAAGCCCCACATAAATAGTAGTGTAACATCTCTCATAAACCACATGCTAAGTCATTATCTAGTTGTATTCCTTACCCTAACACAGGCTACTGGGTCTCACTAACAGGACACTGGGTCTCACTAACAGGTTACTGTGTCATGCTAACAGGCTACAGGCTACTGTGTCACACTAACAGGCTACTGTGTCACGCTAACACAGGCGATTGTGGCTATAGCCTCCACACTCTCATCACTTCGCCTGTCATATTTTCTGCGGGAAACAGTGAATACATTTTAGGTTGAATCTCTGGCCTTGGGAAACAATGAATAACATTTTACTCCATTTTATGAATGAAACAAGCTAACCAACCATAGTACTGACACTTCTACACGTCACACATCATGGAGCAGTTCTGATCCAGCAACATGCAACAAGGTCAGTTTGTCAAGGCACAAATGATTGCATGTGCAAAAACACACATCGAGGAGGAAAAACCAAAGCATACCACAGTATCATATCCTTTATGACAATCATAATAAAATGCCATTCCGTCTCTCCCACAGTCTGTAAAATCATACCCAGTGTGCAGCCGTAATTGCGGCTCCGCAGCAGAAATTAAACCCTGGGATCTGATTTGCTCAGCACCATGTGAAGTGTTGTAAAAGCAGCAGCTTCACTAACAACGGTCTGGAAAAACATATTGTGTTAGGAGAGGAGTTTGTTAAATATGCACTCTATGACCCCTGCATGGCCCCTCTCCATGCTCAATATTCTAACAAAACAGGGTTTTGAAAATGTTGCCCTTCAGACAGGCTGAAACCAAGCTAGCTGATAGCCGAGGCCTGAGGGCAAATGTTTTGTCCCATTGCTAAATCCATTGTGTGGCATCGATGTTAATGTCCATTTAGAATTAGAGTATTCAGATTAGTATCGTTGAAGTTCACAAAGCTGGCCGTACCAACAGCTCAATAAATACTTTACAGACATCACAAAGCACAACTGTTTTAAATTTCTACCCAATATGACAGATTGGTTGAAACTTGTATAATCGCTTAAAAGCTTTCTTTTTTAAGCCCAATAACTGATGGAGTTTTTTTTTCTTTTTTTTTTAGCTTTTATTTAATGACAAGTTCCGTTGTATGAACTAAGGCTTTATGTTGGCCTTAATTTTATATAACAATGTAATTTGAAGCATTGATGTTATTTCACTATATTTACAAGAGGATAAGTTTGCACACTTACGTACAGATCCACTGCATCCATGGTTTCACACTTCCATATTGACTGTCAAACTAAGATGCTATGCAGGGCTTTTGGATGAAGTTGAGGTTGAGGCTTCTTTCTGCAAATCAGGAGAATCCAGTGCAACCTGCTGCTTTGGATTCTATGTACAAACCTTTACCATTTTTCATCCAAAATAAAGTGAGATTCAGAATCAGCTCATTTCTCTCATAAAAATTTAACAATTTTAAATGTAATTTCAGTTAAGTATTTTCATAACCGTGAAATCAACAGGTCATGTTGGTCTGTTTTGAAATCTTCAACTGGCAGGGTAGAATGTTTTGTCTGATCAGGTGCATCCAGGAAGTGTTTCCACATTTAGCTAAAGACATGTCATGATTACTGGGTAAGCAGCATGATCCATCACAAATCCCAAAACTGGATTTATACCACAACTTTGGGGCTGACAACCTTCAACCTTCTGGGAACTTGGCTTGGGTGGTTGATGTTTTAAGGGTAGGGCTGCACTTATTGTTTTGCTGGTCAATTAACCTATTTATTATCTAAAAGATTGATTGATTAGTTGTTGGATTCATAACTTTCCAGACCAACAGTCCACAACCCAAAGATCATCAGTATACTATTACAGAAGACTAAAGAAACCAGAAAATAATCAAAGAAAAGAAGCTTGAACCAGAGAATGTGGACATTGTGACATTTATCCATTATCAAAATAGTTGGAAATAATTGGAACAGTTTTATTTAAGTGTTTGTTTTTCCCCAGTGTTTTCGTGGTTGTTCCTCCACCTACTGTATGTGTAACACAAAGAAGTAAAGTTAAGCAGTGTGTCCTAGGCTTTATGTTATGGTTTATTTTTATGCTCTGTGCCACTGTGAGCATGACATGAACCCTCGCACGGCACATGCATGTAAATTCGTCCGGCACATATTTGGACATACAAGATTGGTTGGTCATAGTTGGATCCGGCAGGGTTGACATGGGAATGGGTCGTGCTGGAGCCAAGACACGGAGGACAACAACTTCTGATGTGCTGTTGTTTGTTACGCCCTGAGGTTCACTGTGAGGTCTTCAGGGGCTGACTCATGTTGGGAGGTTGCATGTCAATGGTAATCAACAGAGAGATGTTAGGAGATGAGAAAGTCTTTGGTGTCCCAATTAGAGTATATGTGTTGGTCCGGTGTTTGTTACTGCACACTTGGAAAGCTGGCAGTATATAAGGACAATAAAAAAATAGAAAACATAAGGGGGAAAGCTGCTAACTGCTAGTGTGTGTGTGTGTGTGTGTGTGTGTGTGTGTGTGTGTGTGTGTTTAGGAGTGTGTTTAACTCAAATAGGAAAGAGTTTGAGCCAAGAGGGGAAATTGTGACATGGAACAAAACACATGTCAGACTCTCTTGAGTGGCGTATGACGTAAACGCTCATCTCTGCTCTGCTGAAAAATCAAGCAAGCCTTCACCAAACATCAGCGTCTCCCCTACACATTATCCACACACAGCTCATAAATACGAAGGCAACAGTAACTAACAAGTTTTCACTCTCTACCAAAAAGCAAAGACCACAACTACCCAGAACTGCTTTATCAACACAAGCAACATTTAAATATGTAAAATAACTTCCTAGCAGCTGGCATATCTCACTTTATGGTAATCACCCACCTGACAGAGCTATAAAAATAAAAAAATAAAAAACACAAAAGCGGTTGATCTCACCTGAGGTGCCCTCCTCTTTCAGCAAATTGTTGTCATCCACATCATCATCTTCCTCATCTCCCTCTTTGGCCTTTCTTGTGTTGTCCTTTACCGGGACTACAGTGAAGTTAGTGGGCATTTTTACACCATGTGTTTCCTCAATGCCTCCTGTTTGTTGCACTCTTATCTCGCTCTGTGCTCTCGTCCCTCCCCCCTCTGTCCCCGCTCTGCTGCTCTTGACTCTTCCTCCGTCTGGCAGCTGACCCTTTTATCGTCGCTCTCACTCTCGTCTTCAGTGGTTTGTTTTTTCGTTCAGACTCATAGCCCCCGGTGTACTTTTGTTTCCCCCGGCAGACGTCTGGTCTTACATTGAAGTTTTTGTTCCTATCGCTAGGAGACTGCTGTACACCCATGTGACCCTCAACCCCACCCCACCCTCCCCTTCCCACACATCAGCTATCCAAATAAGGAAGAGCAGGACTGCCCCGCCCAATGGGGGCAGGACCCCATAAGACACACAGCCACACACACTTACAGAAAACATGATGTGCACTCATGAGAGTGTGAGAGCAGGTCAGACTCTCTAGAGCAGAAATGTTGCTCTGTCCCTCTCTCACACAAGTGCACACAGACACACAAACACAACAAAAGCCGGCAATGTCAGCCTTTGTTCAAAGAGTTCAGAGCTGCTCCACTGAGGAAAGTTTTCACACGGATACACACAAATATTTCCTCACTTCCTATGCAGTGTTATTTGACTCCATTTGGAGTTAAAAGTAGGCAGGGCTGCTCCTCCAGACGTACACCCCTGTAGCACGATCAAGCTCTGCATTGCATGTACATCTCGTTATCAATATACTGTGTAAATACTTTAGAGGGAGGGGTGGGGTCCTGACGTCATGCTTTTATCTCCCCCTGTACATGAGGTGCCATGTCGACAGAGACAAAGAATGTATCTGGGAGTAACAGGATTGTGAAATTTCAGAGTTTTGGAAAATGCTATCTATTCAGTTTCAAAAGGAGAATACACTGTGTGTATCAGCATGTGTGCTCACACTTCAATACAATATCATTGCATATCTAACTGTTTGATTGTACTCTGCATAGCAGCTTGTGTGCCATTTAGCTGCAAATTCATTAATCTTTAATACTTACCTAAAAAATCATGAGACGTGAAACACTGCTTGAGGAGAAAAATGCACACACACAGCAGTGAAGGCAGATTTTTACATAAGGTTGAAGCCCTGGAGTCCTGTTTGGCTGCTAAACATCTGGAGAAACCCCCAGTCACCCCCTCCCCCTGTTAGCCTCTCAGTATGATGACATACTGGATCAATACAGTTAACAGAAGAAGGGAGGCTGCAGGAAATAGAAAAAGGAGGAGGAGCAGAAGTAATAGAGTATCAAAGAGACAGAGGCAGGAAGACAGATGACAAACTTACAGGAAGGCATCACAGCCAATGCATGGTTCAACCTGGCTCAGTTTGGGAAAAAAGGGATAAAATTACCTGTGTGCATGTTTTGAGTTGCTCAACTACAGAAGAGTCCAGGCCTGATCAACAGAAAACATTTAAGCAGTTCCTTGTCTTACAACATTCAGTTATCTCATACTCCCCAAACATCCTTCTAAAAAAATTATTCAGTTCTCATAACTCCAGTAAGTGCAATTCATGGGGTGGGAAGCAAGCAACATGCTAAATAAACATTTAGTGAAGACTTGCAGATATTATTCTCTCTAAAGTGATTTGAAGAATCATTGGGAATGTTAATGTGCGTGGTGGAAGGAATTTATCAAAAGCGTGATCCAACAACTCAATGTTCATGAAGTAGCATGCTGGGGCCCAGATAACAAAGACAGCACTCATGTAGTTCCTGCTTAGAGGATGAGCAGTGATGTAACTGGAATGTGCTGATTAAGAGGCCAGACAAACGGACTACTGCTGCAGAACAGCCGGTACATCCAGGCCAGGGGGACAATATCCCTTTTATGTGCGAGTGGAGGCTGAAACCTATGTTGCAATGTGACATAAGAAGTTCTCAGACGGCTGGTCATGTTTGATGCAACATTTCAACAGCCTAAACTATCAGACAAAACCAAAAAGGAACAGAAGCATTTTTATTACAGCCACATTAGACACATCTGTTGCTCTTAAAGGCCTACAGGAAAGACAAAAATCATCAACTTGTAAAATAGGATGATTTTACTTTTGCCATTTGTAGTCTAATCTTGTTTGGTTGTTTTTAAAAAAAAGTCATCATGGTACCATCAGACAGCTGCTGGCCAATCCCGTCACTGAAAATGATCATTGAAAGGCCACAAGTTCTTGATTATGTAAACAATGCAATGCCTGAAGACCAGAGGGTAGTTAAATGAATACTGGACCAATGGAAGTAGTTGTATAAGTTTTATATTAAAACTTTAAACAGTCTTAGGTAGCATTTTAATGAACTTCTTTAGGTACAATGAGTAGTTTGACAATAGATTTATCAACCTCTTTACCCTCAAGATGTTTGAAACACCATAAATTCATTCATTTAACCAATAACATTTTTGTATACTAATAGCTAGGACAATATTTGCCCAGTCTGAAATATGTCCATATTCACCAACATTATTGATTCAAATATTTTTTTCTACTTTCAATGTGTTACCCAAATCTTTCCTGATCATAACTACCAAATATTGAAGAATGAGAAGAAGATTTTTTATAGGACACTTTTCAGGGTACTTTTAAAATCATCATGGAACCCATCAAGTTAAATATATGATATGCAACATTAAAGCGGTTCTGAAAGTTATTTATTAGGCTTTGTTGAACATGAATGATGGCTATTTAAATAAGTAATATTGCATGTCAGCCAGCGCCATCAGTGTGCGAATGTGTTTGGAGAGGATGAATGAAAACTTGTAGTGTAAAGTGCTTTTAGTCAAAATGAGGTGAAAGGTGCTATACAAATGGAGTCCATGCAGGCCATTTCCCGCATTCCTAGATAAAACATATAGGGATGTTTAGATGTATATCTAGAGTTTTTACGTTATGGGAGCCTAGATGTTTTATAACATTGCTTAAAAAGTAACACAAGTCATCATTGTCTTTATATTCACTTCTAAACAGCAGCCAGCAAAACATTGTACAGCCTGTATGCCAAATGTATTTTCTCTTCACACAACAAATAAACACTTTTCATAAACTTAGCTTTCTTCATGTGCTCAGATTTCTAAACCCCAAATAGATATATTGATTGAGTCTACATTTCAAGATGTGAGGAGACTGGTTTTGCAACAAATATCCCAAACAGCCCAAGGACAACATAGGTTGTGAAAGTACTTTCTCTCTTCATGTGGACATTTTCCTTTCAAATTAAACCACTTGACTGTTACTATCTATTCCCCTATAACCTATGTTGAACTAGGTTTTGTCATGGTTTTGATGCTTTATAATACATGTACATACTGTGTGGAGAATAACTTGAGGGACACAAAAGAGAGAAATGTAATCAGAAACGTGACCCATGATGGGACCTGTTGTAACTCCTACACTTGATGAATCGTCTACAACAAATAATTCAGGATGAAAACTAATCTGATCTCTGCCATTTATTTAGTTGACTTTTTACTGTAGTTCATTAAATATATAAACTTTATGGACTATTTTTTGGTAATTCCAAAGACTTTGTCCTCTGTCAATGTATGTTATTATTTTTTTTTTTAAATATTATTATTATAAACGGGTCTTTTAAAATAAGTTCACCTATTTTCTTCAGGACAAAAAATTTAAAAAATAAACCCTTCATACATCTAACAGTAGCGGGGCAGCAACATTCATATGTGTTAATCTCAGTAACTGAGAGCGCCCTCTGGAGGACGACAGGCAGAAGGACAGCCTTTTCTTGTAAGGATCAATGTGCTGAATCCTTATTTACAAAATGACAAAATGAAAATATACAATCAGAAGGCAATTCTGATGGCTAACAGGGTATGGTCTCCTTACACTATCATGTGTTTGGTTCATAACTTCAGTCACATGGCATCGTTCCTTCCTCCTGCTCTTAAAGTGCATGTTTTTCACTATGGTAAGTATTCATATTTATCCCTGTTAAATGCTTTAACATTTTGCAGTATTTTATCTTAGGCTTTGTCCGACTTCTTACTATAGGTTTACTCTTTAAAACAGATACTTGGAGGCTCTAGGTGACAGCACTTTGTTGCCCTCATTTGATTACATGTGGTAATATACCAGTTACACCATAACCATGATATATTATACTACTTGTTGCATAATTTGCACATATATATCTCAGCAGTTTGAAATAAATTCAGCCAAAAAGTGGAGCTTTTGCAGTTCTTACAGTGAACCATCTAACCAGGCATAAACTGGCAGAAGGTCATTTATTTTACAAGCTCTAAACCAGCCACCCTTCTCTGTCAGATTTTCCAAATGTCCCACTGCGAGTGTGACTGAGCCTTTCAGAAACATTTCCATGACTTTTGTTCATTGGTCTGTAAAAGAGATTATGAAAAAAATAGGTTGACGTCAAAAGTCAGATAAACACCATTAAATGCTTTATATGAAACATCAATATCACAATACAGTACATAAGCTGAATGTTTCTACAGCTGAGGCAACATGAAGTCCGTAAAGACTTAACTGCACGACAGCCGCACCTCTACTATCTCAGGTAACCGCACACTTGTCTGCCAGTCATCCATGAAACACTACATTTCTCACAACCGTCACGGATGGCACTTACTTCTTTTTGAAGGCAAAGATGTTTCCCTTTCATTTTTCTCTTGAACTTCTTATCCTGTAACTGTAATCAAGCCTAATTTTGGGTCATGTTAGAATTCACACTACCATTTATTTCTTGCATGTTTCTGTAACTGATAAATGCACAATATGTACTTTTCTGCTACTAAGGGTCTCTCAATCCAAACAATAACAGCACATAGGGTTGAGGAAGTAGTGTTGTATATTCTCCTTAGGATTTCTTTATTGTTCAAGGTTTTTGATCAGACGACCGACTACTAAAAAAAAAAAAACACTATAAAAGATTCTCATGTTATGAACATGCATTTCTCCAAGCTACCACTAATGTCTGCCCTGCTGGTTCTCTGATATCTAAAGATGTAGAAGTCCAATAACTACAAATTCTTTTATATTTTTTAATATCGTCAAATTTAAAAGAATTTTTAATTTGACATGAATTGACTTTTTATCCAATTTTAAGTCACCTATTTAACGATACACTTTATATATTTTTAATATCGTCAAATTTAAAGTGTATTGTTAAATAGGTGACTTAAAATTAGATAAAAAGTCAATTCATGACAGATTTGAAATGACTCAAGCAGATGCTTAGGAGACATCGAGATTACAAAGAATTTGTAAAACAACATACTTCGTGGTTTGAAAATGATAGGAAATAATAGAAACGAGGACTGACACAGTGGTGCAGTGCTTAGCACTGTTGTCTGTGCTGTTTGCATGTTCTTTCTGTATGTGAGTGTGGGTTCTTTGGATGTGAGTGAATGGTGTGTGCCCCCACGTAGACGTTTCCAGCATGGGGTGTATCCCTGCCTCTCACCTGTAATGGGCTGGGATTGGCTCCAGCAGACCACTGAAACCCTAATGAGGAATAAGCAGGTATAGGATATGACTGACTGATTAAAAGAATGTATAATAAAGTACTCAACCAAATAATATTTTTAGCTTAGGTGGAGGCTTTATTAGGCCTTTAATGTAGAAAAAGTGACATATTAGACCTTTAAATAGCAGTATGCTAATATACAATGGTAAATGTTATGAATTACAGATACAAACTGTTTTCTAAACTCGTATCACATGTGATATTTTATTGTATTGTTTTAATATTCATATTCATGCCATATTGTGCATTGTATTATGAAAAAAACTGCCTTAAGGGACCATTTTTTAAAATTGCGATCTATCTAAATCCACCTTATGAATATGAAAAAAACGTATCCATGCATTTGTTACTTCCAGGCTCGACTACTGCAATTCTTTACTCTCGGGTTGCACCAAAAAGTCTCCAAGGACTCTCCAGCTGATCCAGAATGCAGCTGCACATATTATCGTATATTTAGGGCCGGCCCTGGCTGGCCTAGTTATAGTTATGCTGTGATAGGTTAGTCTGCCAGGTCCTCATGAGATGCTCTGAGCTTATTTTTCTTCTTCCATCTGTGATACTGATGATAAACTATTGTACTTTTAAATTTGCTGTGTTTCCAGGGTCCTGCCCTGTGTTTTCTCATTCACAGAGCATGCTGCAGTGCAGCCACTGAAGAATCAACGGATGGTGGAGGGTCTGATGATGTCCTGGATCACCTGGAAGCTGTGATGGATCCTGCAGCTCATCCTCCACTTACACCAAAATTCATTAAACTGCAGTCTGTCCGTCCTGGAAGAGGGATCCCTCCTCTGTTACTCTACCTAAGGGTTGTTTTCCCTGTTAAAGATTTTTTTAGGGAGTTTTACCTTGTACAATGTGAGGGTCTAAGGACAGGGGATGTTGTGTTGCTTTTGTACAAACTGTAAAGCCCATTGGGGCAAATCTGTGATTTGTAATTCTGGGCTATACAAATAAATTGAATTGAAAAAAATGATGTTAATAAATTAATAATAATCTCAATAAATTTGCATTGTCCCACATAAATAAATAAATAGAAGCAATGTGAATAATAAAACTACTTTTGAAAAGCTTGGTCAAATAAGATATATATAATATCTAATAATATATATAATAAGATAACATACACATACAGTAGTTTAGTGACTATACTCACAGGAATATACAGTATATGCAGCTGAGACATATATTACATATATCTGTTGTCACTTCTTGCATTTCAAGTCTTATCGGACTTTAATATCAAAGTAAGTTTAGCAAAAACGGAAGCTGACTCAAGCATTTTGTCAGCTGGGTTCCTCTTTGGGCATCTGACAGGTTGGAGTACAAGTCATGAGACGCTGGAAATGACTGAAGCCCACAGTGTATCGGTTTCATGTCTGGCGTTTGAGTGCACTGGAGTCTTTTCAGCTACTCGTAACAGGGGTGGGGTTAAGAGGGTTATCCTTGGGCTCTTCATTCAGAGACAGGCGGAACTTGATACGTTTCCCTACACATTTGTGACATCCGATACCCACTGATGCCAGCTCCAAGGAACCCTTACTGTACCTAGATGCATTTTCTCCCTCACACAGGGTTGAGCCAACAGCAGCTAGAGTAATATGTTGATTAAACTCTGGTGATTTGAGGTTATCTTCTGTGAAGTTACTATTCATGCCATTCATGATTTAATTTCTGATGCAACATCCAAATGGTGGATTTTGCTCTTATTTGGTTTCACTTTGTCAAAAAACGTATTTATTGCGAGAAAGAATAAAATAAGGTCAAAATTACTCACAGTATATAGTCAATATAGTCTTACTGCTGACCAAGAGCTGGAAAACCCCATGACTACCAGCACTAAATGTAGTGAACCTCTAGGGGAAAAATATGTTATCTAGTTTTCCTCCACATCTGCTCAACGTCTATTCAGTAGCAGTGATTTTTAGCTGCTGAGAAATTATTAGTTTTTCAGTGTGAGTCCATGTATTGGGAGTCAGCAGGGACAGCAGTTGTAGTTTTAAGTGCAGGACTTTAGAAACATTAGGAACAGGATTTTAGGTTGATTATTTTCCATATTATTTGTGCAATGAAATTAACAATAGTAAGTCAGAGTTGTTGTAGTTGGAGTAAAACGACCTATATTTTCCAAACCAGCCTGTGCTCAAAAAACAGTTAGCCAGTATATGATATAACAGTTTCCAGCTTGCGACTGATCATTAACACATGGCTCTCAATAGAACATTTTTGGAGCACATGCACAAGCCAACCGTATCCTGTTGACAACTGCAGTATTGTGTCAAAACTCTGCAGTCAATGTAGTTTAGGAGTTATAAACAAAATAACATGAAAGAGGTCAAAATCTGTAAAAAAAAAAAAAAAAAAAGCAGCAGTGTAACATCTCTCAAGAAGCTAAACTGTTAGTTTTAGCAGTTAATGAAGTCAATTACAACTTTGACACATGCTAACTTCAGGTGTACTGACCTTATGTGACGAATTGCAGAAACTGACCACAGGTGGCATAATTTAATTATGATATATTACCTCAATACAGCATCAGTATACTGCCATGATTTCTAGGTACCGTGGTATATCATGAACTGTGGCAGCTGCTGGTTTTTCAAGTAGAGGGAGCTCATTTTTGCCCAACATCAGCTTGTACAATGATATACAATTGACCGCCTGTGAGTGTTTTATGATGGCTGAGTTTCACAGCTGCAGCCGCTGCTCATTGGGAAGAGTAAAAGCAGAGTGACAGAAGTCAGAGTGTCCAAACACCAGGACAATCGCAATAAAGTATTTTTAACAAAGAAAAAGTTTTTTTTTTTATTTGTAAAGGCTCCAGACTTGTCTTGGAACAGATGAATCAAACTTGAAAAATGTTCCAGTGGTCATGGTTCATCAGCTCATCAGCGATCAAAATGAGACGCAGCCTCAGACAGATCAACCAATCATCATGCAGGCCCATTCTTAATAGACCCACAGGAAATCTCAGCATCCAATGGGTGGGACCAAACCAAGTATTTATTCAATAAGTATCTAGTTTCACTGCAGTGGAAGAACACACTCCCTTCTGTCCTATTCAAGTCTATTGATGCTAAGCTTCAAACTGTTTAATGCACTGACACTGAAGTCACATCACAAGTCACATCAGTAAGCTACCTGTAAATAGCAGCTGATTTTAAATAAAAGTTTAATGCATTTTAGCACATTGTTAGTCAATGAAATGTAAACACAATAGTACATATTTAACCAATAGTTGTTTTTTTTTTTTTTTTTACATTTTAGAGGAAGCTGATCTTCCCTCGCTGCAGTCTTAGAGCAATCGGTACAGATCGTGAAACGTTGATAATGCCTAGTCCTAAACAGTAACACAGACATTGTACTATTCGACAATACTTAATAAAGTCTAATTAATCTTAACATTTATGTGACTGTAATTGTAAAAGGAAAAAAAGGGCCCGGAATGTTCTATTGACCTGAAAGCATGAATTGATGACAAATAGGTTTAATGCAGGATTAGTATGTAGCAACAAGAATAATGGATTGAGTAAGAGTATGCATGGATGAAAATGTTACTTGCAGACTCACACTTTAACCCCCCCTCCCCATCAAGGTAATTAACAAATGTGCATGACAGAGGTTAAACCTGCATTAAAATGATGGTGACAAGTATGCTGTAAAACTGATACAATTTCCCAAATGCAGGGCACAACACCACTGTAGACCTTTGAAAACAAATGACCAATAAAAAAAGCAAAAAGAAACCCATTTTGAGGATGGAGCTAAACTGTGGGTGTGTGTTTCTAAAAAAAGGAGGCACCTTTTCTAAAAAACATTTCAGTCCGACCAGTGAGGGACACACCCCTTCTCAAGAGTGTTGCGTGTAAACAAGTAGCAACTGGAGCAAACATCTCACGCAGGATTGGAAGGGGAGGCGGCGGACAGGCAGGCCACACAAGAGCAGATACAGTCGACGTCAGGACCCAGTTGGTGTTCCATATGCTGACTGGTGGGCTCCAAATAAAGCAGAGGTCAGCCCACGATACCCAAGATGCATGCCTTCATAAATATGAATGCACACACATGCATGCAAACATGACTCACCTTTATTAGCAATTTAACAGTAATTCTATATATCTACACTGTAACATTAGGCACCAAATTAAAGAGACACACTATACACAACTATTCTTGACAACTGTTTCCATATTTTCTGTTTCTGAAGGAAAATGAGGTAGTAAATAACCTATCAGACAACCAAAACTTATTCTGAAAGAGACTATAAGATATGAATTCTCAGTCATTAAGAGAACAGATAATGATTGACAGTATAGCAGCTGTTGTCACAGTAACACCTCGTAAACAACCTGAAACACTGCCTTTTTTAAATTACCAACGACATACTGCAAAGTACAGAGAAATCATTACTCCACCACCATGGGATAGTTTACTCAAATGGTGTCACAAAGGAGGGTTCCTGGAGGTGGCCTGGGACCATGCCAGCATGCAATGTGTTTTGTGGACTTTCTGTTTTGTGGACTTTGAAAAAGGCTCATTTTCCGGTTCCCTGGGAGATAGTGTGGGAGTTGGTCCAGAAATATGGAGTGATGTGGTCACATCTTGGGTACAACCAAAGCGACAGCTGTGTCTAGAGACTCAGCAGTAAATCTGCCAGGGCTGCACCTTGTCACCTCTCCTGTTTGTGACATTCATAGACATAGTCGTGGATGTGAAGGGTTGCATGTAGAATGCATTGCTGCTTATTGCAGAGAATGTGGTTCACAGCCAAGTGTATAGTGAACAGGATAGGGATTTGCACCATTAAACGTGAGGCCATGGTTCTCAGCAGGAACCTGGTGTACCACTCAGAGTAGGGAATGAATCCTTACCCCAAGTAAAGTAGTTAAAGAATTAACTTTTTTTCTGAAATAAGGAGAAAAATGAGTGCGAAATGGGGCAGACAATCAGAGCAGTGAAAGCAGTATTGCACTCGGTGCAGTACACCATTGTGAATAAAAGACAGTATAAATAGAAAGCAAAGCTCTCAATCGACCAAGTCAATCTTTGTCATGGCCAAAAGAACATGATCACGGATACATGTGACCAAAATAGGATTTCTCAGGAGGGTTTCTTCCTTAGGGGTAGGCTGGTAGGCTGAGAGACTCAGACACCTATGAGTTACTAGGAGTTAAGCCACTGTTCCTTTGTGTAGCAAGGTGTACATGTTTCAGACATCTTAGAAGGATGCCACCTGGTCACCCTCCTAGGAAGGGGGTCCAAGCAACATTTTTTAAGTATACTGCAAAAAGATTACAAAAACCAGAATACTTTTACAAGATGTTTTAAGTAGAACATTAACTTTATATAATTGTACAAAATACCTTACTTATTGTCAGGTGAAAGCATTCATGTTCATATATCATTCACTTACTTTGGCCTTTTGTTCACATGCTGTGAGAAGACAGAGGAGTGCAAGCAGTGACACAATCATTCAGCCAACACTACGTTCTTCTCTATCATTTCCACCCCTTCAAAACAACTGCTTCCTCTCACAATACATGTTACACAATCTCCCATAAGCATTGTTTTGCAACCTTGACGACAAGGGAAATAGCATTTTGGGCCTCAAATAAGTTAAAGAGGACATGTGCACATTTCCAAGTCCATGTTGTCAATCTGGGGCTCTAGTAGAATATCTTTGTATAATTTACAGTTAAGAAAAAAAAAAACTGCCCACTGCGTCATGATTGACCCTCACTCTGTCTTCTTGATGCACAGTCATCAACAGGTTGCAGTTTACTGATGATTTTTGTGGATTTTCTCTCCTGCAGCCCTCTGATCCCAAGGAGCCTGAATGTCAAGTGTAGAAATTGCCCTGTAGCTCACCCATAAAGGCTCACAATGGGCCCCACCAGCCATGTTACCTTCAGGCCTCCACCAGCTGTAGGTATTTGGCCTTCTTGCGCTCATAGGCCTCGTTCACCTTGTTTCCCAGGGGACTTTAAGTTTCAGCAGCACAACTTGCTTCGTGTCAAACCAGACCTGGACTGGGAGATGTCTTTACAGAGTGTCCTGGAAATTCCAGCGTTCCTCCTTCAAGTACCTGTAGCAAGCAGAGGCTACCCATTCAGTTTAGACCATGGGCTCTCCCTGAGGTTCTCCAGGTTGACTTTACTCCCTGATATTAGTATTAACCCGAAAATTCACTATTGGTGTGGCTCTAATGATATTTGCTGATATCACAAGGTTTGCCATGATAAGATGTCAGTTCTAAATGATGGAATTCAGTGGCCTGAAAGATAATAACATTTTTTTTTTTAATTCTTAAAATTATGAATATTTCTATTTATTATTATTAGCGAACAAGTCCTTTACCTGTAGCACTTTTTCATTCTGTAGGTGATTAAAACAAGAAAAAAATATACTAACAATATTTTCTTATTTCTTTTCTACTTCCCTGTAGAACCAGTTGCTTCTCGTTTCTAAAAATATATAAATAAACTGAAAGATGTAATAGAAAATGCCTGACCATCCATTATCTAAATGCGTTACCGGCTACAACTACCAAATGCATTATCCTGGAACTTAATTTAGCAGAAACATCCAGGAGCATATCAGTAAATAAATTACAACAAATTAAGTAGGTATCCTTGTTATCAGTCATCTATGAATTGCTAGGGACTGACAGAATTAGAATCAACCACAAATAACTAGCATAACAAAGGGTAAATATCTACTAATACTGATATTTGAGGCTCACAACTACTCACGTCCCATTTTCATTTTCCAGTGACAATCATCCTATTTTTTTTTTTAAATATATAAAAGTACTTCCCTTTATACAAAGAGCAGCTGACACAGTCTTAAAGCAAAACTCTAAAATCTAAAAACATGTTTTTTCTCAACAGTTAAACACACCTTCTGCAGATATCCAGAACTCAAAATATATTTTAATTCATTCCACTATAGATTTATTTTTTTTTATTTTTCTCTACTTGATAAATACTTTTATCTTATTTATGTTGTTTTAAAAAAAGGGCCATCCATCACAGCTACCCACAGACCAAGTGAAAACCCAAAGATATTCCATTTACAAATATATAAAACATAAAAATGAGACATTAATGTCTTCTCCTCTAAAACGTGGCAAAACTTTACTCACACAGAATAACTCTGAGCTCTTTCTTACCCAAGCAAAATATGGAGCTAATGTCTATGTTTTCCTCATTCTTTAATTGTGCTGTCACCAAGTTATACATGTGACCACAAAAAGGAAAAGCATCTTCTTCAGTCAAATAATAAATTGTCAGAAGATTTAAATGATTGCATAATAAAATGTAAATGTAAGCCACGGCAGCACACCAATCTCCTTAGCAACTTAATCGGATTTACAATGAAATTCAATCTATGCATTAAAACTGACCAGAAAAAGGTGCCAACCTGTGCTTATATCAGAAGAGGAAATCTGGAAGAATGTGGAAGACATCCTCATGGCTCTGTGGGATGGCTGCCAGCTAACACACTTAATACTTTACTAAGGTGGAGGTTTATTCTGCTCAATCTCTAACATTACCGATTTTAGATAAGATTTCCACATTCAATATCAAGCTGTATATCAGAGCGCTCACGCTACACTACTGTTGATGCCCATGCACCACGCCATAATACATAGTGTTTGGAATACACAAAGCTTTGGAAACAAGAATGCACAATGTGTCATTTTCTGTCTCTCAGTGTAGAGTTAATGAAGACATGAAGTAGTGTGGAATCAGGGTTGAATAAAGGACTGTTAAATATGTTTGTTAAAATTCCAAATTTTAACAATAACTCTAATCAAAAGGTTTGAAAATTGTAACATTTTGGATAAATAACTTAACTATTTAACTTGTAACAAATTAGACATTAGCCATTTAAAAAAAAGAAGCAGCAAGAAGAATCACGTTCGACTTTTATGTTTCTTCTTATATCATGAACTATTGCTGTCACTCCAGACAGAAGTGACAGATATGGTTGATATTTGATACCTTGTATATTTGAATTTCATCACCAGTACCTTTAGCAGGGACAGAAAAAGATGTGTGACTGGCCCAGCATCTCGAACTGGCCCAATGCCAGTGGGACATTTATTGTCAGACTAACATAACACATTGACATTGTATCAACAGAAACACTCTGTCACACAGCCAGTGTGATCGGTTTCATATTTTCCTGTTTCATAGCAATCAGAACTTTTATTTGTTTGTGAATAAACACTATCTTAACTTTTTTTCCACTGACTTATGGAATCACAATATAAGCTTCGTCAGAGGAAATGGCATCAGTCCCTAGAAAAAGATTCACTTGGGATATAGATTCATTGAAGGCCCATATTATCCACTTTCTTGGGTTTGGTTTAGTTTTGATACCACTGACATGATATAGTTTCAGATTTAATTTACAAAAATTCAACTTAATGTAGTTTTACTGACCTCTCAAGTGCCCGACCGGAGCTCCAGAAACCACGGGTCATTTTTTTGTCCGGCTCATAAATATTCATGAGCCTCTAGTCTGGCAGATTTGGGCTTGGAAAAAGTGGGTGTGATGGTGGAGGCAGGTTGGTCCTGCTGGGAAGGTCTACAGATGGGGGGAACTACTGTACAACATGATGAGGTCCAGGAAGTACAAACAAGCCTTGAAATGGGCTGAGAAAAGGCTCTAAATACAGGCTGTATGCATGTCACATTGTATTTTGTTTGATACATTGAAAGTTTTGAAAGTTTTTTTTTTATATAACCCCATCTAAAATTAAAAAAAGAAAATCCATGAAAGTCGTTATATGCATAATATGGGATCTTTACAGGCCACTATGTAACAGAAGTTTTTCTTTCTCAGTGTATCCAATTATGAATTTGAACAGTTAGAACAAGGATTATTTAAATCAAATAATCACTTCTGGTTAAACTATTAAAAAATATACAAAGAAAATGTTGACAAGAAGAGAAAAAAAGTGATTTTGAAAAATTTGCTTACACATTTAAATAAAATTAAATAAAACTTAAAATTATAAAAAAAATTCCATATTATGGTGCCTTAAAGCATTTCATACTAACAAGAAACCATAACTGGCAGTTCAACCACAGTTTAACAAAACATGTTATGCTCCAACAATCACCTATCAATACACACAGAGATTTTCTATGCTAACATGAAATCATCAGCACCCTGTAATTTAGCACTCAGTGTGCCAAGCAATTATTCCATCCAGTCCCTTGTAGCCCTTCACCTGTTGCTATAGAAGCACCTTGTTTGTGAGCAACTAGATTTTAGAATAAAGAGAGCAGTAGCTAGGTGATGGCTCAGCAAGAAAAATACAATAAACTGTCATATTTAATATGATAAAACAGCAACAGTGAACCTAGAGCGGTATTAAAGAAGATGTAATGGAATTACCCTATCATGTATCATGTTCAGATTACCTTTAGAAGCAGTCTCCCTAAATGCTAATGATTCTAATTATACATGACCTTTACTGTATCATAATAAAAATCACAGTGAAGTTTGTTAGACATAAACTACCTCAGGTTTCTTTTCAGTTTCCATAGTTCAACACTGAAATTTTGTTTTTACCATTGTTAAAGTCTTCCTTCACTCAAAAGTGCTTCACTGTGCAGAATGATGCATGTGCAATTTTCTTTTCTCTGCTGAGAGTGAAAAGGTTTTCAGAGCACATTGAAAATCAGATTTTATGATGACAGGCTGACAAGACTAATTTGAGACATCAAATATCTTAAGAGACAATCGTGGGCCAGTTCATCCCCAAGAAAACATAGCAAAATGTGAATTTCCATGTAATCAGTGGTGCGTTGAACACCTTGTTGTGTGTGTAAGAGCCCTAGGGCACCTCAATCTGAATCTTGGCTTGGTTTCCATTTAGTCAAAAATCCTTTAGTATTAGGAAGGCAGCATGCTTCCATACAGAACAGGATGTTCATACTGCATTTCAGAAAAATTCAGAGCCTGCCTTGCACATGGAAACATGTTATTTAACTCAGAGCAACTCTTAACAAAAAAGTTCCCACTGTTTTAAAGATTGTCCACTAATAAACACTGAGAGTGGATAGTGAAGTAGGAGACATCCTGTGTCCAACAGTTACATTTCAAAATTAACCATATTCATATGTTCTAGGATTTTGCAATGAGGGAGAAGAACAAAGCATAATTTGAGGTAAAAAGGTAATTGATTTTTTGTGTGTGAAAAGACCATATTAGAGGCACATGAGTTAGCACATACAATATATTTCTGAATATATGAAGGGGAACTTTTAGTGTAAAAAAAACAGTGACTCTGCTGTTCCTCCTTGTTTTGGTGGTCGAGAAAATACACTTGACATAAGGCGAAACTGGTTTAAAGATCGCCATTCAATATGTGATGCAACATTAATGAAAATTCTACGTTTCGTATTAATCGAAATGAACAGTTTGAGCGGAGCTACGCGGGTGTTTTAGATTGGTTATGTTTGTTAAAGCATGATATTAACCAAGAAAAGGGGGGTGTTTAGCAGTTTTCAAAAGTATGTGACAGCCAACACGAACGTTAACGTGTTTATCCTTCGCCTCTGGTTTGGGGGGCTGACTTCACTCCTTAATTGTACAGACACGAGCGGAGCTAATCCCCTTAGTAGATGTTGATGAGCTGAAATAAGAAGCGGGACCCGGGCAGCGGATTCTTACCGTACTTGTTGGGTTCCCGGTTGTACTCCAGGATCGGCACCACTGCCTCGAGGTCCTGCTCCTGGTGTTCGAACACCGAGTCCTCCCCCGCTTCTTTTTCCTCCTCTCTGCCGCCGCTATCGCTGCCGGTGCCGCTGCCGCTGCCGGTGTCCGGTGCTGGGTCAGAAACAACCGCGTCTGAGCGCCCCCCCTCCCCGGCGTCCCCTCCACCCCCTCCGCCTCCGGCGTCAACTGGGACCACCACAAACCTCTCACTCATGTCCCTTCTTCTTCTTCTTCTTCTCCTCCTCTGTTTGTGTGACTTCTAGCGAAGTAAACTCACGCGCACCGCCCGCTAACCTCTGCGGTTCACAATGCGCGAACGAACGCACAAGACAGCTCACAACGGGGCACACACGCTCACCCGCTGATCAGAGGATTGATTACAGTACAGTCGGGCCTCGCCCGCGGCCTCCACTCATTGGTCAATAGGGTCGAAGAGCGCTGTCAATCACACCCAGGAGCCAATCATAGGGATGAAATTATGTTAATTGTGGAATGAGCGTGTTCTAAACATTTCCTCAATTTAATCTAATATAAATATTAAAAAATATATTAAAATTAATTTTTATGGCACTTTTAAAAAAACAAGTTTACAAAGTGTATCACGTTTTAAAAAACTGAAAAAACGTTTATGAATATATTTAAATGTAATGAAAATATAAAATAAAGATAAAAGACAAGGAAACACAACTTTTAAGATTAAATAAAATTAATTGAAGCCTTTGATGAAAACAAAATTATTTAAAGACAAAGAATAGTTATATCCTCTCCATAATTAATCTGGTAACTTACAAGACAAACTTTTCTTTCTGAATTCTCTAATTGTAGCATGACTTAATATAAATCTATAAGTTAAATATATATATATTTAACTTATATATATATATATATATATATATATATATATATATATATATATATATATATATATATATATATATATTCATATATTCATATATTCATATATTCAAGCATTATTTATTACGATTTATCCTATGTCTCTCTATATATTATTATTAATATTTTTTTCTTTTTTTTATCTTCCATTTTCTTTTATTTTTTTATTTTTTTATTTTTTTACTTACAACATCATCCTTGTGTGCGACTGATCAGTCAGTTGAATATGTAACTACTACTACTACTACTACTGTTACTATGATTGTGGTTTAAATATGGGGACATATTTAAAAATTAAAAAATAATGGATTACAAAAGAAAAGTTAACGAAAAAAAACATACATTTTACCCAGTCAAAAATACCCTCTTAAAGGTACAACATGCAATATTTTTCTTTTCACAATTTTAGTTTTAAACATCCAAAGATGATCTCTACCTAACACCAGTACTGGAGAAAGAACAGTAATGATGGGCTGTCACAGACCTCTACCTGCTGGGTTGAAGCTCCACTTACTGAAATTAGCTTAAGCATTGTTTGCCCAGATTGCCTTGTCTCGTAATACCACTTCTGCCCAAAGAGGCCCTAGTTAGTGGGCAAAGTGTTTCAACCACGAGAGCAATAGGAGACAGGTCAGCAGCTCCAAACATGATGCCAGTGAGTTTAGTAGTAAAGCCGTGTTTTCATTGCATAACTCCAGGGTAATTTTACGTGCCAACCTTTTAGTGTGTCTCCACTGCAGAAACCCCCCCCCAAAGGGCAGTTTACAGAAACTTACTCCGGGGTAGGTATTCTATTTTGTGCGGCTGTTGATCTCCCTGGCTCTCTCTCTTTGTTTTGTTTAAATGCACACAGTATCTCAATATTCATGTTACAAATGTGTTTTATTTATGTAAGGGAGAGGATTGTACTATGTAAAATACTGTCTCCACTAGTTGGAGGAGCTGGGCCGGGGGTGTTTCAGATTGCTCCTTTAAGCAGTGCAAAAAATAGTAAGCAAGTGCACTGGCATTATGGTATCAAAATATGGGGTAATTAACACTCACTCTGCACATAGCCTGCATAAACTCAATATATCATTCTAATTTAAAAATCAGTAATAGTTTAGTCACTTGCCAACACCTTGCCATAATAACTTTGGTATGTAACAGCTTGGAATAAATTGTCAATACCTCAGGATAGAATGACCTCTCATGTTTCCCAATGCTTTTTGGTACACAGATTCTACCATGAGGACCTGCCAACCAGAGAACAACATTTGAGCTGTTTAAAATATATTACACCCCTCCTTACGTTCTTCAAATTGCCACTAGGCACAACAACACAGCTTTTTCTTTTTTATCTCCACCCTATTGCCTGCAATAAATCTGGGTTGGTTTCATACAACTTGACCATCTGATGCTAGAAACACCATATCAAGATGAACAGCACATACTAGCTAGTTGCTGGCTTCAAGTTGTTGAACATTTTTGTTTTTCTTTCATTTATTTTATTATGAAAAGGTTAAGGGCCATGCTCAAGGGCATCACAGATGGCTTCTTTCCCTTCCTCTCCCACTTCTGCTTTCTCCTGCTCAGGGTGTTGAATGTTTAATTATTCTGCCTCCATTAGTGATAATGGTACATGTGTTAAGTGTAATGTTGTGCTCGACTTGAGGGGGGGCTCAGTGAGGTAAAAGCTCAGTTCTGCATGATGGATAGCCAGCTGTATGTTCGTGTAGCCAAATGGTCCCTAGTCGACCTGAACCACCCTAGCATAAGTTGTAGCCTCCCCAGGAACGAGTTAACACAACTTAGCCACTAGCCTCCCAGCAATTTCCGAGCAGCCGGAAAGACATCTTGACTGGATGACTATTTAAAGGGGGGTAGATATCATCCATTTAGTGGAATACCCACTGAGAAAAAACATTTTTAGAAGCTCCATAGTCTGATACATTAAGCTAACAACACCAGGGTGCAGAGACATTGAGTCAAATTTGAATTTCAGCAATTTAGCTTCACTGACAAAATGCAACAACTCTATTAATCCACATATACCTACAACCCTCAGCAGTAACAACATCATGGGTTTCTCTAATGAAAAAAAAATTGACAATTAGAGACAGAATTTATAACCTTGTTCCATCAACTGCCACCAATCTTCCCTTAAACATAGGGGCTGTAGAGAAAGACAAAAGAACACATTTATCTAGACTAATTTTCTTCAATCAACCTTTCTGAACTAGCTTCAGTGATCTCTTCAGCCAAAATATCAACCTGTCTTTTGGACTCTATATTGTCAGGATTGCTTAAATAACTTTTTCCTTTGATGAGCACTTCCTTGCAACATGAGAACAACATGTTATTATCAGGCTATGTACTACAGTCCTTCAGAGTAGCTGTAATAAAACTTCTCGCAAAAGACCTGCCCTTGACTCAGGTATTTTAGCCAACTATAGACATATATGTCCTCATATGATTTATATTAGGATTTCCAGTCAAGATTAAGAATGCATCACAGCACTGGTGAAGGTTTCAAATGACATTCTCAATGCATCAGATAAAGATAATCAGATAAATAATTAGCCACCCCAACTATTAATCCTCCTTACATTTATTATTATAAGAGAAAACTCCCACAATAGTTATATCAAAATGGGAATCGTGTGGCGATGCCATTTTTGTGCGAGATTTTGACGCAATGCATTCTGGATAGAGAGGTTAGAGTTGTGATGTCATCGTTAGAGTGGAGAAGCACCAACAATTCCTCTGAGTTTTCACCGCAGTTTAATAATTTTTACATCAAAACGTCGGCACGATCCCAAAAGGTCATCAGGAAACATCAGAGAAGGTGGAGATGAATCCAACAAGGTAACATTTCTAGTATGAAAAAATCTCTATGATGTTGGATAGGAAATAATAACTTATAGTTATTCCTGTTTGATTTGTCCCATGAGCTGCACATATGATGTTGTAAAACTGTTGAAAAAAAATGACCCTGAAAAATATGTGAAATAGACCAGAAAGTCTTATACCTTAATTAGCACCGGGATAGAGAAGTTCCAATGTGATTTTGCAACTCTCTGGTTTGTAGTCTTTCTGATTACGTATTATTAAAGTCATACACTTAAACAGTTTTAAACAGCATATGCCATTTATAACACATTTCTAGCAGGATTTGAAGGTGAAGTTGTTTATTCACAGCTGAGCAGCAACAACTTGGAGATGAGCTCCAAGAAAATTTGGACATTCTGGATTACGACTATAGATGCTTCAAGGTTCACGATGAGTTAAAGATTGCATCAATTGAGCCAGGATAAGTTCACACAGTATCCTGTGTTAAACTTCTGTATTAAGCCACAGTAGAGTCACAACGCCCAACGACCCAGTCCGATCTCTCACAATTGCCGCGGGAATTGTCTAGTTATGTCTATCTTCTTCCGTAAAAAAGTTTCGCTCGCTTCTCCTGCTAGGGGAAAGTGAAAACCCCCACAAAACAACAAAAACGACCGGCTCAATTGGGAATCGTGTGCTATGTCTTTTAGTGGCGATATTCATTACTATGGCGACGTAGTCGCCATCTTGGTCAAGGGGAGAAAGATGCCGTTTCTACATTTAAGAACAGGTTCAAAACTTTCCTTTTTAATGAGGGTTATAGATAGGTCAGACCCTTGCTGGCTTCTCCTTCTTTCTTCCATCTGTAATACTTATGACCCACTGATGTACTTTTTAAATCTGTTCTGTTCCTGGACTCCTTCCCTGTGTTTCCTGTTCACAGAACATGCTGTAGTGCAGCCACCGAAGGAGCTTTCTGTTGTTGGGAGAGTCTGTAGGTGTCCTGGTTCACCTGGAAGCTGTGATGTATCATCATGGTCCCCTTATCTTCCATGTATACCAAAATTTAATAAATTTATCTTATTCTATTTAATATGAATAGAATACTAAAGTCACATTCAACTTTTCCTGTTTCTTCTGTTTTTTTCTCTATTACAAGTTTTTTCAGAAAGATTATTAATTTTATATAAAACAGTCTTTACCAATGCAAAGTGCAAAAATAATTCTTGATTGAATGAATATTGCTGAAGTGAAGAGTCATACACTGAAATTTACTTTGCCCCTGGCCTTAAAGCTCCAAGATGAGACACTCTACTCATTGCTATGAAAATGCCCTCTCAAATGGAATTACCAGTCATTTCCTGTTCAAAAGTCTTAGCCTGCACATAAACCACGCAGTTAGAAATTGCTGTTAATTTAATTTAAAAGGTCAACAGTATAGCCCTGCCATCTAAAAAATTGACCCCGACATCACAAACACACTGGTAGCCTATTGATTCTGCATTGCTATATGCCAGTCTTGTTTCTAGAATTACTGTATAAATCTAACTTTTTCACAATAATATATATATATATATTATTGTGAAAAAGTTAGATTTATGATTTATACAGTATATATATATATATATATATATATATATATATATATATATATATATATATATATATATATATATATATATATATATATATATATATATATATATATATATATATATATATATATATATAGTCTACATTAGGGCGACACGGTGGTGCGGTGGGTAGCACTGTTGCCTCACAGCAAGAAGGTCGCAGGTTCAAGACCGCCTTGGGCCTGGGTCTGGGGCCTTTCTGTGTGGAGTTTGCATGTTCTCCCCGTGTCTGCGTGGGTTTTCACCGGGTACTCCGGTTTCCTCCCACAATACAAAAAACATGCTCAGGTTAATTGGTAAACTCTAAATTGCCCATAGGTGTGAGTGTGTGAGTGAATGGTGTGTGAATGGTGTGTGTGCCCTTACGATTGGCTGGCGACCATCTGGGGTGTATCCCCTGCCTCTCGCCTTAACGCGCTGGGATAGGCTCCAGCAGACCCCTGCGACCCCGAAAGGGAATAAGCGGGATAGACAATGGATGGATGGATGGATAGTCTACATTGGCACTGCAGAGTGGAGTAGAATTTTGGATTCTGACACTTTAAATTACATGCAAAGATTATTTGATGGCAATGTCACCAAATGATGTCAGTAAACCATCTTAAAATACTATTCTGCTGGAAACAGTACTTCCCAAACATTACTTCATTACCATCCTTAATGATATAATGCTGCTTTCTGTAATTTGTGCTCTATTCTATGCACTTTCTGTCTGTCTGTCCAAGAGTAGGGATGCTCCTGTGTGACAACTTCTGAGGTTTCTCTGATGTGTAGAAGTTTCACTTCATTTAGTTTATTTTTTCAATGAAGTTCTTCCTTATTTAAATTAAAGGGTCTAAGGACATAGATGCAATAATACTGTATCCTAGTATTGGTATACAGACTGTAAAATCCCCTAAGGATAATCTGAGATTTATGATTTTGGGTTCCACAAATAAAATTGACTTGACTTGACTACCGTGATTATTGATGTTTCCATAGGGAATTGTAAATACCGTAAAGTACTTTTTATTTGCATTTTTTTTTACTACTACTACTACTACTACTACTACTACTACTACTGCTACTACTACTACTACTACTACTTTTTGTATAATAATAATAATAATAATTATTATTACAATTTGTGCATATAAACACGAGACAGACTTACAGAGCATTAAAAACAGTCACCAAATAAACAACAAATCAAGATATTAGGACACAATTGCCATTAAAAAGGAACAAAATACACCATTAACATTATACATCAAACATGAGGTTCAGTGCAGGGCAACCTTGTTAAAATATTAAAAAATAATCATTAATGAAAAGGTGGGAATTATTAACAATGCCTTTGAAACACCAGCTAGCATGAGCAGAATCTGAAGCAGAGGAGGACATGTGATAATTACATGTAGTTTCCAAGGCAAAGGGAGCTTGAGGAGAGGGACTAAATGGACTGCCTTGGAAAATTGATCTAAGATGGTGAGGATGGTGTTATTCCTATTGAAATGTGAGAGTCCTGTGACAAAGTCCACTACAATGTGTGACCAAGGGTGCCAGGGAACCAGGAGTGGGCTGAGCAGACCTACTGGTGACTGGTGTAGTCACCTGGAATTGCTGAGGTTCCTACGTGTACTGGGACAGCACGGCATCAGCCTCCACCTCTAGGGTGTCTCTCTTCACAATGAAGTGTTTGGAGGGATCAAGGTGGAAGTGCACAGGCAGCATCGGTGTTGGCATTCCAAGAAAAGCCCTTGGAGGGGGACATCAGCCAGGTAAACGGGGAAGCCATCTTATTATAGTCCCCGTTGGAAATGCTTCCAGGTCTCTGGCATAAGCCACTCCACCACCACCTGGATCTGTAGGTGGAACTCACACTTGTCCGCTTTCACAAACAGTTCTCCGGAAGCTGAGATGCAGGCGGTGTTAAGCCAGGTTGTGAAAGAAGATGAGGATGTTATCCAGGTAGCCGCTCCCTGCCCCTCACTGTGTTTTCGGAAAACCCTCCTCATCTCTGCAGCGAAAGAGGGGTAGGAGAAGTCAACTGGGGGGTTGTACACCCAGACCACTGCATCCCACTGTGCTGGGATTTGTGGCCAGAAAGTTCTGTCACAAGTTCCTTTGTAGGACCCAGCGCAGACACTAAGAAGGAGACAGTAAATGGCAGTAAAAAAGTCTTTAATTTTACAGGGCAAAACAGCCTAGGCTGTGACAAGCACCATGTCTGAAATGTTTGTGTATTAGTACCACCCAGTAATAGTTTGAATATTTATGGACAGGCAGTAAAGTGTTTAGTTTTTTTTTATTAAATTACATGAAAATGCCTTTTACCAGTCACGTTGAAGCACAACAGGACCAGAGCACTTTTGTGTTAAGAAATCAGTACTAAAGAAGCTAAGTGAAGAATTTCAAGAAGATAATAGGAAAAAATCTAAATGATACTTGCTAGTAATGTGACTCAGGTGTTTTGGAGCCTCTCTTCACACCCTGGATTCCTAGATTCCTATCTAGGCTCCTTTCTGTCAGCAGAACTTTTAGTGAATAGTTACCTACAGATTTCAGATCTTCTTCAGATTTTGATTTGAAATGTAAAAGAACTTTGTCTCTGCCATTCATTTTCAGCCATCCAAAACTCTTCATAACATTTGTGTGAACTGCAGGAGACCATTCAGTAATTACTTGAAGGGTGTTGTGGACATCTAAAATAGACAGCTGGCAGGACAGTTGGGTGACCTGCAGCTGGAAGGGTAAGGGAGGAGGGTGAGGGCTGGGGTTGAGGTGGGGCTGTGTTCATTTTTCAGTTCAGTTCAGTTTCTCATTAAAAAATTTTTTAGTTTTTAGTATAGAAAATTAATTACATTCAATAATTTCATTATATGAGTTGGGGTTTTGTGCTACTTCTTGAATGTACAAATGTATGGAACTGTAATGCAATGCTGTTAGAGTACCTTGTAATCCTCCTTGTTCATTTGATTTCATACAAGCTGTGGGTTTTCATGAGGGCAAATATTCATCTTTGCCTTTAGTGGCCACATATTAAGTGACAAACAGCTTAGAAAGAGCATGTCTGCATGATTAGTCTTGGCTCTGCAATAGAAGTATGGACCAGCTGTGTCCCTTGATTCAACTCTTGCTGCGTTGTCATAGCGATTATCCTCTGGGAGGAAACTGAGCAAACTGCCTGCCAAGGTGAGGTCATCTCAGGGTACTTGAATGAGATCCCTTTTTCCTTCTTGACTTGCAGATAATAGGGAAAACATTTATTACACAATTATGAGTTTTATTGTCATTGTCCTTTGAAGTGGAATGAGACAATATATATTGATTCTAAATTCAGTAAAGATTCAGGAAGTATGACTAACTATTCAGTGGTTTCCTCCAGAAGTTGTTAAAGAACTTCTACACAGAATGTTCTTTGATAAAAAAAATTCTCCACAGCAATAATTGCAGTCATTTACTGTAAGGCAGCTGCTGACTGGCCCCTAAAGACAGCTTCAGCTGTTTTGGTGAGGCAGTGATGCATGCTTCAAGTGCATTCAGGTCAGTGCTATAGCATGACTGAAAGCTTTTAGTTAGTTTTATCATTAGTTAGAAGAATCTAACTAATGATGGCGCCACGGTAGGCAGCCTGTTACGCAGCTCTCTAGTCTTTTCTTTCTCTTTTCTGGTTTATTTGTTTTATTTCAAGTTCTTTTTTTTGCTTAATTTTGATTTAATTTGCGACAAGAATGGACCTGATTAGTCTGCTGAGAGGAGTAGCCTTATTTCTACTCCTATCGTGACTTTTCACCGCCGCATCTGGTGATAACGTGAGCCAGTCCATCATCTACAGCCGGGATCAGCTGTTGGCGCTACAGGACAGGGGGGTACTCCCAGAGGAGCGACCCGGGATTCCTAAGGAACTACGGCGTCGGAGGAGAGGATGCAGAGCTGGAGCGAAGTACTGGGAGAGGAGAAGGCGGTACAAACCCAGCGTTCCATCTGTGGTAATGGGTAACGTAAGATCTTTACCCAACAAGATGGAAGAGCTGACGGCGCTAACCAGACTGCAGTGGGAGTATAAGCAGAGCAGCCTCCTGCTGTTCACGGAGACCTGGCTCACGGACAACACACCGGACTCCGTCGTAACTTTGGACGGCTTTCAACCGGACCGAAACGCGAGGGAGAGCGGTAAGAGGAGAGGAGGGGGACTGGCAATGTATGTGAATGAGAGATGGTGTAACCCAGGACACATTACGGTGAAGGAGCAGCACTGTACCAAAGACATTGAACTGTTAGCGGTTAGCGCTCGGCCAAATAACCTGGCCTGGGAGTTCTCGCATGTTATCGTGCCAACTGTTTACATCCCACCATCGGCAGATGCTAAGGTAGCCTGCAAGGACATCCACACCACCGTCTCTCAGTTACAGACGGCACATCCACAGTCCCTCATTATTATCTCTGGGGACTTCAATCATGCCTCACTCTCCACCACTTTCCCTAACTTCACCCAGTATGTTGACTGCCATACCAGGGACAATACAACTCTGGACTTGCTGTTTGCCAACACAAATGAGGCTTACAGCTCATCACCCCTCCCCCCACTTGGCTGTTCAGACCACAACCTGGTCATCCTCCAACCCACCTACACCCCCCTAGTGAGGAAGACCCCTCCCACCAAGAAGGTGATCAGGCTGTGGTCTGAGGACTGCAGTGAGGCCCTGAGAGACTGTTTTGAATGTACAGACTGGCAAGAACTCTGCAGGCCACATGGTGAGGACATCGACAGCCTCACCCACTGCATCACGGACTACATCAACTTCTGTGTGGAGAACACTGTGCCGGCCAAGAAGGTATGGTGTTTCTCCAAAAACAAACCATGGGTGTCCCCAGAGTTGAAGGCCCTGCTAAATGAAAAGAAGAGGGCCTTCTGGTCGGGGGACAAAGTGGAACTGAGGAGAGTGCAGAAGGAACTAAAATATAAAATCAGGAGTGGCAAGGAGAGTTTCAGGAGGAAGATGGAGGAGCAGCTCCAATCAAACAATGTCCGAGAGGTCTGGAGAAGCATGAACAAGATCTCTGGTCACCTCAAGGACAATGGAGGAGTAGCAGTGTCCACCGACCGGGGGTGGGCCAATGAATTGAATCTATTTTTTAAATGATTCGATTCTGGACCAACAACCTCCCCCACCCCCCAGCTTCCATCGACCCCCCTCCATGTGCTGTCCCCCCCCCCCCCCCCCTCTTCTGGCGCTGTGCTGTTGCCAGGTGCACTCTCCTCGTTCCATCCCACCACACCCCCTTTACACCTACCCACATCAAAGCCAGCCCCTCCCCCCACCCCATTACACCTACCAACAACAAAGCCAGCCCTTCCCCCCACCCTGGACAAGCCACAGATCTGCCTCACAGCTGATCAGGTGAGAAGTCAGCTAAAGAAGACAAAGGTCAGGAAGGCAGCAGGTCCAGACGGAATCAGCTCGAGATTGCTCAGGGACTGTGCAGACCAGCTTTGTCAGGTGGTCCTGCACATCTTTAACCTGAGTCTGAACCTGGAGAGAGTTCCTGAAATGTGGAAGACTTCCTGCGTAGTTCCAGTGCCTAAGATCGCACGGCCCAGGGAGCCCAACCACTACAGACCTGTAGCCCTGACTTCTCACCTGATGAAGGCCTTGGAGAGGCTCATTCTGCACCACCTTCGCCCAATGGTGAGCTCAGCACTGGACCCTCTGCAGTTCGCCTACCGGCCCGGCATCAGTGTGGATGACGCTGTCATCTATCTGCTGCACCGATCTCTCTCCCACCTGGAACAAGCGGCGAGCACGGTGAGGATCATGTTTTTTGTCTTCTCCAGTGCTTTTAACACCATCCAGCCTGCACTGCTGAAAGGGAAGCTGGAGGGAGCCAGTGGATGAGTGGATGAGCAGCTGACGGCCTGGACCATCGACTACCTCACCAACAGACCACATTATGTCAGGCTTCATGACTGTGTGTCTGAGGTGGTAGTCAGCAGTACGGGGGCACCACAGGGTACAGTGCTCTCACCCTTTCTGTTTAGTCTCTACACCTCAGACTTCACCTACAACTCAGACAACTGCCACCTACAGAAGTTCTCAGATGATACGGCCATCATCGGGTGTGTATCAGATGGGAACGACCAGGAGTACAGGGGGGTCATCAATGACTTTGTCAGCTGGTGTGAGATCAACGCTCTCCAAATCAACGCCAGCAAGACAAAGGAGATGGTTGTGGACTTCAGGAGGAAGTCCCCCCCCACCACACCGGTGAGCATCCAGGGAAAAGACATTGAGACAGTGGTCTCTTACAAATACCTGGGTGTTCACCTGAACAATAAACTGGACTGGACCACAAACACTGATGTCCTGTACAAGAAGGGCCAGAGTCGACTTCACCTGCTGAGGAGACTAAGGTCCTTTGGTGTGTGCAGGACTCTGTTGAAGACCTTCTACGACTCCGTCGTAGCATCTGCCCTGTTCTACGCAGTAGTCTGCTGGGGGGGCGGATGCTCAGACGGGGACAGAAGGAAAATTGACAAACTGGTACGGAAGTCTAGCTCTGTACTGGGATGTCCTCTGGAGTTGGTGGTGGTGGTGGGAGAGAGGAGGATGTTGGCAAAGCTGACATCCATCATGGACAACCCCCATCACCCTCTGCATGGGGTAGTGGGTGCGCTTAGCAGCTCCTTCAGCCAGAGACTCAAACACCCTCGCTGCAAGAAGGAGTGCTTTCGCAGATCATTCATCCCGACAGCAATAAGACTTTATAACATATCATAAACATAAACCTCACTGTAGTCACTCTGTCACTTTTTCACTGGTCACTTTTTCTCTTCACACACACCCTGCACCTTAAGTGTGCATTGGCTATGTATGTGTACATGTGGGTATGTGCGTGGATATGTATGTCCATATATATATATGCAAATATGTGTGTATGTGTATGTATGTAGGTATGTATGTGCATGTATGTATGTATATATGCCTTGCTTATGCATACTTTTTTTTTCTTACTATTTGTGAGCGACCGACGCGGTCTGACACGAGGCGGGGCCGGAGGCTGAACCCAAATGCACGACTCTTCACGGGTTGATCAAAAGAAAAAGTCTTTATTATGATTCTGTACAAACGACTCACTCAACATGGGGAAAACGAAAATCACTCTTGCGAGGAGAACAAAAAATCACTCTTGCGAGGAACCAACAAAAAATCACTCTAACGAGGATAACGAAAAATCACTCTCACGAGGAACAAACAAAAAATCACTCTTAACGAGGAACACGGGAACTGGGAAAAATAACGAGGCAAAGACCGACAAAACAAGACTGGGAACTTGAGCATGCGAGAACAAAACCTGGTAGTACTTGGAGCTGGGCGCTGGCTCTGACACATGGGACGTGACGAACTGGCACAGGACAAGGGGAGACACAGACAATATATAGGCAGGGTAACAGGGCACAGGTGAAAACAATCAGGGCAGGGGAAGGCAATCGCCTTGGCGGGAAACACACAAGGGCAGGAAGCAAAGGTGCCTGAAACAAGAGGGAAGAGTCATTTCACAATAAAACAGGAAGTGCAGGACAAGACAACACGAGTGACAACTTAACATTTACGACGAGACATGACAGTACCCCCCCTTCTAGGGACGGCACCAGACGGCCCAGGCTCCTGAGGATGGCGGCGGTAAAAGTCATCTATGAGGCCCGGGTCCTCAATAAATCTGGAGGGTATCCATGAGCGCTCCTCCGGACCGTAGCCCTCCCAGTCAACCAGGAACTGGCGTCCTCTGCCTCTGTTCCGGACTGCCAGTAGCTGCTTAACTGTGTATACTGGACCGCCGTCAATCATTCGGGGGGGTGGTGGGGGCTTGGCAGGAGGGACCATGGGGCTATCCTTAACTGGTTTAAGTCTCCCCACGTGGAAAGTGGGATGGACCCTGAGGGATCTGGGGAGACGAAGACGAACAGCAGCAGGGTTAATCATTTTTACAACAGGGAAAGGACCAACAAACCTGGGAGCCAGCTTCCTGGACTCCACGTGGAGGGGCAGATCCCTGGTGGATAGCCAGACTTCCTGGCCAGGCTTGTAGACGGGCGCTGGGCAGCGCCTCCGATCAGCACTGCTGCCCAGACCCGCCGGCAACGACGAACTAGGGCATGCGCCGACGGCACCGCTACCTCCTTCTCTGTGTCAGGAAACAGAGGAGGTTGGTAGCCGTAGGCGCCTTGGAATGGTGTCAGACCGGTGGCTGCGGTGGGGAGGGAGTTGTGGGCATACTCGACCCAAGCCAGGTGCTTACTCCAGGTTGATGGGTTCTGGGAGATGAGGCAGCGGAGGCAAGTCTCCAGCTCCTGGTTGAGGCGTTCGGTCTGTCCATTGGACTCGGGGTGGTACCCCGACGTGAGGCTAACTGTGGCCCCAATCAGCGCACAGAACTCAGACCAGAAACGTGATACAAACTGTGGGCCCCGGTCGGACACTATGTCTCTAGGGAGGCCATGTAAGCGGAAAACATGGGTTAACATTATCTCAGCCGTCTCCTTGGCTGACGGCAACTTAGGCAAGGCAATGAAATGCACCATCTTGGAGAAACGGTCCACCACTGTCAATACAGTGGTGTTACCTTCAGATAAGGGAAGTCCCGTAACAAAGTCCAGTGAAATGTCCGACCAGGGCCGACTGGGAACTGGGAGGGGATGGAGCAATCCCATCTGAGGTCTCGAGGATGACTTGTTTTGGGCGCAGACTCGACAGGCCTCCACATACTCCCGGACATCCTGTTCCATGGCAGGCCACCAGAAGCGTTGCCTGACGACAAACATAGTACGGCTCACCCCTGGGTGGCAGGTAAGCAGGGAGGTGTGAGCCCAATGAATCACCTGAGGTCGCAGGGGCGCTGGGACAAACAGCCGATTGGCTGGGCAACCACTAGGTGGCGGGCTCTCACCATTGGCCTGCTTCACCTCAGCTTCTATCTGCCAATTCACCGCTCCTACCACACGTTTCAGTGGCAGGATGGGCTCGGGGACCTTGGCAACAGACTCGGGGTCATAAAGGCGAGAGAGGGCGTCTGGCTTGGTGTTCTTGGACCCCGGCCTGTAGGACAAGACAAAATCAAAACGGTTAAAAAACAATGTCCATCTAGCTTGACGTGCGTTTAGGCGTTTAGCCTTCCTAATATACTCTAGGTTCTTGTGGTCCGTCCAGACGAGGAATGGTTGTTGAGCTCCCTCCAGCCAATGTCGCCACTCCTCCAGGGCCACCTTCACCGCCAGCAGCTCCCGATTCCCGACGTCGTAGTTGCGCTCAGCTGATGAGAGCCGCCTGGAAAGATAGGCGCAGGGGTGCATCTTCTGGTCCTTCTCTGACCGCTGCGATAAAACAGCCCCCACTCCTTCACTGGAGGCATCCACCTCCACCACGAACTGACGATTTGGGTCAGGCATTGTGAGAATGGGTGCTGTCGTGAACATGGCAATCAACCTCCTGAATGCCTGGTCGGCCTCAGGGGACCACTGGAAGGGTGTCAGAGGAGATGTTAATGCATGGAGTGGTGCCGCTATTGCGCTGAAGTTTCTGATGAACCGCCTATAGAAGTTAGCAAACCCCAGAAATTGCTGAACCTTCTTGCGGCTATCAGGAGTTGGCCATTGAGCCACAGCGCTAACTTTAGCCGGGTCCATCCGTATCTGTCCCGAGGCTACAATAAAGCCAAGGATACTGTATCGGCATGAAAATCACATTTCTCTGCTTTAACATATAGCTGGTTCTCCAGCAGGCGCTGGAGAACCAGTCTGACATGATGGACATGAGTATGCTGATCAGGGGAAAAGATCAAAATGTCGTCCAGGTACACAAACACAAACAAGGGGCACCTGGAATCAAGTCAATGGCGCAGTCATACGGTCTGTGGGGAGGCAAGGACGCAGCCTTGCTCTTGCTGAATACCTCCCCCAAGTCATGGTAATCCACGGGTACCGTCGCTAGGTCTGGTTCTTCCCCTGGAGATGGGTCTGCCCCTCTAGTATCGACTTGACCTATTGCCAGTCTCTGACCCACGGCTAAACAGCTTTCTAAACAATTCTCTCCCCAGGCTGTGATTATTCCGGTCTCCCACTTAACATGGGGGTTATGCCTAGACAGCCATGGGTATCCGAGAACCATCGGATGCCGAGCAGCGTTAAAAAGGTGGAACGACATCTGTTCATGGTGGTCACCAACCTGAACATGGAGCGGTTCAGTCTTATGGGTTATCCTAAAAATAAAATGGCCATCAAGAGCAGTGGCTTCCAGAGGCTGGGATAACAGTTCAGTCTTAACTTGCCACTTGCGGGCCAAACCCCAGTCTAATAAGCTTTCGTCGGCTCCTGAATCAATTAAGGCCCCTACTGAAAATGAGCAACCCGTCAGGATTACCTGGACAGCAGTCAGTGCGCGAGGGGGGTTCTCTGGCGTAGACCGCTGACGCCCCCGAGTATCTCCCCTCCCTGCTGGGCGCCCACCTTTCACTGGACATGCAGCCAGCAGATGTCCAGTCTCTCCACAGTAAAAACATCTGCCCTCCAGTAACCGGCGCCGTCGCTCCTCTCTGGACAGCCTTGCCCGCCCCAACTGCATCGGCTCCTCCCTGGGCTCTGGGGGTGCTGCAGCCTGTGGAAAAAAATGAGACAGCGTGGCGGGTTGAGCAGCTAACCGGTGGTGAGAAGGCGTCACGGTCTCCCTCTCCCAGTCCCTCAGCCGATTGCCCGTCCGGATGGCTAGGGCGATGAGGGAGTCCAGGTCTGCGGGTAAGTCCAGGGGGATTAGAAAACTCCGGACGGAGGCAGCAAGCCCCGTCAAAAACGTGTCCCGTAGGGCCGCTTCGTTCCACTCGCTGTCAGCAGCGATGGTGCGAAAGCGGATGGTGTAGTCGGCCACCGTGCGACTGCCCTGCTTTGACACGGTCTTCCCACAAAAGGGATCAGGGCAACCAGAAAGGAAGCGGAGGCAGGAGGCAAAGGAACTCACGTAAAAAGCATTTATTTGACGGCGATACAAAAAAGACAAAAACCCAAAACGCTCACGTCACCAGCAAAAGTCCACCTCGCACCAGGTGGACCAGACAGGCAGTCCTACGCGTCGCGTCACCTGTCCCGCACGCAAACATGTCCGGGGGGGAACTCTCCCTCTGTTAGTCAGTTCCCCCTTATAACCAGGTGAGAAGGGGAGGGCTCATCACCTTCTCACACTTCCCTCCCCTTCTGCAGTCTCGCCAACGGGGGTGGCGAGACAGAAGTCCACGACTGTGGTGTGTCTGCCTCGGGGCTCACTCGACCACACTCCATTTCCGGTCGTAGCCCCGCCAGCACTTCCACTAGCACTTCCGCTAGCACTTCCGCCAGCTCCTTCGCTGACCGTCTCCGCTAGCCGTCTCCGCTAGCCGTCTCCGCCGGCTCCTAACGCCGACCGTCTCCGCCGGCTCCTTACGCCGACCGCCTCGCCGGCTCCAACGTCGACCGTCTCCGTCGGCTCCAACGCCGACCGCCTCTGCTGGCTCCTTTGCTAACCGTCTCCGTTGGGTCCTTTGCTAACCGTCTCCGCCGGGCACTTCCGCCGGGCACTTCCGCTAGCACCTCGCTAGCCGTCCCCGCTAGCACCTCGCTAGCCGTCTTCGCTGGCTCGCTCGCTGGCACGCTCGCCAACACTCCCGCCGCGAGCTCCACCTCCTCTCTCCAGCTTCTCAGGCGGCGCCACAGATCCCACCGCTGCCACCAAATGTGAGCGACCGACGCGGTCTTCCCACAAAAGGGATCAGGACAACCAGAAAAGAAGCGGAGGCAGGAGGCAAAGGAACTCACGTAAAAAGCATTTATTTGACGGCGATACAAAAAAGACAAAAACCCAAAACGCTCACGTCACCAGCAAAAGTCCACCTCGCACCAGGTGGACCAGACAGGCAGTCCTACGCGTCGCGTCACCTGTCCCGCACGCAAACATGTCCGGGGGGGAACTCCCTCTCCGCTATTCAGTTTCCCCTTATAATCAGGTGAGAAGGGGAGGGGTCATCACCTTCTCACACTATTTATTAGCATTTTCTCTCCATTCTGTCGATAATGCATACTGTGTATGCGGATCAACAAATTCTGCGAATTTGTACATTGTGTTGTGTGTTTTTTTATTTTTATTTTTTATAGTTTTTTTATCTTCTTCAACTTTATTTTTTCTTTTTCCTTATCTGTAACGCTGCAGTAACACACAAATTTCCCCGTTGTGGGATCAACAAAGTTTTATCTTATCTTATCTTTTATTGGGTTAAATGGGTCCCCCACTGCTGTGTCATTGTGTTCCCTTGCATGCTAAAACTGACAGTTGTGGGTCATTAGTGTCAAATCCTGGGTTCTGTAGCCATGTAAGATTAAGATTTCTTTTACATTCGTTATAGTGTATTACTTTTGCCACTAAATTAGAATAATTAAAACTCAATTATTAATTAGATGTTCATTACAGGCCGGTGGCACTGACGTCCCACCTGATGAAGACACTGGAGCGCCTGGTCCTCGACCATCTCCGCCCCCTGGTGAGCCCACTGATGGATCCCCTCCAGTTTGCTTACCAGCCTGACATCGGGGTGGACGATGCCATCATCTTTCTCCTCCACCGTGCTCTTTCCCACCTGGAGAAGCCTGGAGGCACTGTGAGAATCATGTTCCTTGATTTCTCCAGTGCCTTCAACACGATTCAACCAGCACTCCTGGGGAACAAGCTGGAGAACACTGGGGTGGACCGTCACCTCACGTCCTGGGTTCTGGACTACCTCACCAACCGTCCACAGTATGTGAGGACACGGGACTGTGTATCCAACACAGTCGTCTGCAGTACGGGGGCCCCACAGGGAACGGTCCTGGCTCCGTTCCTCTTCACCCTCTACACTGCAGACTTCACCTACAAGTCACCAACCTGCCACCTGCAGAAGTTCTCTGATGACTCTGCCATCGTTGGCCTCATTGAGGATGATGACGACAGGGAATACAGAGAACTTACGCAGGATTTTGTCAACTGGTGCCAGCGGAACCATCTCCAGATCAACACGGGGAAAACCAAGGAACTGGTGGTGGACTTCCGTAGGCGGGTATGCAATCCCCCGGCACCAGTGAACATCCAGGGAATGGACATTGAGATGGTGACATCTTACAAGTACCTGGGTGTTCATCTGAACAAAAAAATTGGACTGGACTGATAATACAACTGCGCTATAGAAGAGGGGCCAGAGCAGGCTCTACCTGCTCAGGCGGTTGAGGTCTTTTGGAGTGCAGGGGACACTCCTTAAGACATTCTATGACTCAGTTGTGGCATCAGTCATACATTATGGGGTGGTCTGCTGGGGAGGCAGCATAACAGCTGCAGACAGGAAGAGACTGAACAGGATTATCAGGAAGGCCAGCTCTGTCCTGGGGTGCTCCCTTGACCCAGTGGAGGTGGTGGGAGAGGAAAGGATGATAAGGAAGATATCATCAATGATGGAAAACCACCTCCACCCCATGCAGGACACACTGTCTGGACTGACGAGCTCCCTCAGCAACAGACTGATCCATCCAAAGTGTCTGAGGGAGCGATATCGGAAGTCCTTCCTTCCTACAGCTGTCAGACTGTACAACAAGTACAGCTCTCAGTAACCCCCCCCCCAACAGAAAAATGGACAAGTGCAATACATTTATATTTCATATTTATATACACCTGTATATATCTGTATATATCTGTATATTGTTTTTTAATTTATTTTTTAATTTTCTTTTTTTCCTTTTAAATTTAAAAAAAAAAACATTTTTGTAACTTTTCTAACTGCTGCTGTAGCACTGTAAATTTCCCCACTGTGGGACAATAAAGGAGCTATCTAATCTAATCTAATCTAATCTCTAATTAAATATTTCTTAACAGTCATCTGTTTTTATTAGAAGGATGCTGCTGGACTCTGATTGAGTCAAAATAAGTTACTAGTTGTCATGTTGTTAATTCACCAATAAATAATGTTTAATCCCCAAAAGTGCACTCTTCAGCATTCAAATTAGAAAATGCAGATGCATTCAAGCATAGGTGTTTCTAGCTAATTTTAGCATGCCTCTTTTTTTAACAAGCTGTAAATGTGTCAAAATTACACAATGTCACAGAGCCGTGAGTCATGAGTTAATTTATCTATTCTGTCTTCTAATGCTTAAAAACATTCTTTGATGACTGGCTCAATTATTCAACTACAACTACTCGACTTTGAAAAAGAATTTCAACAAAATGCAAAAGTATTATGGTAACAGCTTAAGCAAATGAAAGTAATGGAAGTTGTGCGTTACAAGATATAAATTAATGGGACAATGCCAAAACTGCCATGTGGTGTAACCCTAAAACCTTGGTACCACATAGTTTACCCCTCTTAAAAAGGTTTTAAAGCTCATGCTATCAACTGCTTTCAAAACAACAAAAAAAGATTCGTCAATAACTGTAAAATGATTTGAAAGACCAAGAGTCAGAAACCAAATGAGAGATGGTAGTTTCTAAAAAATTTTCCAAAATCTTGAAGAAAGTAAATTATTTATGGCCTGTGTATAAAAATTAAGGATTAATAAAATATACTAGGTATTCAGTACTTAGGTTTATATCATTTTAGTTAGTGATACCTAAAGCCATCAACTCAGATTATGAAGCTGCTAACCACTGCCTATTCTACTTTATTAACACCAATCCAACTCAACCATATGAAGATCCCTGGATCACCCACCATTAAGTGGGGGGTATGTAGTGTACAAGGTTGTTGGTAAAACCCACGTCAAAGTTGTCCTCGTGGTGATTGGCACATGTTGGTGCTCATTTATACCAGGATCATGGAGAACAATACTACCTCTGTCCCCTACTGGACAAATTCTAAGAAAATTATGAGAATCATGACAATTTTATAGAAATACCCCTCAAAGCTCAAGGAGCAGTTTTTGTGATTATGTCCTGTCCCTAATTGTATGCAAATAACCAATCCAATTAGTTTGTATCTGTAACCTCTTCTAATCAGGATTAATCAATCATCCACTAGATTTTGCTGAAGTTTTAGTCTGTTCTACTCAAATATTAAGTGGAAAATGTTTTGCAAATGCAAATGCAAATGCAAATGTTAACAATGACAACAAGGTGGGAAACAGATATCAATATTTGTCACTTTATCTGTATTAATCTTAGTAATTGTTACATTTTCCTATGATCACTTGCATCACTACATTTCATAGGAAGAATGTCCCATTTTCACTAGCCAGTAACACACTCTGTCAACAAATCATGAACTATGTTGCACCATGTTTCAAAAAGGTTAAATTATGTAATGTTAATGAAAAATGAACTTTTTTAAAGAACATTTTTTTTAATATTGTCACATTTTGAACTGACCAAATCTGTGACATTTTTAAAACAATTATAACTATTACATCTCATGAACACATTTTTAAATTAAACAAATTTTCAATTTTTTTATTCAACTTTTCCATGGCACTGCCATGTTGCCACTGACAACATCTGGTATTTGTTTTGTTGTTAGTGGGAGGACTGGCATTGCATGATCTTCACCAGTGTATTGTAATCTGGTGTGTAACTTGACACTGCAACTGTGGGTGAGTCTTTTAGATGTGCATCAGTGAGGCATGTTCTGAGTTTGTTCTTGATGAATTTTATGTCAGAAAATGCTGATTCACAGAGATAGGTTGAACCAAACAGGCTGGCAACCTTCATAGCTGCTGTGCATACACCACTGTACTTCTCTGTGTCAACAAGGCACCAAAGGTTTCATGGAGCCTGGTAGGCTTTGAGATGGAGGTCATTTTGCAATGTTATGATTTCAATCTCCATCTGTCCAGCATCCAAATTGAAGGTTGCACTTAATTGCGCAGCAAAGCATGTTATGTCCACATCCATGAAAGGATTGGAAATGAATGACACACATGGCTCAAGCTGATCAAGGTCACAAAACCTATTCTCAAACTCTTCCCCAAGTCTGTTTATGACTTCACATATTCACACTTCATCATTTTCTGAATTTTTGTCAAATGTCTCAGATGCAAAAGCATTATTTTTCACCACCAACTGCACAGAGGGAAAGTGAAGCACCCTTTTTCTCTGTAAATGAAAATGTTCATCTTGGCTTTAAATGCATTTAAAGCACTTATCATATCAACAAGTTTTGCCTTTGCCTTGCAGCTCGCAGTTCAAGTGGTTCAGTTTTCCAGTGATATTTGTCAAAAATGCAAGGTCAAGTGTCCACTCTGTGTCCTCTAGCAGCGAGACATCTTTACCATTGGACTGCATAAACTCTTTGATTTTACCCAAAGTGACAAAAAACTCGTCCTCTGCTGAGCCTCAGATTACTGTGTGTAGCAGCAGGTCACCATATTCAAGTGACATCTCCTCCAATAGCACCTTGAAAATCCTGTGCTGTGTTGCTTTGGAGCAGATGCTGTTTATGATTTTCACAACGAGAGACATCACGTGCCCAAAGTCAATCACATTTTGCACATAACGCCTGTTGGTGAATGATGCAGTAGTAATGCAGAAATTTTGGGAAGTCTGGGTCAGGTTTACAGTGAGCGAGGAAACCTGTATGTCGGCTGATCATAGCAGGAGCCCCGTCTGTGGTCACCGCTACAAGCTTTTCGAATGGTACCTTTTTCTGAATGAAAAACTCCTTGACTGTGTTATAAATGTCAACTCCCCTCGTAGTTGTCTTTAAGGGCAGTAGTGTCAGGAGTTCTTCTCTTGTGGAGAAATCTTCAAACGTCATCCGGATAAAAACCAACAGCTGCGCTGTACTGCTGCTGTCCCCAGGTTCCTTGCACTGGATGCTAAACCACCTGCATTTCGGCAGATACAGGTCCGGCTGATCGACCAGACAGAGGTAACACTCGTCTAGCCATTGTAGATGCCCCAGTTGGACGTTGGAGAAAGTGGAGATTAGATAAGTTCCAGTTTTTTCGTCTTTAAGTACAGTGTTACCAATAATCATCATTGCTTCTTTGACAACTTCTCCATCTGAAAAAGCCTTCTTCTTCTTGATCAAAAAATGTGTAGCTTGAAACAAGACTTCGGTTGCTTTTTGTGACTATTTTGCAGGCCTTGTGAAAAAAGACTGTTGCTTACCCAAGGCTATCTTTAGCTCACAGGCTTTTTCTGCCTGTAGTGCACTTCCCGGTGGGTAGTTAGCATGGTAGCTTTTGTGACGTGTAATGAAGTGTCTCTCCATATTGTGCCGCTTTGCCGTCGCCAAAGTCGCCCCGCAAATCAAACACACGCAGGGTTCTTTCACAGTTGTAAAAAAGAACTTCTCCTCCCATTCGTTGTGAAAGTAATACGTTTTCTTTCTTTTTTCTGCCATGTTGTTAGGGTAAGAAACTGAATTCAGTGCCCATCTTCGCTATGCCCACTAGCTTACTCTCCACGAGCACTGGTTTTGTCATGTGCACATTACTGCGCTTTGAACTAAAATAGATCAGAGTTCACCTAAAATAATCTAAACGTCATGTGTAATGATCAGATTTTAAGATATTGTCATTTTTTTAATTCATATCAATGCAAGTGTGAAAAAAAATAGTAATAGAAAAAAAATAAAATTTTAGTCACTATAGTGAGTTTTACTATTTTTAGAACAGGTCTGCGGGCGACTCATATGGCCTTTGGGGGAGACTTGGTGCCCGCGGGCACCGTGTTGGTGACCCCTGCCCTAGGGTCTTACTAGGATTCCCTTAGGGTATGTCAGCAGGGAGACCTCCCTGGAGAGTCCAAATGGATGTTCCTAACAGTTTTGAATCTTTTTGCACAGCACAGCTTTTTTGGTGCTGATACACTGAAAAATGTGTTCATACTGTACATGTTTAACTATATATTACTATGTGCTATCAATCAATTAATGTTTATCCACCAAGTGGTGTTTTTTATTGAAACGGTCCTAAAAGCATTTGCTAATGAAAAGTTGTTTTTTCTCTCTACATAATGTAGATTTAGGTGACACATCACATGAAACTTTTGTCTTAGATGTAACCAGTGATAGTTAAACAAACTGAATTTATTACATAGAATTGATTACTTTGGTTTAGGGTTAGGGTTGGTTGCATTGTTGTTGCTATGTAAAAGTTCTCATTCCTATTTATTTCATTTTCATTCATTCAAATTTCTAACATTGATTTAAATGTCTATGATCATAAACACACGGATGACAGGGTGATGGTTAGAGGTAATGGTTATGGAAAACACTTTATGTTGACTTGTTTTTGTGAACATGTTTGTAACAAGATCCCACAGGCTTCACTATTCATAAGGGACAGATGTGTGTGTGTCTTTCTATGAAATAGAGAGAGACACGGATAGTATGAGTTGACTACACTTTACAACTGGATGTATTAATAAAAATCCCCAAAATTGCATGTGACAGTAAATATTATATGGATGTGCAAGTCATAGACCGGTGAGTGGTTGTGTTGGTTGAAGCAAGCCGCATTGTTTATTTCCTATTTACACATTGGGGAGGGATACATACAAATATTTTTTAAAGGAGATATATAGCACTGTGCTGTAATGACCCAGATTTTCAGACTTTGTAAATTATCACTGTGCGATTCATCAGCAGGCCTTGGCAAGAAATGTGAAGCAGGAGGAACTGTCAAACACACAGCAACTGGACCGGGACCTGACCTGACCTGGGGTATTCTGACTAGATCTGGGGTTCCTGATTAGACCTGGGGTTTCTGACATAAGCTGGGGTCTATGACGAGAACTGGAGTTTCTGACTTGACGTGGGGTTTCTGACTGGACATGAGGTTTCTGACTTAACCTGGGGTTTATGACGAGAACTGGAGTTTCTGACTTGACGTGGGGTTTCTGACTGGACATGAGGTTTCTGACTGGATATGGGCTTGCTGACAGAACTAAAACTGAATGCACTTAGTAATGAGCACCAGGAAAAAGACTATCAGACATGATAAGGGAACGTGTTAAAATCCAAGCCTTGTGTTTGAACTGCACATCTAAAGAATGGGAAGCTTACATACTTTCCCAACCTGGATAAAATGTCACAGGCCATCAGGAACAAGGACGCCTTCCAACATGAGTAGTACTGTTATCACCTGGAGAGAGTGGCAACAGAGTTCAATGGGTGAGTTAGATGTCATGGAAGATATTGCTCCATTCATCTCAAACCTATTCCTGGGCATTGATATAGAACAGCAAAGCTAAAACCCAGATCAAGAAACAGTAACTTATTTGGGATTTGTTAGCAGAGAGATTTTTTTTCTCCTTACTGCATGTGCACGAACAGTGAGCACCAATTACAGGAGCCATCTTATTGAAAGACATGACTGGCAGATTGTCAGTAGCTATGAGCCAAACCACAAAACATTTACAGACAGTTTTCAGCCACAACCAATAAAGCGAGTTGAGTATCATTACAGCTTTTCCTTCTGCCTTCTGATGAAAAGTGATTTTTAAATATTTAGTTAACACACATTACAGTTACAGTACATTTTCTAATATTCTGGTTGTATGATATGCTCACTCTACAATGGAAAAAAAAAATTTCTATAATGGAACAGTGGAAACATGCCATTTTTTTACTGGACATGAATCTGCAGCTTGAATGCACTGACTGAGAACTGAGTTAGCATACATAACAGTCAAGTTTTCTGAAATGTTAATGGTAAATGTGCTAATTTCCATGAAGCTGTTATGGATGAGCATAATAATTAACAATGACACTTTCAAGATATTATGTTGTTTACTTGTCTATTTTGAAAATATAAATGGAAAATAGGCCACAAGTCTTTAGTTTTGTGTTTGAATAAAAATAAATCATGAAATTTATAATTGAAGGTAAGATATATTGTCGAATTCTTAACAAAATGCAGCTATGACATGCTAGATGTGCTGGTTATGTTTTGATTTACTTTGATGTCCAATGATCAATTTTACTAACAGTAAGTTACTATCCAATTATGCTCCCGATGTGTGGGCTTGACCTGCATCTGCCCCATAAAAAGATCTTCCCAATTTGAGTCTACCTAAAGCTACTGTATGTTCCTGGTGCTTACAATAGCAGGTTTTGAGGTACTGGAAGGGAAACTGGAAGGATTTGGATGGATATAAACAACCACAGCTCCATGGAGGAGCTGGGGTTTGGAATTACATAAACCTTCCACATGTTTCCAAATTCACTGCGGCTTGCCCTCCCATTGGCCTCTTGTCCTCCCTCTGACTCCCACCCATTCCCATCTGCCAGCCTGGAATGAACAGATCCATGTTACAGTCGACTCAATGGCACTTTCTCAGTGGTGACACCAGCACATACTTATTTCAGTGACACTTTTTTTACACCACCTATACAAATAAAGAAAACAACAAAATTCTGGCTCAGTGAAATTGGTGTAAGTTAAATGTTAAATTTCTTAATGTAATTAGGCACAATTTGTGTCATTTTACAGCTTAAGTTTAATGCAACTCTGAATTAATATAGATACTCTGACTTTTGATGGTTGAGTTAAAAACCTGTAATTTAAATTGATGTGTGATGCTGATATTGGGACAGATTTCCATATGTTGGTTCTATATTAACTGAAATTGATTATTTTAAAAGAGAAATTCAAAGTCAGCTGAATTTCTTTATACATCTAGGAAATGTATTTAATAAACAAACTTTAATATAATTTAAAAAAAAATACAAATCCCTATAATGCTGCCAAAGGTTAATAAAGAAAGAGACACCTGCTGCCTCCCTGACTCCCACTGACTTTATTCTATATGGTTAAATCTGTCACAGCCTGGTCTGTCACATTTTAAGCATCCTGATTGGTTTGGTGTTAGACGTGCGTTCCAGGAGCTGAAAATTACTTTTTCAGTGGCAGTAGCTTTAATCTTTGGAGTGTCCCTGAATGCAACACACAGCTGATTGATGTGACTCATTTCAAATACAGCACTGCTGGGAACTGCTGCGTGAGAGCAGCGGGCAGTTTGTTCTGCATCCGGGTGGAAACCGGCTATCACTGTCTAACCATGACCAGAAACCCTGTAGGTAGTGCTTTTTTTATTTGTGTGGTTGTCTTTGTGGCCGCTCTACACGCTGGATGCTGTTGCATCCTGCCATCCGGACTGAGAGCCTGAGCTCGCTGACTGGCCAGGGGTTGTTGTTGGACTGCCAGTGCTTGGGGACGGCCTCTCAGACCAGCACTAGCTCACAGGGAAGGGAAGAATGTTGGACCACAGGTTAGTTCCACCCATGCACATAGCAAACTCAGCCAATCTGTTAGAGTTCTCAAGGAAGGATAGACCCAAGTGCAGATCAAAGTGTCTTTATTCTCTTCAGAAGAAAAACAAAAACTCGAAACTAAGGTAGGTTGGGGGGTTCCCAACTATCCCAAAAATCTAACCAGGTTGACAGGCGCAGAAAACTCAAAACCAATTCTAGATACCGGCAAGGTTCAGGCAGGATTTGTCAGGCAGGATACACGTGGTACCGACAGACAGGGTTTTCATGGTGACAGCATCGACGAGCAGTAGAAGCAGAGAACCAGAGACCGAGCAATGGACCATGTGGGACTTAAATACCCAGAGTCCCAGGTGGAGATCATTAGCTGATTGGATGTAGTTCATGCAGTTCTCAGGTGGGGGCGCCAAGTCCACCCCAGGGACCTGACACAATCACCTACTCAAACTTTAGCTCAGGACTACAGTAATTGTAAACTTACAAGCCAAGGGTAATGGGATCATAAGCATTTCACCACTGTTTTAATGTTAAGTTAGGTATCAAAGGGCTGATTGAAGTGCAGAGTGTTCAATGAGTAACACTGACTTGCGTTATTTATAATTTATGTGCTGACTATGTTTTTAGTTGTGAGCCTAGACATTCAGCAGTAGCTATATTCCATTGGAGCCAGCAGTTGGGTTAGTAGCAACATTTAATGCTGAGTTTCAAGCAGATTCGGGGTGAAAAGCTCTCATTAATTAAGACTAAACTACTCCCTCTGTAAACAGAATTGTCTGGCAGCGTATCTGCTTTGCTTTTTTGACCATAAAACATATCCTCAGAGAGGAGAGATCAGTGATAAATCTGTGTACAGAAAATGTTCAAGTATCCATTGTGCAAGTCTAGAACTTATGAAATGCAAAGTATTACACAGTGTTCACTATTGAAAACCTGGACCTATCAGAAATCTATCCAAATAATACAGACCAATGTGAGCAGATATAACACTTCTTCTTTTAATCTGAGGCATACATTTTTGTTTTTTCCAGACTAGCCCCATTTCACGATATTTGGAATCTCTGTTAAATTAGTCCAAAGTAGCCTTTACTTCTCTTCAGCAAAGGCTGTATTCACTTCTATGGAAATCTATTGAGGCTCTGTCCATATCTCAGTTGCTTGGGAATGTTTTTTTTGAAAGATAAGATTTTCAGTTTGCAGCTCTACTCAATTTTTCATTAAATGTAATTTTATAGATGACTTCCTCTCCTTTAAAAACCTACCGATCCCCTTGTTCCCTGTTTGTTTTAGAATTTTTTTAGGATTTTTAATGTTATATTATTCTTTAATGTTATATTGAGTTTATTTAAAGGTTTTATTTATTTATATAATGAAGAGGAAGGGAACAACAACAATTAAACTCCATGTTGTAAAGAAGGTGCATATATATATGTATATATATATATATATATATATATATATATATATATATATATATATATATATATATATATATATATAAGATTATCTAGAATATCTAAGTGATTATTGGGTACCTTGGACTAATTTGTTTTGCATCCAAATATGTCTTTTGCCTTTTATTTGATGTATGTTTGTGTATGAATAGGTTATGTATGTGGGTTATGTAAGCAATGTTAGTATGTACATGTGCATATGTATGTATGTCAATATTTATGTGTTAATATGTGTGTATTATTAATATGTATACATTCATTTCCCTTGCATGGCAGGGAAATGAAATGCAAGGATTCAGCAGCTATAAAATATCAATTTTTTGCGATGATATTTTGGCTGATTGAAATAAATTATACTCATTTATTCATTCAATCAATCAATCTGTATATTGTAATATCTATACAAATTATAAATATAAGTATTGTTATTTTCTGTATGAAGACAGTAGTTTTGTTGGAGCCCCTGGGGATATTCCTATCATAATAAATAAAACAAAAGGAATCGTGATTATCAGGAATTAACCAGAGTTGACAAACTTGAGAGGCATGTTTCTATTCTTTTAACATTTTACATTTAAAACAAAAACATGTACTGTTATAGTTGATCTCGGGAGACCAGATCAGCTATTTATCTGTACATTTTAGGCCCCCAGAACAACTTGAAGTACTAAGTTACTGGTTACCTGTTAATACCCACCCTGGTTATATGTTCAGCGTTCAGTTTTCATCTTGTCCCTTTCTAACTTTTCTGTCTCTCCCTCCCCCCTCTCTGTCCCTCCCCCTCGCTCGCTCTCTGGTTCATTACGTCTGTCTGTCTGAAGCTTTGTCTCAGCTGCTGCTGGGGTGCATGGTTATTTTGAGAAGTGGACAAAGAGGAATGGGATAGTTGGCATGCCAGCAGAGACACACACCACCATGCACCCACACAAGAACACAGTATTGCACATGAGCTTATTATTATATTATGCAGCTAATTCCATATCTGCATGCTTGTTTGATAAATGAACAGGCTGACATGAGTTCTTGACCACTGTAACTGCAAGGTTCCTATATTTATGCATAAAAATGTGCTCTTAAAGGTTTTTTTTATCTTGAGCTTTGTCTACATCATATTGTTGCTGGTGGGTGAAAAACACCATTTTTCAGGAGATGAAAAAAATTGTCTGGTCTTCAATATAAATATCAATGAAGCTGGGACAGTTTAAAGCTTTTCCATTGGCTGAACTTTCTGATAGCAACACACAATATAATAAATGATCTGATGCAGTATTAAAAAACTAAGATGCCCACAATAGGCTGGTGACCTGTCTGTGGTGTATCCTGCCTCTCGCCTGTAATGTACCAGCAGACCCCTGTGACCCCAATAAGGAATAAGCTGGTGTAGAAAATGACCAACTGAGTGACTGACTCAAAATAAAATGTAGAAACAAGGGTTTTATCCACCAATTATTATCCACAGTTTTAATAAAAGCCTCAAATATTGTCTGATATAATAAAATAACTGGATTTAGAATCAGATTGATCCATCTTAGCCAATAATCACCTTAACATTCTTATTTATAAAGTATTTTATGAAACAACAACCCCACCAGCAGATTATTATGTTTTAATAAAACAGTATAAAAGCTTAAAAGTTCAATAGTTTAATTTAATAGATTTTAAATAAATTTCAAAATTTTGTTGTGTACTGACAGAGAATATATTAATAGATCTGTTATCTTGTAGCTAGGGCAAACTTAAGAGTTAAATTTCTCACTCTAAGTACGAATGTGGGTGTACTGTTAAATATCTCTATTGTAATACAATACTGGAAAAATACTGACAACCTCAAACAGGATGAAGTATTGAGATAGCAAGTCATTCAAACATATGTGACATTTCCATACTGGAGTCCCACTGAGGGATTCACACGAAGGCTTAAATGAAAGGAGGGTAATTGTCTAGTGATGATAACGGATGGATGATGAGAGACGAGTCACAGCACAACCTAATATAGAAGGGGAGAGATAAATGAAGAAAGTCAAGTGGGTGGGAAGGGAAGAAAGGTGCAAAATCAGAAGCCAGTAAGATGGGTGTGCTCCTTTTATTTCGGACAAAGTGTTTGTCTGAGGTGGCATTGAGGAAATGAACCACTGTAATTCTCAAAGATCATCTTCACAAGGTAAGTGTGACCATATTATTTTGTTGGGAGGATGCATACTGGAAGAAATATGACCATATATATATACATATATATTCGACTGATTCAAAGCCACCAACTCATCAAAATGCCCTCTCTGTTATGATTGGTCACCCAGACCTACAGTATAGAAGGTCTGGCCTACAGAGGCCAGACCACAGCAGAAAGAGTGGATAGTCTCATTTCATAATTTGTGATATCAGAAATAACAGACAGTGACATATTTACCACAAGCACTGAAAATTGTCTTTTTTTTTTTAACTAGGACACTTTTAATAATAGAAAGTGGCTGTTTTGATTGACTTTTTTACTTATACTGAAATGCTCCTGTTATTTTGTTTTGTCATTATATATACATAGAGAGAGAGACATATATATGCAGATATAGATATAGATATAGATATAGATATAGATATAGATATAGATATAGATATAGATATAAATATAGATATAGATATAGATATAGATAGATATAGTTGGGCTATATATAGTTTGACTTGCTAGGGACAAACATCTAAATTAATGGAATCTCTCAAGCTTTGATCCAACATCTTCTTTCCTGTCTGATGATCATAAAATATATATATATAAACATGAACATTAGTGTTGACAAATGTTTCAATAACTACATTTTATTTGAATTATTATAATAAAATGAGTCAAAATAAACTGCGGGCGGCACGGTGGAGCAGTGGGTAGTGCTGTTGCCTCACAGCAAGAAGGTCGCAGGTTCAAGACCTCCTTGGGCCTGGGTCTGGGACCTTTCTGTGTGGAGTTTGCATGTTCTCCCCGTGTCTGCGTGGGTTTTCACCGGGTACTCCGGCTTCCTCCCACAGTCCAAAAACATGCTCAGGTTAATTGGCAACTCTAAATTGCCCGTAGGTGTGAGTGTGTGAGTGAATGGTGTGTGTGCCCCACGATTGGCTGGCGACCATCTGGGGTGTATCCCTGCCTCTCGCCGTAACGCGCTGGGATAGGCTCCAGCAGACCCCTGCGACCCTAATGAGGAATAAGCAGGTATAGAAAATGACTGACTGAAAATAAACTGCTGAATATTCTGCAGCAAGCTACTGTATGAAGAGACCAGGAGGTGGCGACAACTCACCATCAAATTTCTGAGGTTTTTCATTAAGAACCAGCTACCTTCTCATTTACTATAGATTATACCCAAGGCAACTATTTGTTGTAGTAATGTAGCTATATAACAATTTTTATGTTCTCTGGCAGACATTTTGTTGTCAAGTGTACCTTCTAAGTCTGGCCGCAATGTTGATTATTATAGATGCTACATTTACAAATTTATAGTGCTGTCTTGTAATACAAACATTTTTAAATGTAGTCCTGTGATAGTAATAATAACCTATATGCATCATCACTAATTTCAAACAAATACAGGAATTTTCAGAATTTTTTAATACAGACAATAAAAAAGTAAATGATTTCATTTAATTGCAAAAACAAACTTCTCCATTTGTGGTTTGTTTTGTAAATGTAAAACTGCCAGTTTAAAATTAATTTACTGTGTGTCATGTTCCTCTGTTGTGACATCAAGAACACCACTGCCATGGAAATAGCTATAGGAATGCTTGTTACCCAAGTTGAGCGAATTTTCATTGTATTTTTGTCCCTTTCTCTAATGCCATCCATTCACTGGTTCGTGCAGAGCTCTCATAGTATCTGCACTGTAAAACATTGGCATACACTTTTAAAAGGGTTTCAGATTGTGAAAATACTGGGACAGTTGTTGCCAGATTCCTCTTGCTGCACACAAAAAAAGCTTGTTATTCACACAAACTGACTTTGCCACTGCAATGGATGGCTCACATAGATTTGTATTTAAAAGGAAAGTTTAAATCAAACCCAGATCAAAAACATACAATATAATCAAAAAAGACCAACATCACTACGTTAGGAATGTGTACATAAAGGACAAAGCCGGCACATGTGCTGTTGATATTCTGTACATTCTGTCACATTGTTGCTACATGTATAGTTAGGTTACCAGGGGCGACAGTGCCGCTGGGTGGTATCCTGGACTGTTTGCGGGGAAGCATCTGGAATCAGACTGTTTGCTCTGTAAGTCCTGTTGTCTTCCTAGCAAAAACATTCCCGCCACAGGGGCAAGCAAAGCATGCTGGGGGCCAGCAGTTTACCACAAGCGGGGCGGATATAGAGCATCCTGCATCCTGCATGCTCGCCGCTGCTAAACCATGGCCATGGAGACCCAACATTGGGATTAAGGGAGCTCTCATGGCCCCCCCGTGGCCCACAATCCCCTCCCTTCCCCCCCTTTGCCAGGTTATATGTGTGCCTCTTTTGATACAGTCAAGTGTTCGAAACATGAACTTTGACTTTAAAATTAAGTTTGCATGTGTATGATTTTAGTTTAAAATTTATGATTTGTTATATTTGACATTTTCCGCTCTTTATTTATGAGTAGAGGGCATAAGTGAAACCAGGTTTTTGTTAAGAAATATGAATTACTTTAAATTATATATATATATATATATATATATATATATATATATATATATATATATATATATATATATATATATATATATATATATATTCTATGGGCTACACACAATATCAATATTTCACTTTATAAAAAGTTAGGAAAGGTTAGACATTATACAACTCCTACTATATTTACTGGTCATTTTATAAATTGAGTTAAATGAAGAAAAAGACATTTGTGTGAAAATATTTTTTGGGGAAACCCTAAAAACACTTTTACACTCCCATATAAGTGCCATTGAAAAAGAATGGCTTGTTTGTCACACAGTGACCTATGACCCCAGGTGTCCATCTCTGGACCTTGGGTGTGCCGTCCTGGCCCGGCCGAACAATGACGGTGCTTTTAGAAGCCACTGAGGGGTCCTCATCGAAGAAGTTGAAAGGTCGGAGGAAGAAGCCTACGGAGTTGCCAGGCGTTGCCGTGCTGGGGATGTCCTCCGAGTGGGGCACATGCAGAAAGCCGACTGTCACCCAGGCAACCAGGTCCTGCACACAGGGGAGTAAACATTACATTAGAATTTGTCATTAGGACACATAATAGGTGACTTTATCTAATTCTGAGTGTAAACAGTAGAAAACGCCAGTATTCAGGTGTTACCAAGATTGTGAAATCTTTAGGTCTGGGTGACCAATCATAACAGAGAGGGCATTTTGATGAGTTGGTGGCTTTGAATCAGTCGAATATATGTGTATATATATATGGTCATATTTCTTCCAGTTTATGCATCCTCCCAACAAAATAATATGGTCACACTTACCTTGTGAAGATGATCTTTGAGAATTACAGTGGTTCATTTCCTCAATGCCACCTCAGACGAGAATGGGCTCATGGATTCAGAATCGACTAAAACCATTGATGTAAGCTCATGGAAAAACACTTTCTCTTTTTGTCTGACATGTAATCTACTTTCTATAAATCTATTTGAAACATCAAACAGGACTCAGTCGATGAGGAAATGTTTAGTTCTTCTTCTAAAGTTAAAGAGGGGTCACATTGTTTTATTCTTCATTAAACCCTATTTAGTCAAAAAATGATCACTTGACATTGAATGATTCAATGAGGGGTTGAATAATGTCTAACTCACAGATTTTTGCTTTTACATTATTAAAAGAGTATGATTTTGTTTAAAATTTACAACATCAGCAAAGCTGTTTGGAACCATCTTTTTTATCTATAAAAGGACAAAGGGATAATTTAATTGTTTTGTAGCTTTCTTTCTTCAAGAGAAAAGGTAAAAGTCAATCTGATATTCGTCCTAACATTTATGAGCATTGTGGACACATGAAGTGTCCCCTCACTGCCCTTGTGAACATGTGTGTCATCCATAACCAGGGATTGTAAATGTGTTTACATGAACTCCAGTACCTGGTTGACAATGTCTTCATTGTTGCGGATGTAGTCCTCAAAGGACACGGCAGGTTCCCAGGGGTCATTCTGGGTATAAATACTGCTGCTTGTGGCCTCGCTATCTTTATGACGAGTTACAGCCAGAGGAAACCTGCAGTCAGACAATCAGTTCATCATCATTTGCTCAAGACGTCGGACCCATTTTTACAGAAAAAAATTTGCCAAGAGTGTTTTCTCTCGTCTCTCGGGTGTGTGCTGCATCTCTATTGACTCACAAACTGTAGCTCTTCTTTGACCTAAAGTCAACATCTAGCCAAACTTTCTTTTTTCAAAATCCTTAGATTGACCTTTTCAAACCTCCTAATCTGGTGCTGCATCAATCATTACATACAAACAGTGTTGTGTGGACAAACTTCTTCTCCAATTCACAAAATCTTCATAAATTTCAAAATTGTTGTAGATTTCCCAAAATTGGCCAAATATTATGGTGTTTTTGTGGAAAAAGGGGCACATTATCTACAATATTCCAATTTGATGGGCTGGTGGTCACCATAAAAATATAATTTGCTACACATTATTTCTATATGTTAAATATTTTTATTACCTCGACCAACTGATGCCATTTTCCTCCCTCCAGCCTCTTGGAAGCACACTATGGGCATGTGAGTTATACTGAATCCTGTAACCCTTTTGATGTCCCCACTTATTGTTCTCATTGGGGTTGAAAAAGTGCACATAGCGGGGAAACTTTTTGCCGAAGCGGAATGCAGCAGTTCGTTCCGTCTTGTGTTCTGTCCTGTGGAGTTTGGACTGGACGATGAAATTCTTTGGGCTCCAGGGATTTGTGAAGTTGACAAATTTCAGATCCATCGTCTCAAAGCTGTTCTCTCGACCTGTGCCGTGGGGGAAGCAAACAGTTTTCAGGAGAAGTTAGATGTCAAGGTATAAGCAGTCTGTTTATATTTATTTGTGTTTGCATTTGAAGTGTCTGTTCCTAACCTTTCCTGCAGAGTTAGGCTGAACTCACTAATATAGAAAGTAACTGAAATGTTTTACAAGCTCAGATAGTTAAGTGGCATACATAAATTATTGACCTACTCAATGCATGACACAATTTCATAGCCTTGATCAACACTGTTGTCTTTATGACAGAGTAAAGTCCAGAAAGTCTTATCTGGACTAATCAATAAAGGACTCAAAACTAAGTTTCTATGTGCTCTTTCTTTCACCTCAATTCATATTCTCTAAACTACAGATTAAAAACAATACAATAGTAGGGACTATAGTAAAGTATGGTAGGGTTCATGTAAAGAGGAATTATTATTCACCACATCCTTTAAAGACCCCAGAGGACATATGTGTAGTATGCTGTTCTTACGTATAGTTAAAGAAATCTGTTATATAGGTTTCCAAACCCTGTTGCAAGCCAAAAAACAAAGTTAGGTCTAATGTCAATGTTTTGACCCATTTGAGCTCAATAACAACAATAGTTGCTGAAGTCTATGACTGTGATTTTTTACTCACATTAAAAGATCTAAAAGTTTTGAAATGTTACTTAGTTTCAGGCAAAACACTTAAGTGCTTCCTGTCATATGAATTAATTTACTTCCTGCCCCTTCCACTCAAGAACATGGTGGAGACAAACTCCTAGTCCTTATATATATTAGTAATGGGTCGCTTTATAAAAACTGTTGAAACCATTGGGTTTGACTGTCTCAGTTCAGTTTGCGCATGCTCTTTTCGGTTCATAATAATTAGCTGCTTCTTCTTATTATTCTGTTTGTTTGTTTTTTTCATAGCTGACTGAAACATTTTCCCTCCAGAGCAGCAGATGGTGCTGAACCTAATACCAACCAACTGTAGTAAAAAAAAAAAGGAGAAGAAGAAGGGCGGCAGCATAGCCTGGTGTAGCAGATAGTAGATGGAGGGAACAGAGTTATTGACAGTGTGCAGCTCTATGCTTAAATCACTGGAGCCATGAGATAAAACTCCCTCCCACAAACACTTCAGCAACATTGTAATTCCTGCATTGTATGAAGAGATAATGATTTAGGGACCTAAGTCTAGTGCTGATAGGGCCTATGCTTCTTAATTAAAGACAACTATGTTTTACACATGAATTACTATCGATGTTTTCTCTTTTGCTCATGTGCTTTCAACCTCACACTGTAGCAAAATTGAGAAGATTCGAAATCATGAAGACATGATTAATTATTTTTTTTCAATGATCAGTTTATACTAATATTTTGTGAACCATCCCACCCCTATTTTATATATATATATATATATATAGTACCTGTACCTGGGATACAAAGTTGTGCAAGCAGCAACGATAGTTGAGAATCATCAAAATGCAACTTTCTTCAGAGCAGAGTACGAAATGGGAAAAAACAACAGATAAAATGATTGTACGTGAGTCAACTGATTTATTATATGAATGATAAAAAATGGACTTTATTGGGATGAAAATGTAACTCCTCTGATACTGGACTGTATTTTGCACTGATTTTAAATTGTGCTCTTTTTGAGGTGTAAGTGGTCAATTGAGTTACTGATTTAAAATGGTGCTGAAAAACTAGGTGACTGTAGCTTACTACTTACCAGCAAGATCCAGGTCCACTTTATAATGGACAAGATGTGTGTGCAGGTTCCCCAGCACATAGTTGTACACCTTGGTGCCATAGTGAAGTCCATTAGTCGTAAAGAAAGTGGCATGAATGTATCCGGTGGCACTGACCTTCACCTCTACCACACCATTCTGGTAGAAATGGAAGTCCCAGATGTAATCGTAATTGTAAACTGTGGAAGTTGTCCGCAGCACCAGCACTGTGTTTTCCAGTCCTCCATAGAAGTTGTAGCCCCCCTTGAAGTTTGAGTCGAAATGCCTTCTCAGAGGCATAGCGGTGGTCATCTCAAAAATACAGAGTGCATTTTTGTGGTGCACAGGTTTGTCTGTGTCAAAGTAGTGGTAAAGGTCAACGAAGGTGGCAATTTCTGGACAGTCTATTCCAGGTCCTAGCTCGAATGATGAGCTGCCCATCGCCCAGCCAGCATCTATGTACTTTGTTTGCATGGCAGCAGGAGTGTCACCAGCATAGAAAGCAATAGCTTCTTGGAGACTGATTTCATAGGCGATCCTTTCTCCATTAAACCGTAGGTCAAAGACTTGAAGTCCAGCTGATGAGCGGACTCGGTAGGCAAAAGACCATCCGGCATATTCAACAAAGTTGCCCTCAACATGATAGCGTGGCCCCTGAGGCTCCACAAGCTTTGGCCCATGGATATTAGTGGGAGTGTTGATATGACCCCGTGGGATGTAGGTGGAGTAGAGGTCATTGTCGTCATGGTCAGGTAGTTTGATCTTCTCCACAGCTCCTGATTCATACTTCATTATCAGCTCCTCTAGACTATCAAAATACATGCTGTTGTACCAAACCTTCTCAACAGTCCACTTCTCTGGATCCAGATCCTGGTGGTTGATCAGTACTTCAAACCCAATTGGGTGGATGAAATAACCTTCCACAAACTTCTGCAACATAACCCAAGTTCTTCTCTCACCGGGACCCAGCCCTCGGGGGGCTATGTCTGAGAATGTGAGACAGCGGTTAGTACAGTTGGTGAAGGAAAACCCTCCTGTGCTCTCGAAGAGAATCTTATGAACTTTAGTTGTAATCTTGTCAAGGATGTTAGTAATATGGTGATACTCTACAGCAGTAATAGGCCTTGATTCAAATTGAACAGGCCTTGCCCCCTTGAATGTTGTGACTTCGTGGGTCTTTGGGGTTGGCAGAGGGCCCACAATGTACTCGGTGATGTTAGGTTTGGTCTGGTTCCCAAACTGGATTATCACACGGGCTTGACGTGGGGGTTTGGCCTGTCCTCGGTCTAGAGCTCTCAGGGCTTCATGCTTCCTTGGCACTTGGAGTTCCATCAGTAGGATGTTGTTCTTCTTCAGAGTCTTGCTGTGGGCATCAGTGAGCTGCATCTCAGGGATACCATGTAGGTAAGCACGGATGGCCTTCATCTCACGAACTGTGAGGTCAGCAAACATGGGGGCACCATGATGAGCCCATTCTCGTGCTCTGGAAGCTTCACAACCAGCCAAGCAGACCAGCTGGAGCAGACAGAGAAGCTTCATGGCTATGCAGAAAACAAAAAAAACAAAACAAGCATGAACTTGCAGAAGTAAAAGAGCAACACTTGAATTTTCACACATGAAGACACACCAAAATATACATGCACATAACCCTGCTTGGCCTGATGTCTTCCTCCTGTCTCACACTGTTCTCTGTAATGTGCAGTATTTTAATCTGTGGCATTTACTGTATGTATTGAGGAGCTATTCACACAGCATGAGTGTCCATCCATCTACATCTACAAAAAGCAAAAAGAAGATATAGAAAGTTGAGCATATTGCGTAGGCAATATAAACAGGCAAAATTACTAAATCATATTTTTTATAGAATTGCAATAAAATAATGAGCAGTTACCGGTACTAATTTGGCTCAAACATGGTGGTCAACTGCCATATAATGACCTATGAGTGAGTTTTTATCTTTAGTTAGCTTGTAGCTAAAGCTAATACCTAGCAAACAATGCTAGTAGTAAAACTTGATTCATAAGAACATAAGAAATAATTTAGGCAACAGGACTGCATGTCAACCTTTACTTTGCCAGTTCTATTTACAAATATGATTTGAAATGAATTAAACAGAGCGAAAAAATAAAACGTACCCATTCCCTTCAGGAGACATAATCAATGAATATCGCGCTGTATCAGGGTCACAGGAGTGAGCAAAACCTGAGTACGCCACTAAAATTATGTTTTCTAACTAATGTTTTATCATTTTTTTGAGAGGAAAATGTATTTTATGTCCAAATTTAAAATTTTGCTACACAATGATAGAACATACATAAATAAAGTATTCTAATAATTATATTTCATAGTTTTTTTGTAATGTTCTTATGTAATTATTATTAAGCTATAAGATTATCTTCAAATTGCAATAATGAGGAGACTTTGATTGATGACACAAGGCATTATACACATACTTTCATGCATATTCTAAATGTAAGGTATTGGCAACCGAAATAGCACTGATTCAGGAGAATGACCCATATCCATACTTATGTTTATTTATTTGAGGTACAGAAAGAAGGACATGCATCTTTTTCATCCAAACCCCCTTTTAAAAGACAACAGAATCAAATACAAGAGTACAGTCTTGCCTGCAGAACTCCAAAAGAAACTCATCCATCCACCTGGATAAGGAAGTCTTCTTCATTCCTTTTTACTCAAACAGATCCGTATGTATCACCCTCTGACGGAGTCTTCAGTCTCAAAATGTCCTTCAATTTCTTAATGCAATTCGTTTTTATGCTCCAAAATCAATTAGAAACTGTAACATGATAACAAAATGCTACTTTATGCTAAAATGCTAAATAAAACTACTGTACCTGCAAGTGTTGTATAGGTTGATCCTTCCTGCTCTTCTCTCTCAGCACTAGGAGAAAAGTCTCTTATGGAAACAGGAAACAATGCACTGGAGCTTATATTTAACTTCCTACTTTGCAGGGATAGAGACTGATTGGCCAACAGTGGGTTGTAAATATGATGAAATAATAGACAAGCTTGTTAAAGATAATGAATCCGGCAGAATGGGCTTTGATGTAAGTGGTGCAAGTGATTTGGAAACAGGTCCCAAAGTCAAGTGCAATAATTCAGGGAGCAGGTCAAATATTTATACTGTGGATGGGGGAGGTGGTGAGTGCGTGGGATAACAAATATTCTAATTCCTTGCAGACATTGTAGAATAAGTGGTGTTTGCAAATTGTAAAACATTAAATGAAATAAATTAACGTTGTCAATTTGTTTGAATCTTAAATATGTGTGGTTCTATGTGTTAAGTAGCACAGTATAAAGTGAGTGACACAGACTTTGATTGTGTGTGTGTGTGTGGGGGGGGGGGGGGGGTATTAGTAGTGGGATTTGCTGAACATCTGCGAATGCAGTGTGACTGAAAGAAGAAAAGACATTACGGCAACAGTAGCCTGCGTTAAATTACGGAATAAAGTAACAGCCAAACACGTTGTATTGTATGTCTGTGTGTTTTAAGAGACAGTTCATTACCATGTATAAGAGACATGGAACCTTTTTCTACCTTAAAGGGACAGGGGCAAGGTGGGGGACATTTGTTGTAGAGGCTGCCGTCTTTACTAGAAAGCGCTGTGGGAAACCCTGGTGAGAACTACAGATGAGAATACCACTCAGATGATTCCTTCACTATGCAAAAAACAATAAGTGGATTTTTAACTGATACTATTATTCCAAAATCCACCTAGAATACACAACTATTTGAAACCACATGTTTTTATTGTTTAAAACCTGGTACTACTTTTTTCTGGGTTACAGCACTACTGCTTAGTGCACTAATTTCAGGCTAAAACCCTACTTTTCCGAGTCCATTCAGAGTTTAGCTATGCTTGAGCATAATTATATTTGTACACAATAAAAGTGATAGATGCTGAAGACCTCCCATCTCTAACAGGATGAATAAATTCAATTTAAATGAAAATCTTTCCAAAATTCTTTTATCCATCTCAAATGTTGCACATTTTCCTTCCATAAGTCTTTTGCTCAAATATTTTACAAAATATATCTTAAACATATATCTCTTTATTGATAAGGAATATGTCACATGTAAAAATAATTCAAACTCAATTTTAAGAAACAAATTTGGTAGTGGGAAAAGTCACATTAAAATATGGAATAAGTGTAAGAAACCTATTGCCTACAATAAAATGAATAATGAATGACTTTTTTTTGACTAACCCTTCCTATCATTCACACATTCTGTCACTGTGTCATTATTTCCAGGTCTGCAGTTTTGCCTCTAAATGTTTTACCCCAATCCTCCATCTAAGGAAGTAACATACTCAGTTATCTGTGTTAACCCCTACAATCAAGATGTCTCCTAAATATATAACATGATTTAGATCAACTCTCGTATATGTGATTGGGCCAAAACTGCCTAGGAAGTGGATGCCAGAGAAGCATTTCACTGTAATGAGAGTAAAATTGATATCACTATAAATTGTGCTTATGATTAGACTGGTGTAACATGCTCCTCTTCTCTCTTCAGATGCTCTGCTGAGATTCCTCAGTCCCACCTTTGCAAATCCTGTCACCTCCACCTATATTAATATTTCGAATGTACAATTTATTTAAATAAAATAACTTCTAAGACAAAGCTTTTCAGTTTGTTGTGAGTATATGTACACTAGCAAAGAATTTTAAAAATTTTAAAGTTTAAACACCCTTAGCCTGGGCCCTTAATTCTACATCACAATTTTATGTTCTATTCACCCAAGGTGTTTCGCATTTTGATTTTTGCATTTGGAGATCTGCTGAAGATTTTGGCTCTGTGATATATGATGAAACGGCAAAGTGATGCAGACCAAAACATACAGAAGCACTAAGAAATTTTAGGTGTGTGTGGTGTTTCAAAACATCTGGGTTTTTCATGATGGTATATTTGTGTAATGCTAAATGATGTTCTTACTGAAACTGTGCTGACAGAGGGTATGTGGGATAAAAAGGATATTACTGAGAAATTATAAAAAAGATAAACAGAAGGGAAACATTGAAAAAACAGTGTATATATAATCCTTTTGTATCTTTTTTAGGCCTTTTCAAGAGAAAACATTATGCTTGTGTGAGTCATCGTATGTTCAGATAAGAAAAAAGATGTACCATGACACATTTATGTCTGCAGAAAATGCTAACCAATTAGAAGAGATTACACCTTGATGAACCTAAACAAAGGAGTACCAAAAAGGATAGTGTTTGGATGTCATTGGGTAAGACGAGAGTTCTTACAACTGTGTAAGTTATTTAACGTACCTACCTGTCAGTCAGAGTTTCGGATGAAGCCTCAGACTGTAATTCATTCTAAAAATATTTTTTTTTAATCTTAGATGTAAATTGTGTCCCAATATCGCTGAGACTGTTTCTAACACTTTCACAAAAACCTAAGGGTGTCTTATTTCTGGCAAACCAAGCAGAAGCTACAATAATTTTAATTTGGATATATCAATTTAGCCATATTTGTTCCAAAATAGGGGTGGAGGGAAGACTAGATAAAAAAAAATTCTAAAACATTTGGGATAATGAAAGTGGACAGCTCAACATGATATTTGGACGTTTTAATCTGGGAAATGATATATAAGCCTTTGTCATTAAATGAAATGTCTTAACTAAGTTGAAAAATGCATTCTACAGAAATATTTGATACCTACTTTGAGAGGAGATGTAAATGACTTTCCTCCCCTCTTCCCACTTTCCTAATGGTTTTTCCCATCAATGATGATGATGCCAGGTTAAACTAACAGTGACTCAGCTCATTGCTATTACGATTAGGATGCACAATGATGCCAAGGCTGAGAAAGAACTACATGGAGGAAATGTCAAGTACTCAATTATGACACAGTGTTTTGCTTTTACCATTAAGGACAATGGTATATTGTCTGTCCTCTCCCTCTCACTTAAGATAAGGTGTACTGTGGTGACAGCTGTGTTTGAGCCTCCTGGCTCTGGGTTCAGGAAGTCAGACCTGGGGGTATTCGTGAGTGTGAAAGCCTTCAGTCCCTTTGTCTCTTGACACGCTTCATTGAATAAATGCCCCCATCATCCTTCTCGAAACGCTACTCTTTACAGGATTAGGCTCTGACAAACATCTCTTTCTTCTGTGGCGGAGGCTCCACCACCCCCACCACCACCTCCAGTGTTCTGTACTGTTTAACAGGGCGATCTCAGAGGATTTGTCTGTCACAGGTCCAGTGGCCAATTCCTGCACTCCCAGCTGTGACCTTGATATGTATACCCAATCGCAGCAGGTTCAGATGCTACTGTACATCACGTGCCTCAACCCCTGCATTTAAAACCCTGCATAAGGGGCTCCACTCCCCTATTAGGCAAACTATCACGTTTTCAAGGACTGTATCTCATATGGTTTGACAGAACAACAGGGGAAAGTAGAGAAAAAGGCACAAAAACGAATTACTTATGTAAGGACTAAGATATCCCAAAAGCACTTTGAAGGTAAGTGCATCTTTGCTGAGTTGCTGTGGTAAGATTCAATAATTAAAACATGTATAATTTTAAGATTTTGTATTAATTAAATTAAGATAGTCACACAACTTGCTTGGCATGACGTATGATCTCAGCTGGCACTCTACTATCAAAGTAACTGTAAAAAAGTCCTAGTGACAGCTTTTCTGTTTAAGGAAGCTTACCGATTTGATCCAGAATAACAATCTTCTCCTCAGCTTTTATCTTTCTGTAAATCTGAGAGCATCCTCACATTTTACTGTACAAGAGTGAAAATTCTCAGGTGCTTGCAAGCTCACTGAAGTCAGCCCGCCAGGTCCAGAGGGCCTCGCTGTTCTAGGTTCCTGTCCCACCCCACCGATGTCCCTTCATGTCACCCTGCTGCAGCTCTTTTTGTTCCCCTTCCTTCAGAAAGATGCTGTTGTTCTATACTGCTTCACCACTCTCTTCACAAAATGTATCTTCTCTAGTACAGTGCCTAGACTGAAAATTCCTGAAACATAATCTTAGAGACATTTTCTTTGGTGATCAATATTCTTATTAGTTGATCATGTATTCATGTTAAAGAAATCTTTTTTATGAGAATTCCTCTAATAAAGTTCTGATTTTACAGGCAATTTTGCAAAATTGCAATATTACTTTGTTGGAGTAATTATTAACATATATTATAGGATGTCTAAAGATCTATGAGAGATAAAATTAGAAAAAAAATTGAAATATATATAATATATATAGGCGACACGGTGGTGCGGTGGGTAGCACTGTTGCCTCACAGCAAGAAGGTCGCAGGTTCAAGACCCGCCTTGGGGCCTGGGTCTGGGACCTTTCTGTGTGGAGTTTGCATGTTCTCCCCGTGTCTGCGTGGGTTTTCCCCGGGTACTCCGGTTTCCTCCCACAATACAAAAAACATGCTCAGGTTAATTGGTAAACTCTAAATTGCCCATAGGTGTGAGTGTGAGAGTGAATGGTGTGTGAATGGTGTGTGTGCCCCACGATTGGCTGGCGACCATCTGGGGTGTATCCCTGCCTCTCGCCTTAACGCGCTGGGATAGGCTCCAGCAGACCCCTGCGACCCCGAAAGGGATAAGCGGGATAGACAATGGATGGATGGATGGATAATATATATAACTCTCATATGAACTATTTTTACAGTAATTATGAACACACACGGTGAAGACAGAACCATGGAGGCACTGCTACTGATCCTGCTGGGTCTCCAGACAGTAATGGGAATAGGGTGAGTATGATTCAAAATGAGCTGCTAAACCTATTTATGCTTATTTATTTCATACAGCATTTTTCATTGCTAGATGCGACTTTGTTATGGTAGACAGTCATTACTTGCTACAACGCATTCAAGCGATGGGGCAACAGGTTGGTATATTAAATGTAGGGCTCCATTCCTTCCTTCTATTGTATAACTGGAATCGGTTCATTAGATTCTGTCACATTTGACCAGAAAAAAAAAATTATGTTATCTATGCAAGTACCATTGTGCATAACAATAAAGTTGAAGTTGAAGTGATAAGGAGGAATCTAATTCTGTGCATCCAGACACTGGTGTGAACATCAAGTGGAGGAGAGAGTGGAGCGGATCCTGTCACCACGCTTGCAGCTTGAAGTGAGCTGTTCCATGGTGTATGAGTATAACACCCAGGGTTGGAGGCTGGATGTGGACAGGATGCGGGTTAAGCATGGGGGAGATGATGGCATCGCACTCTACTACAAACAACAGGGCCCCAATGCATCATGTTTCTTGTACAAGTAAGTAAAACATTGATTAACAATACAGTTCTTAAGCATTAAGAGTCTCTTCTAAGCAGCTGATCACCAAATATTGAAATAAAAAATGTATTTAAACATTTTAGATAGAGAAACATGTGTTGTGCAACACAGGTCTCTGGCCAGAAGTAAATAGATAATAGAAATAAATAGAATAAAATTACTGCTTTTTGCCTTTTGAGGGGAATTTTTATTTCCTTTCTTCACAAATATGATGTATGTCTAGTAAATAAATTTGTCTTGCAATATACCAGTTATTTCAGTATTTACTGAAATATTGTGATTATATTGCATTATATTCAAGAGCATCACTGGTTTGTTTCTTCTGTATCAGAACGGCTGTTTTTAATGGTTATGCTATGATCATGCTGTAGCACTGGCAATTTTATAACATACTCGTGTCTAATGTGTTTTTTTTTTGTTTACAGGTACATTTTGAAATTGACTTTCTTGAAATGAATACAGATGCTTCATCAAATCCTTTCATCATATTATATTAAAGCCCTCATACATACAGAGAGGGTTGTTATTAATCAACCATGGCCAGATTAACCAATTACATGTATGTAGGGTAGAAGTTTGCTGCTGGGGCCCCACCCTACATAGATTCGTTTTTTTTTAAATTTACATCATTTAGGATCACTATGTAAGCATAAATAATGAAAATTCATTATTGATCCGAACAATGTCAAATTAAGGTCCACAAATTTAATTTGCACTAAAGCTTTAAATTATAAAGTCCTGCCAAAAAAATAGATGGAATTATTAAATTAAATACTTCAATAATTTAGTTTGCATGCCAACAGATTTGTCACCATGGCAACTAAGCAAATCTGCTGATGAGGAGCCTGTGAAATGGTTGAACAAGCTGAATAAAAACAGTTGCCATCATAAAATAATTAAGGTCTTCAGTAGATTTTCAGTCCATGACATTGATCAGCCTTCCCAGGAAAAGGAGACTCGGGGGGTGAAATACATTTTGTTATTTAAATAATATCCTTTACTGTGAATAACACCATGAATGAATGTCAACATCATGGAAATACCTGTACTTCACAGAGACCAGTATGACAGTTGAACAAATTACTAGCATTATGATTATTGACTGTACAACTGATGTGTGTGTCTGCCTCAGACCACCTGATATGGAGAACCAGGTGGTGAACAAGACAGTGAGGGCGTGTTGTGAGGGCTGGGGCGGAGTGCACTGCTCTGAGGGTAAGCATACAAATAAGTCACTCGTTAACTGCTTTGGGTCATGTAACTTGTTTAGGTAATTACAAAACAACATATTCAGAGTATTCTTATGACATTATTTTCCCAAAAAGTATACCACCATTTAATAATAATCACCTGTTATTTAAATAAAATCACCTGTAATCTGCAACCAAATGTCTGTGATTGAATTCTATGAATTACAGCTGCAACTAATGACTATTCTGATAGCCGAATAATCTATCATTTACTGAAACGATTCATGTTTTGTTGTTTTGATCATAAAAAAAAGTGGAAGATGCAAACTAAATTGTCTTTTTTGTCCAGAACTACAGTCCACACCCCAAATATTATCAGTTTACTATTATAAACAAAAGGACACCATAGAAATTATCGGAGAATAGACCCTTAACTAGAGAAAAAAAAATACTCAATTCGAAATTCGACTATTGTAAAGTTGGCAACTAATCAATTCATGAATTAATTGTTGCAACTCTACTATGAATTTCCATTGCATGTTTACTGATTTCAGCTCAACAACTGCTACCTATCCTCCTTAATTTGCTTAATTTGGTTTGTTTTTATTGTTGTGAATCAGCCAGTTTGCAGGTGTGAAAATGGACCACTCTGGATTTTATATACTACGTAGTAAAAATTTGATTGCCGGGTGCACACCAAATAACCAAACTAGTGATGTGAAAACACCCTAATTCCCAATACCCAATACAGGCTGCCTAAGTGAGGATTGGCCTATCCTGGTCCCTAAATCAAACACACCTTCACTCAGAATCCATTCAGTTGTATCTCTGTGTAACAATATGAGATTTTAAACTCGGGTTGTGATCAATTCCGATGATGAAGTATTTTTTGTTCATCACGCCAAAGATGGACTCCCTCCATCCTTTTTCTAAACATCTGTCTGCCCACTCTCCCCCAGGTGTAGGAGTGCATGGCCAGTGTTACTCCACATGGAGTTGTGAGGAGTTCCCTGGGCGCCATAACACATCCCTGATGCCAATGGAGCAGTGCTGCAGCAGCCTATGGGGACAGAGCTGGAGGAACGCATCAGACCAGACCTGTTTGTCTTGCACCTACACTCTCCTTCCAGGTTGGAGGACATAAACTTGTACTGACTTATTTCTCCGTTCCCTCTGAAATTGTGCCCTAATACCATAATATATTATCTCTTGCTCAATATCAGACTCCCAGACCTCCCCCCTGGTGCTTGGGGGTCTGCTGAGTAGCCTTAGGGTCCCTCAGGGCTCGGCCACCTGCGTGTCCTGGGGTGGTAGCCATTATCGCACGTTTGACAGGAAGCACTTCCACTTCCAGGGCAGCTGCACTTACCTGCTGGCTGCATCAACTGACGGGACCTGGGCGGTCTACATCAGTACGGTGTGTGACGGGAGAGGAGACTGCAGTAAGGTATGAAGCCCTGCAGATTATGTCAGTGATTGATGAAATGGATGACTTGTGCCATATTCTATTCCCTTTTACCAAACAAAATCAATAGAGATTGCATTGTGGATCTCACAATGAAGTAGCTGCCTGTTGCAGTATATATACACACACACACGGACAAAATTGTATAGTTTTTAAAAAAATATTCTTTTAATTTAAGTTGAGAACATCTACTGAAAACGTATACTGAAAACTGTTTAGCACTATAAGTAACATGAAATGAAAGGGTGAAGATTATTTTACAATTTCATAAGAGTAACCTGTTTTCTTTACTTTCATATATATTCTGTAACTTACTTTTGTTACTTATACTTGCATATGTATATTTGTGTGTGTGTGTGTGTGTATATAATTTTGAGCCACAAGTATAACACTGAAACAGGTTATTTCTCTAAGGTATGAAAAGAAAAAGTTTTCTTTTATCAGGGAGCTGCATAAATAGTATTTGTTCACATCCAAGTGTATTTACAGAAGGATGAGTATGTAATCATCCTATTGAAATAATGCCCTGAATCATGCTTTGACAAAAGTGACCTTAAAAGACACACTCTGACATAATGAAAGACACCTGACATGAGTTCTGACATCACAAGACACAGCCAACATTACTTCTGACATCACATAATCACATCCAAAGTGATTTGTGACATCACAAACACATTCACCTTGACTTCTGATGTAATCAAACACATTCAATATGACCTTTGACCTCACAAGACACACCCATCATGACTTCTCATGTCACACAAATAAAACGGTGTGACTTTTGACATCACAAGAGAAACCCAACCTGATTTCTGACCTCACAAAACACATCAGATGTGGCTTCTGAAATCACAAAACAAAAGCAACATGATTTCTGAAATAACAAAACACACCCAACAAGACTTCTCACATCAAAAACCTATCCAAAATAACTTCTGACATCATTAGATATATCCAACATTACCTCTGACCTCATTACATGACCTCACAAAACACACTGGACCTGATTTCTGACATCATTAAACACATCCAACATGATTTCTGATATCACAAAAGACATCCAAAATTACTTTGGACATCACAAAACACATTCACCATGACTTCCTCAGTTAAAGGAAAAACCCACAATTCTCACTAAAATCACTTGAAACTTACAAAAGTAATAATAAATAAACATTTATTGAAAATTAATCAAAATCAACCATTACTTTTGAATTGTTGATTAACATAATTATTAAAAAAACAAACTAATGAAATAAGGCTGGACAAAAATGATGGTACCCATAACTTAATATTTTGTTGCACAACCTTTTGAGTCAGTTTTGATCACTGCAATTAAACGGTTTCTGTATTTGTCAATGAGTGTTCTGCAGCTGTCAACAGGTATTGTGGCCCACTCCTCATGAGCAAACTGCTCCAGTTGTCTCAAGATTGATGGTGTCTTCTCCAAATGGCATGTTTCAGCTCCTTCCACAGATGTTCAATGGATTCAGATCTGGGCTCATGGAAGGCCACTTTAGAATAGTCCAACGCTTTTCTCTCAGCCATTCTTGGGTGTTTTTGGCTGTGTGTTTTGGATTGTTGTGCTGTTGGAAGACCCATGACCTTCGACTGAGACCGAGCTTTCTGACACTAGGCAGCACATTTCTCTCCAGAATGCCTTGATAGTCTTCAGATTTCATTTTACCTTGCACACATTTGAAGACACCCTGTGCCAGATTCAGCAAAGCAGCCCCAAAACATTACAGAGTCTCCTCCATGTTCCACCATAGGGACAGTGTTCTTTTCTTCGTATGCTTGTTTTTTGAGTCTATGAACATAGAGTTGATGTGCCTTACCAAAAAGCTCCAGTTTGGTCTCATCTGTCCAAAGGACAGTCTCCCAGAAACTTTGTGGCTTGTCAACACGCATCTTTGCAAATTGCAGTCTCGCTTTTTTATGATTTTTTTCAGCAGTGGTGTCCTCCTTGGTCGTCTCCCATGAAGTCCACTTTGGCTCAAACAATGACGAATGGTGCGATCTGACACTGATGTACCTTGGCCTTGGAGTTCACCTTTAATTTCTTTTGACGTTGTTCTGGGCTCTTTCGATACAATTCGAACAATCCATCTCTTCAATTTGTCATCAATTTTCCTCTTGCAGCCACATCCAGGGAAGTTGGCTTCTGTCCCGTGGGTCTTGAACTTCTGAATAATATGAGCCACTGTTGTCTATAATTTTTTTTCAGATGTCCTGGGACAATGCTCTCCTTCACTTTCTGTTGTCCATGTTCAGTGTGGTACACACCTTTTCACCAAACAGCAGAGTGACTACTTGTCTCCCTTTAAATAGGCAGACTGATTGATTATGACTTTGGAAACACCTGTGATGTCAATTAAAGGACACACCTGAGTTAATCACGTCACTCTGGTCAAATAGTTTTCAATCTTTTATAGAGGTACCATTATTTTTGTCCAGGCCTGTTTCATTATTATTTTTATTTAATAATTATGTTAATCAACAATTCAAAAGTAATGGCTGATTTTGATTAAGATAAGATAAGATAAGAGATAAGATAAATCTTTATTGATCCTACAACGCGGAAATTTGTCTGTTACTGCAGCGTTACAGATAAAGAGAAGAAAATAAAGCTGAAGAAGATAAAAAACTATAAAAAAAAAAATTAATAATAATAATAATAATAAAAAAACACACAACACAATGTACGAATTCGCAGAATTTGTTGATCCGCATACACAGTATGCATTATGGACATAGAATGGAGAGAAAATGCTAATAAATAATAAGAAAAGAGTATGCATAAGCAAAGCATATATACATACATACATGCACGTACATACCTACATACATACACATACACACATATTTGCATATATATATATGGACATACATATCCACGCACATACCCACATGTACACATACATAGCCAATGCACACTTAAGGTGCAGGGTGTGTGTGAAGAGAAAAAGTGACCAGTGAAAAAGTGACAGAGTGACTACAGTGAGGTATATGTTTATGTTATGTTATAAAGTCTTATTGCTGTCGGGATGAATGATCTGCGTTTTTTCTCCCTGTTAAAGGGGTTTTTTTAGGGAGTTTTACCTTGTACGATGTGAGGGTCTAAGGACAGGGGATGTTGTGTTGCTTTTGTACAAACTGTAAAGCCCTTTGGGGCAAATCTGATTTGTGATTCTGGGCTATACAAATAAATTGAATTGAATTGAATTGAAAGCAGGGCGACACGGTGGAGCAGTGGGTAGCACTGTTGCCTCACAGCAAGAAGGTCGCAGGTTCAAGACCGCCTTGGGGCCTGGGTCTGGGACCTTTCTGTGTGGAGTTTGCATGTTCTCCCCGTGTCTGCGTGGGTTTTCACCGGGTACTCCGGCTTCCTCCCACAATACAAAACATGCTCAGGTTAATTGGCAAATCTAAATTGCCCATAGGTGTGAGTGTGTGTGTGAATGGTGTGTGAATGGTGTGTGTGCCCCACGATTGGCTGGCGACCATCTGGGGTGTATCCCCCTGCCTCTCGCCATAAAATGCGCTGGGATAGGCTCCAGCAGACCCGGGATAGAAAATGGATGGATGGATGGATGAATTGAAAGCGCTCCTTCTTGCAGCGAGGGTGTTTGAGTCTCTGGCTAAAGGAGCTGCTCAGCTGCGCATCCCAGTACAGAGCTAGACTTCCGTACCAGTTTGTCAATTTTCCTTCTGTCCCCGTCTGAGCATCCGCCCCCCCAGCAGACTACTGCGTAGAACAGGGCAGATGCTACGACGGAGTCGTAGAAGGTCTTTAACAGGGTCCTGCACTTATTATTTAATTTTCAATACATTTTTATTTATTATTACTTTTGTAAGTTTCAAGTGATTTCAGTGAGAATTGTGGGATTTTCCTTCTTTAAGTGAGGGGTACCAACAATTTTGTCCATGTGTGTACATATATATATAGGCTTGATTTTACTGGGCATCCAAATAAGCAGTGATGGAAATATCTGCTTTAAGTATGTACAATGCTTACATCTATTTTTGACCCTTCTCCTCTCTTTTTAGGCTCTGAGAATGATGCTGGGTTTAGATTTGGTTTCAATTCACCACAGGAACTTAACGCTGAACAACCTCCATGTCACTAATGGAGAACCACTCTTCCAAAATGGTAAGCTAATGTCAGCTGTGCACTCACCCTCCTATTCCTAGTGTATGTATAGTTACTTGTGGAATTTGTCACAAATAAGGAATGCAATGCACATTCACAAGCCTTTTAAAGCAAGTACAAATTAATGAAATGGGAAAAAAAATCACACCAAACTTCCTACCAGTGTTTATTCAGTTTTTCACAAAGTTAAATAGGGTTTTCAACAATTATTTAAATCTGCATGTGCAACTTCTACAATACTCAATATAGAAACATGAAAAATTGGGCTATTTGTCTGAAATAATGAATATAGAGTCTACAAAAGTATCTATGATTGACACAATCTGACCATTTTTTCCTACCTGTCTACCTCTTCTACCTAAATGACTGAATCAAGAGGACAGTATATATGATTTATATGGGGTTACTTTGCCAATTTGCACTGTTATGCATTAAATACAATAGCTAAATCTCCTTAAAACCTATTTCCCACTGCAGTGCCTCCTCAGAATGGGTCAAATCGCTTGGCCTCCATATATATACAGTGGCTTGCGAAACTATTTGGCTCCCTTGAACTTTGAGACCTTTTGCCACATTTCAGGCTTCAAACATAAAGATATAAAACTGTAATTTCTTGTGAAGAATCATTAACAAGTGGGACACAATAATGAAGTGGAACACACTTTATTGGATGTTTTAAACTTTTTTAACAAATAAAAAACGAAAAATTGGGCGTGCAAAATCATTCAGCCCCATTGAGTTAATACTTTGTAGCGCCACCTTTTGCTGCGATTACAGCTGCAAGTCGCTTGGGGTATGTCTCTATCAGTTTTGCACATCGAGAAACTGATATTTTTGCCCATTCCTCCTTGCAAAACAGCTCGAGCTGAGTGAGGTTGGATGGAGAGCGTTTGTGAACAGCAGTTTTCAGTTCTTTCCACAGATTCTCAATTGGATTAAGGTCTGGACTTTGACTTGGCCATTCTAACACCTTGATATGTTTTTTGGTGAACCATGCCATTGTAGCTTTTGCTTTATGTTTTGGATCATTGTCTTGTTGGAAGACAAATCTCCGTCCCAGTCTCAGGTCTTTTGCAGACTTCATCAGGTTTTCTTCCAGAATGGTCCTGTATTTGGCTCCATCCATCTTCCCATCGATTTTAACCATCTTCCCTGTCCCTGCTGAAGAAAAGCAGGCCCAAACAATGATGCTAGCACCACCATGTTTGACAGGGGGGATGGTGTGTTGAGGGTGATGAGCTGTGCTGCTTTTACGCCAAACATAACGTCTTGCATTGTTGCCAAAAAGTTTGATTTTGGTCTCATCTGACCAGAGCACCTTCTTCCACATGTTTGGTGTGTCTCCCAGGTGGCTTGTGGCAAACTTTAAACAACACTTTTTATGGATATCTTTAAGAAATGGCTTCCTTCTTGCCACTCTTCCATAAAGGCCAGATTTGTGCAGTATACGACTGATTGTTGTCCTATGGACAGATTCTCCCACCTCAGCTGTAGACCTCTGCAGTTCATCCAGAGTGATCATGGGCCTCTTGGCTGCATCTCTGATCAGTCTTCTCCTTGTACGAGCTGAAGGTTTAGGGGAAGGCCAGATGTTGGTAGATTTACAGTGGTCTGATACTCCTTCCATTTCAATAATATTGCTTGCACAGTGCTCCTTGGGATGTTTAAAGCTTGGGAAATCTTTTTGTATCCAAATCCAGCTTTAAACTTCTCCACAACAGCATCTCGGACCTGCCTGGTGTGTTCCTTGTTCTTCATGATGCTCTCTGCACTTTAAACAGACCTCTGAGACTATCACAGTGCAGGTGCAGAGACTTGATTACACACAGGTGGATTCCATTTATCATCGTTAGTCATTTAGGTCAACATTGAATCATTCAGAGATCCTCACTGAACTTCTGGACAGAGTTTATTGCACTGAAAGTAAAGAGGCTGAATGATTTTGCACGCCCAATTTTTCATTTTTTATTTGTTAAAAAAGTTTAAAATATCCAATAAAGTGTGTTCTACTTCATGATTGTGTCCCACTTGTTGTTGATTCTTCACAAGAAATTACAGTTTTATATCTTTATGTTTGAAGCCTGAAATGTGGCAAAAGGTCTCAAAGTTCAAGGGAGCCAAATAGTTTCGCAAGCCACTGTATATATATGGAGGCCAAGCGATTTGACCCATTCTGAGGAGGCACTGCAGTGGGAAATAGGTTTTAAGGAGATTTAGCTATTGTATTTAATGCATAACAGTGCAAATTAGCAAAGTAACCCCATATAAATCATATATACTGTCCTCTTGATTCAGTCATTTAGGTAGAAGAGGTAAATGGTCAGATTGTGTCAATCATAAATACTTTTGTAGACTCTATATTCATTATTTCAGACAAATAGCCCCATTTTTGATGTTTCTATATTGAGTATTGTAGAAGTTGCACATGCAGATATAAATAATTGTTGAAAACCCTATTTAACTTTGTGCCAAGTAGTTTCGCAAGCCACTGTATATATACATATACAGACAGAGACTTGGGTAATGCATGTTCACAATGTGCCTGTTTGGAACAGCTCAATTGGCTTTAGTGTTTTCGCTTCAAAGCATTCATTGCAACTATAATGAGATCTGCATTTAAAAAGGAAATGTATAATAGAGAGTGGTTTAAAATAAAACATGCTAAAGTCGATCGATCACAGTGGATTATTGGGAAGCAAAAATAAGGACTGAAAACACGTTGCCAGCTTTACACTGCACTATGTCCCACTTCTTGCAGGAGTAGGTGTGCATTGGCTGGGGGACTTTGTGTTTGTGGAAAGTGGCCTGGGGGTGAGAGTGAAGTTTGATCTGGCCAACACGGTCTACCTAACAGTGACCTCAGAACACCTGGCAGCCACCAGGGGGCTCTGTGGACTCTACAACAACAACGCTGATGGTGAGGGATGGTCTCTATGTAGTTGCTATTGTGTCTCTCATCGATGAACTAATGATTCAGATTAAAAATTAAAAGTGTATTTTCATGTTGTCTCTCACTCAAGCTTATTCATACCATATCTTCTCTTAGGCTAGCTTTTACCCAGTAGCTCATGTGTTTATGTTCAAACACTTTTCCTGTACAGGTGTAACCTGTCTTGTCCCTTCTGTTGTAGATGATTTCACCACAATGGGTGGATCTGTGTCCCAGTATGCTGCCAGTTTTGGCAACTCATGGAAACTTCCTGACCAGCAGAATGAGGTACTGCACTGAATACATAGAATGAGTATTTTGACCTCCATTTGCAAAAATCTGTCTTTTTGTTTCTAGACGAGACACTGAATTCACTTCAAAAGCAACAACACCATCATGATTGTACTAATGTCTTCCAAAAATGAATTTGCCTCCCACATACACCACACTAGCAAAACCATCCAGGTAGAATAAGGATTTCTCTTGATGTTAATTTTGTTACAGTTAATAAGGTCAAGTTGTGATAGCGTGTGAGTGAGTGCTTAGGTCACATACCGCACATTATATGTGTCCTAGTCAGTGAGTTCCACATTTTCTGTCTCTCTCCCCTTTAAATAAAGGAATAAAAATGCCTCTCCTAAAAATAAGGAGACCGTGTCCCATGATTCTTTCAGGGCTGCAGCGATGCGGCGGAGCTCGGGCACAGCTGTGATGTCTCTGGAGATGCCGCCCTACGCAGGCGGGCTGAGTCTGTGTGTCACCGAATGCTTGAAAACAGCTTTACACATTGCCATTTTCGGGTCAGATAACCCTGATAGCTCATCACACTTACATTATATTCCCAGCATTTTTCTCGCCAGTCTTGTTTTTCATTGTCCTTTTTGAGACTTGGACCACATAGCTGCTTTAATCCTATTTCTTTGAAACACAAGCCTGTAGTGAATATAATAAACTATAAATAAATTGCTTGAAGTAGATAATTAACTAGATGTAGAGGTAGGTCTGAGTTCTGATTGACATGTGCCAATGTGTTTTTCATGTGTCATCCAGGTGGACCCAGCACCATACATCAATGCCTGCCTCTACCTGTACTGTAGCCTTCCACCCAGGGAGAGGGACTCTGCAGTGTGTGATACTCTGGCGAGCTACACCCGAGAGTGTGCCCAGCAACATGTCATCATAACGTGGAGAACAGCCACCTTTTGTGGTAATGCAATATAACCATCTGGACAAAGTGATGGATCAGTTTCCTGCAGATCTGTGAGGCAGAGTTTTATTGTACACTTTTGATTGGTTTTATTTGAAATGTTGATATCTCTAAGAAGATAAATTTGTTGTTTTCAATTTATGTACAGTTGAACACTACGATAAAGGTATTCAATAGCATTTTGGTTTAACCCAAAAGAACCTGGACTCATTTCCCTTTTCTCTGAAACTTGTTTTTTAAATATACCAATCAAATGTATTCCTCATTTGAAAATGAGTTAGCTCACCAGTTTTCCTTTTTTTCCTTAGTAGCACATATTTTGTCATTGTATTTGCATTCCCTCAACATATATCACAGTTAGAACTTTGCTGGTTAGGTTTAACATCTAATTATTTGAACAGAATCTATTTTAATTGAGACAATACAAACTCTGTCACCACTTGTTTTATATCAATTTATTCAATAATTGTGGCCAAAACAGGTTAAATGTAATATAGGACATTATTTCAACCATTACAATTGTTAAATTGTAGGGTAGGGTAGAAGCTTACCTTTAGTAACAAATATAAGGCTATTTGAAATCTCTCAGCCTCTTATACCTGTCCACCACATATACCACCATTTTGGAAATGGTGTCCTGTCACCCAGGACAATTATATAGTATGATCTTGTTGAGTGAAACTACTTAAGTAATTTCAGTTGCACAATATCTTTCACACCTTACTAGCCAAAAACTGCTATCATACTTAGTGATATATTAAACACCCTATGTGGTAATGAATATTTATCCAGTGTTCAAAAAGCTTTCCTACTACTGGGTCCAGTGTGTAATATTTAGCAGCAACAAGTGGGACAAACTTGGTAGAAATAAATAGAATATTTCAAAGTATGTTTTAATTCATATATACTTCAATCTAAATGATCTAAATAATCTAAATGAGAAATGTTATGTTTTTATCAGGGCGACACGGTGGTGCGGTGGGTAGCACTGTTGCCTCACAGCAAGAAGGTCGCAGGTTCAAGACCGCTTTGGGCCTGGGTCTGGGGCCTTTCTGTGTGGAGTTTGCATGTTCTCCCCGTGTCTGCGTGGGTTTTCACCGGGTACTCCGGTTTCCTCCCACAATACAAAAAACATGCTCAGGTTAATTGGTAAACTCTAAATTGCCCATAGGTGTGAGTGTGAGAGTGAATGGTGTGTGAATGGTGTGTGTGCCCCACGATTGGCTGGCGACCATCTGGGGTGTATCCCTGCCTCTCGCCTTAACGCGCTGGGATAGGCTCCAGCAGACCCCTGCGACCCCGAAAGGGAATAAGCGGGATAGACAATGGATGGATGGATGGATGTTTTTATCACCTTAGATTGAGATGTTTATACAACACTGGGGCGCAGGTTCCCCTTGGCAGATGTTCTACAGAACAGACAAACCAAACAAAAGCCACATTTTATTGCAGGAACTTACGAGTAATTGTGAGTCAGCCCTGTTGGTCTGTGTCTTCACTGAAGGAGCATCCCCCATAGGGCTATTTACAGGAATTCTTACGGGGGGCAAACAAAGTACCTACTTTGGAGTATGTACTCCTTTCAGCCCTTAAAAGCTAATTTGCACTGCAACTAGATTCTGCCAGAGAATAACACACTTTACCTTTAATCCCACATATTTACACACTGAAAATTCCCAAAATTTTCAGTGTGTACTATGACCAAAGGAAAGAAATGTAACTGTAACTGTAATGAGGAAAGCAATATTTCTTTATAGTCTCAACCATATTGTACATCTTAAAATGGGCAAATGTAAAAACTTTTAGTAACAACTGCCTCTTCCTTCTCTCCACTGTATCACCTCTGCATGGTCCCCAGGTCGTGTCTGTCCTAGGGATCAGGTGTTTTCAGACTGTGTGTCCTCCTGTCCTCCCAGCTGTGCATCTCAGCAGCTCCCTGGGCCTGCTGCTGCCATGGGCCAGTGCAGGGAGGAGTGTGTAGGGGGCTGCGAATGTCCACCGGGCCTCTACCTTCACGAGGGGCGCTGTCTGAAAAGAGATGATTGTCCTTGTTTACATCGCAGACGTACCTACCAGTCTGGCGACAAGATACAGCAGAGATGCAACTCCTGGTAAGGATATGGCTTCAAATAAATTTGTTTTTTTCTTTCTAAGTCATAATCCTTTCACTTTTTACTTTTTAATTCTTGATCCTCCCAGTGTGTGCAGAGCAGGTCAGTGGCAATGTACTGGGGAGAAGTGCGCTGCCCAGTGCAGCATGATGGGGTCACTGCAGGTCACCACCTTTGACAAAAAGAGATATTCACTACAGGGAGGAGACTGTTCCTTCACTGCTGTGGAGGTGAGACACATGCAATGCAGCGATGCACACAAATATAGGTACAGTATGCCCAAGATATAAGCTGTTTATCATATCTACAGATTTTCCTGACATTTCCTTGGGGTATAGGGTATACTAAGGTATTTAGTTATCTTGAAGGAAAGAGATCAACCAAAAATATAGAAGCTTAGAAGGTTAGGTTAGAAGTCATTGCAGCTTGTACACTAAATGAAATTATAAACTCAAAACTTCTGTTTTTGCTCAGATTTTTTTTAAGATGAACTTAACTACCTAAAACATTTTCTACATACACAGATAAAATGAAAATAAATAAATATCTAATAAATAAATAAAATAATTATTTATTTCAAGAATTGTTCTCAAAGAGGTGGACCAACATTCCACAATCGACCACTGATCGCGCTGAAAGCGTTGCGCTGCATGAGGCAATGATTGTCACACAAGATACTGAGTGGTGCTCTGAACCCCCCCCAATAAAACTGCACTTCACGTTTCACATTTGTGGACAGTCTAAAGGACAACTGTAATAATCATGCTGTCTAGTCAGCATTGTGATATGCCATACTTGTGAAGTGGGATGGATTATCTCAAAAAAGCAGAAGTTTCCCTACCATATATTTAGACACATTTATGAACAATATTTGGGAGAAATGGTCATTTTGTGTATGTAGAAAATATTTTTAGTTTACTTGGAATTTATCTCATAAAAAATGGGAGCAAAAAAGTGTTGTGTTTATATTTTTTTGCTGGGACCATCTATCTTAATCTTCTGTCAGAAAGAGCTTTAACTCAAACCTCCGGATAGCTTCACACATGGCCAGGGGAGGTGGGGACATTGAGTCTGAGCAGATCTTGTTCTATGCCTCCATTGTCAAGGAGGTTTTATTGGAGCTGTGATTCAAATCACCATCTGCCTCAAGGTTCGATATATGGTGCGTTCAGAAAAGCTCTTCTTCATACCTTCGTTGTGATGAATGGTTATTTGAGTTACTGATGTCTTTTTATCAGCTCTAACTAGTCAGGTCATTCTTCTCTGACCTCTGGCATCAAGAAGACCTTATCACCCACAGAACTGGCACTCACTGGATATTTTCTCTTTTTCGGACCATTCTCTGTAACCCCTGGAGATCGTTGTGCGTGAAAATTCCAGTAGGACAGTAGTTCCTGAAATACTCAGACTAAGCCCAAATTCAGAGTCCCTCAAATCACCTTTCCTCCCCAATTCTGATGCTCAGTTTGAACTGCAGCAAATCATCCTGACCATATCTACAAACCTAAGTTTGTAGTAGAGTAGAATTTCCTCCACATGGTGGCTGGGCTCTCCCTTAGATATAGGGTGAGAAGCTCAGTCAAACTGCCAGCTTTTAGGTTCTTGGTGAATCTAGTGTATAGTGCAGGCTTTTCCTGAGGTTAAAGTTCTACAGAAATGGACGTGAACTTATTCAAATCAAAGCCAACAGTCAGCAGTGACTTCAGTAATGTAAAGTCACTTAATTGGGAATAGCACCTGGAGAAAAATCTTTTTTTTCCCAACACCACTAGACCCTACAGTATGTAATGAAACCCAGTTACTTCAATACAACATCTCCATATTAGTCTAACTAAAAGAGGATTGTCTGTATTGTTGACAATATTGAAAATCATTCTTATGGGATTTCTAAAAAATGTAATATACCTCGTAATTCTTTTTACCATCCAAGCTGCAATGATTTAATCGATTAGTTGCCTGGTACATTGATCTCTAACTATTTTGTTAATAGATTTGAGTAATTTTTTTTCTGGTGTCTTTAGTCTTCTATAATAGTAAAGTTGTGATCTTGAATTGTGGACTGTTGTTCTGGCTGGACATTTTAGGTTGAATCTTCAACTTTAGGAAACAGTGATAGACAATTTGTACCATTTTATGAACCAAATCTATCAATCGTTTTAATAATTCATAGATTAATCGACTACCAAAGTAATCATTAGTTGCAGATATACCTGAAAATGAGATGTACTTGTGTGTGACAGCCACTTATTTTGTATCTTTGTGCTCTGCATGTGTTCAGGACTTTGTTGACAGAAAACTGGTGGTGAGTGTGCGCTCTGGGGAGTGCACAGCAGGAGGAGGTGGTGGTAGAGGAGCACTGGGTTGTCTAAGGGAGATGTCAGTCACAGCACTCCGCACCATAGTCACCATCACAGACACTGGTGAGTTTGGTAAAAAGTCTAACCTGATCACTTATGTCTGACATTTCTGCTCTGTTAAGTTATGACTACACTTTTACAAAAGGAACAGTAAACGTACCATTTAAGATCTCGATGTCTGGATTTTTTCCTGATTGTATCTTTATATACATTATAGAAACATATTTGTTCATCAAGAAATAATATAATTCTGGTGTTTTCAGTCAGTTAATAATAAAGGGTATGGGGTGTTTTGGTTTCATGTGCTGTAACTTTACAGCTTTCATCAACCTTATTTCAAGCCACAGCAGGTGGATGTTTCCAAGAAAAATCTCGAACAAACTCACTGTACACAACCTTCCCAGCATCAAACAACAGAGAGACAAACTTAGACATAATTTAATATAGTCAAGTAATTTTGACTTTTTCTTTAGGTTTTATTTGAAAGTTTGATATCCCTGATAGGATATGCAGTATATGTGGTTTTAAGTACTAAAAATCATTTTGATCTAGTTTTACATACCCTCTCTCAAGCTTTGCTTTGCAGCTCTAGAAACAACAGGTTATTTTGTGCTAATCTCAATATAAATGACCCTTTGCACTGTTGAAGATGATTTGAATGGCTGCAAACTGGCAGTGGGCAGGCAAAGGATAGTTGTGATAACTGTATATTTATCATAACTATGATACCAGGTTACTGCTACGGGTGTTGTCTTATGGAAAAACATCTTCATTATGAAACTTTTCACTACCATCTGATGAGTTACATTTGGTATTGTTTCTTCCAGGCACAGTGACATTGAATGGCCAACGGGAGGCGTTGCCTGTGGTAACAGGGGACCTGGTTGTGCGAAGGGCCTCCTCCTCCTTTTTCCTTATCCAGACGTTTGGAGCTCATTTGCTCTGGCACCTAGATGGATCCCTGATCTTCATCACATTGCAGCCTGGCTTTGCAAATAAGGTGACCATCATAAGCCATACCCAGTCATTTTAAATTGAGTCCACTTTCAATTAAATGAAATCACAGGCATTTCTAGGCAGACCACATGTTAATATATATGAAAAATTATCAACATTTTCTGCAAAACTATTTCATTACAAAGAACATATGTCATTGGGTATGTTTGATATGATCGTCTATAAAGTACGTAAAGATGCATTTGACAGACATTCATAGCACCTAATAAACAGCTCTGGGCTTTCATAAACCATGCTAATGTGAACAAACGAATTCTTGATGCCCAGACTGAATATCAATCTACAATAAGATGAGGTCTGGTGTTAGCCAGGCTAGTGGGCTGCAAACCTCCAAAGAAAATAATTCCAAGCGACACTCTAAAAAAAAATAATAATAATGGTGATTCATTATGAGCAATACAACAAATATATGACCAACGCATATCGATCTAGAAAGTCTTTGTTAGACATAACTGTATTTAAATCCCTTAGAGGTCTATAATCTCACTGGTGTTTACAAATCATGTAATATATTCAAAATGAAAAGTTAAAAAGTGCAGACTTGAATCCTTCTCCCAGTTTTTGTATAGCATTTTAGGCTGTGTAAAACCGGAGATATGAGAGCTCTAATTTGATAGTACAACCACACTTTTCAATGCTGCAATCCATTCCTATAAATGTTGTATCGGATTGGATCATAGAAAGGTGTTGCATTTCTTTCAATATATCTGCCATGTTTTGTCATATTACAAAATGTGTGTGTGTGTGTGTGTGTGTGTGTGTGTGTGTGTGTGTGTGTGTGTGTGTGTGTGTTGTTTTCTTGTCTTACTCAGTATGTGAGCAGCAGATCTCTATACACAGGAAATCTGTTGACTAGATCACCATGGCCAGGTTGTTCTCTAATAGAGGTTGTTCGCTTCTCTAAGGTTGTTCTTGTTTGATCACTACTTTAAATGACTCTACTTTTTCAGCGTAGCATTATGTATGTTGTACTCTAACATCCCACGGAACGTCACAAGCTTCACTCACTTCCACCAGTTGGGAGAGTGATACCGACTGTACCATGTGAAATTATTTTGCCTAAATATTCCACATGTGCTTGACATAACTGTAATTTTGATTTAGTCAATTTGTGTCATGCTTCAACCAATCTCTGGAGGACTTTTGATTCATGAATGTTTTTCAACATATCCTCCACTAATTTACTTCCAACTTCTTTTGTTACTACTTGAACCACTTGTTTAGGTGTAACTATCACCTTTAGTGGGTTCATCAGCACTGATACGCCACACATCATTTTTCAACATATTTGTTTTTTTCTGGAGAATGAAAAATCATAGGGTTAGCAGTTTCTCTCCATCTCCTTCCTGCAACTAGGTTTATCATTGGTCCCCAATTTTTAATGTTGAACATCTTACTCTCTCACACCTGTGCTTAGCTGCAGTAACAAGCAAATTTCCCCGTTGTGGGATCAATAAAGTCCTATCTTATCTTATCTTATCTTAGTAACAAATTGATTTGGGTGTACTTTTAATGCTGCTCCTTCCTGTCTAATTTATGTGTTGGATTACGGTTTCAACTTTCTAGGCTCTATCATCTTTATCCCTTGTACTACCCTCTCTTGCTCCAAGCCACGTAAAATCTGGTGAAGTTATGTGTCCTTTGAATTTTTTTCTTCAAATATTTAATATCTATAATATAATAGTAATATATTCTATTAGAGTCCAATAATCAGCCCACACTGGGCCCAGTTAGTGTGGACCCTAGATTGGAGACCCCTGCATTGCCGAAATGGCTTTAAGCTAGGAGCCATGTTGGTTATTGTCTCATTGTTTGGGGAGGTGCAATCGTTGCATGATTAAAGACCATGATTGTGGCCATTGGCTCTTTTCTTGTCACTGCTGTTTGTGTCTTTTGTTTGTTTTTTGCTTGTAACACACCTAATTGGAGTTGTGCCAGTTTCTTTTGCACAGCTAAAATCTGTCCCTATATTTTTCTCTTATTGTCTCTGTAGTTTCAACAGCGTGCACCACATTCTCGTAACTGGATGTGATGTAGTACATGTGACTGCAATGTCCAATGTACTACATTGTCCATCCCCCCACCCCCAGAGTATGTCAAAATACACGTTGATCTCCATCTGATTGGGTGCCACTGCAGCGGCACGTCAATCAGATTGTCAAACACTCTAAACGCCTCCTTCAGCTCACAGGCCACTTTTTTCCATGTAATATAAAATCACATAAATCTGTGCTTTATTTGTGATGTTAGTTGTCTCGTACACTGCCACTGCGACAAATGATGCTGCATTTATCTCCTCTTTACTATCATTTCTGATGACATCACCAATTGCTTTGAGCAAATCATCTGTATTGTGGTTGATAAGCCAGAAAATGTAGTGGATGTCTCCGAGTATCTACCTTAACTTTCATCTGTTTCTGCAAAATGCATTAAAAATTCCCACATAGTTATCCCAATCAGAAGAGCTCACACTCTTATCATTACCATTAAATACCAGCTCCTGTTAAGCTTAAAACAAGATGCATTTATTAAGTCTTCCAAATCTAAGAGTGTTCTTTTATATTCATTCTTTTCTTTACATGGATCAGTTGTCCAGGTCCCTTTGCAGAAAATCAACCCCAACGCAGTTTTCCACCCACATGCTTCACAGTAGGTGTGGTTTTCTTTAGATGTAACTCCCTATTATTTCTCCTCACAACAAGTTCCATATGACCATATGACATTTTGCCAATCTTCTTCTGGATCATCCAAATGCTCTCTGCACTGCAGGATTTGAGTCCCTGGCAACATATTGTGTTACTGATAGTCGTCTTCGTTACTTTGGTAAATGTCTAGAATTGCTCCTAAACAAAATGGTAGTCTTTGCATTTTTCCAAGTGGATTCAAATTATCAAAAAATAACCAAAATACAAACAACAAAAGTCACAGAATTTCAACTCTACTTAACTTGTGTTGCTTTGCCTTCATTAATGAGTGCTTATGTTGTATTGAAGGTGCACGGCCTGTGTGGAACGTTGACCTGGAACCAGCATGATGACTTCACTACTCCCGAAGGAGACGTCGAGAACAGTGTGACATCTTTTGCAGAGAAATTCACCACAAGGCATTGTACTCTACCTAGAGGAGCACCACCTGACTCCTGCACCACATACACCCAGAGGAGACACTATGCAGAGACACTGTGCGCCGTCATACATGGCTCCATATTCCAGGTAAGTATGTATCTGATATCTTGTGTCTATCTCTCTCTCACTGTTCACACATGCTCACTTTCTCATTCCGACCTTCCAGGCATGTCACGATGTGGTGGAGCGGGAGCCCTATTTCCGCCTCTGTCTGTTGGAAGTTTGTGGCTGTGCTCCACAGAAAGTCTGTCACTGCACCATCCTCACTGCCTACGCCCAGCACTGTGCCCAGGAGGGCGTAGCCGTCCACTGGCGCAACCACACCTTCTGCTGTAAGTACATCAAGGCCATTTTTATGTGGCTTTCCAAGATGCCCGTTTATGATTGCCACGGTAGCACTTGAGTTCATTGATATATCCAATTCATGTTTGATGATTAGTGATTCCAGATCACTTTTAGTGAAATTGTAGGAAATAGTAGGTTTTTTAGTGTCTTTGACCACAGATACATGCACACTGTAATTCTTATCAAACCATTGTGTTAATCAAGTGTGTGCGCTTCATAATGTGAACTGTTGTTGCTGTTAACGCTAATATTTGCATGCATGGTTGACACTATTTCCTTTACAGATCAAGCTAATACAATTTAATTTTGGAAAACAGACAAGGGCTATTTTGATCATGCACTGATCAAAACAGGAAAACCAATATTCATACACACATTCTAGAAGTTATTAAAACCACAGCTATAATGAATGAGGGCTTTACAAACTCCAAGTTGTTTTCTCCTTCAGATCTGTCATGTATTCCCTGTAACAGTGCAGAATTTAAGCTACTCTATTAAAATATTCTCTCTGCCCAACTCAAATGGAATAATTCATTATTTGTTCTTGTCATGTGGGTGATTTTAGTCACCATTAATCAGATTTTGATTGGTCCAAGGATCAAAGCCAATTCATATAAATGCTTTTACACCTGCCTAGTTTGGTCTGGACCTTTAGACTTTTTAGCTTTCTCCATACCAAAATTACAAGTGTGAAACCCCCTTCAGACTATAATCTGGACAAACAACAGGACTTTTCTGAAAATAATTAATTGGTCTCTAGATCAAATTGTGATATAGTTCAGCATTTTTTTTGATGATCAGGACTTTTGGAACAAATACAGAAAGTTCCAGCAGGCTCATCAGAACTGGAAAAAAGGAAAAAAATAGTTGCCACTTTGGGAAGGGAGAAGATTTTCATTCACCTATGATCTGATGATATGATCTGATGAGTTCCTGGGAAATCAAGAAATGACAATCCAAGCAATGACAAGTATAGGTAGACACACACCACATAGGCCAAGATGTCAGGATGTGGGTTTGTCATGTAAAATTCTTTTGGTGTGCTTGCATAATTGCAGTGTGAATTAAAACTGTATAAAACATAATGATAGCATGCGCTTTGAGCAATTTAACTTGACTTTGACTTTAACATCACTGATTTCGGACTTCACTTACACTTGAGCCCCTTCTGATAATAAAATGTTTGGTCGCCTCCCCAAGTCTTTAATGTCCCCAGCAGCATTTCCAGAGACAGCTTAGGCCAGGGCACAATGTATACTTGTGTAGGTATACTTAAAGGTCAAAAGCATACACCCCACAATATTGCTATGGCAGAAGGATAGGTAGAGTCACTTTATTTGTCTTTATACAAGTGTACAACAAAATTTCAATGGTAAGTCCTGAGCTGCTGCGACTGAGCACGGCACCAATGTTGGACTAGAACTTTTGTTGTGGCTGTCAACCCAAAGCTGTCATAATGTGACTCTTTATCTATATTGGAGACTTTTGCAAGCCACACTTTTTAACATTTTACAATGGTAATTTATTTTAACTATCTTGTAGTATGATTTTAGTTATCTGACATTTGGCTCTTAAATTATCAAAGAAACTGAAAGAATGCTTGCATTAGGTAGCAGTGCCAAAGAGCATCAGAGAAACAAATTTTTAAAATGAAACTGCTTCATTTAGTGTGTTTCCCTTTTTAAATTCTTTTGGAATAATTAAGAAGGGTTGTCACAATACCAGAAAATCAGTATCTGATACCAGTACCTGCGATATTCCACAATTCTTGGTGCCAAATCTGATACCATGGTAAAAGATCAAATCCCATGTTCTTCAACATACACACTGTTTAATAAAAACATGTTGGTTAGCTGCATGCTAAAAGAACCATCTGGGTATGATTCTCTGCTGTAGGTATAATGGTCAACAGACTGCACACCAGATTTACCCCACAGCATGTATATTTTAACCTGGGGTTTACGTTGAGAGGTTGAATGCATCATTTTTTCCTTCCTTCATAATATGCGCTGCAATAGTAAAGTGGTGCTGTGATGGTGGTGCAATGAGCATGAAGGAGCATCAATCACATTTATATATAATATTATTTTAATATAATTTGGCTGATGGTTTGTCTTTTGCTATTGTTCTGATTGTGGGATGTCTAATGGCAGATATCAGATAAGTACATATTTAAAGTTATATAATCATGTGTTATGCCATGCTATGTTTACCAAGTTATTTTAGCTTTTCAAACCATTTCCTCTCTCTTGTCTTCCCAGCGGTCCAGTGCTCAGGGGGTCAGGTGTATCAGGAGTGTGGTCATGCATGCAGGACTGCATGTTCAGACCTGCAGCAGGGCTGGCCCTGTGATGACAGCGGTGGGGGTGGCGTGGGCTTCAGGATGTGTGTTCCAGGTTGCCAATGCCCACAAGGATTAGTGCAGGACCACCAGGGCCAGTGTGTGCCCATTGCTATGTGCCCCTGTGTGCAAGAGGACAAGATGTATTCAGCTGGGGCTGTTATTCAGAGTAACTGTAACACCTGGTATGTACTGTAGCAGGATAGAGAAAAACTTGCAGCTTGGATTTTGGTTTCATTTGACTCAACTTCTCCCTCTTTTGCCAGGTATTTTGCTTTTTGAACATTTTGACTGACTAACTGTAACTTGATGAATTGAATTTTGCCTGAAATATACTAAAATTCCCTCAGTGCACCTAATAAATTAAAAGGCTGCAGTGAAAAAGCAAGAATAACTAATTGCACTTTAAAGGTCCTATGAAAGGTGTCATTTTGTAGAAAAAGAGAACTAAACAGATTTTGATCATGAGAAGATCAAGGTGTTATATCCATTTGCGTCATTTTTAAAAACCCTCAATGCAGCGTGTACTCAGAAACGGTTCCATTTAAAGGGATCCTATTATGAAAAAGACACTTTTCAGTGCTTAATATTTAGATCTCTGGTGTTAGCTAAGTGTGTAGTCTGGTTTAGAAATGGAAGTTAGTAGTGACAGCCCCCTACTTCTGAAGTGCTTGTTTTTTATCTGTTTTTCTGTCTGACCTCAGCTCTCTGAGAGTGACAGCCTAAGCCAATCACAACAGAGTTTCACCATGTTTTGGTATGGAGGGTGGGGGGAAACATATTACATGTGTGAGAATGCCGACTGTGTTGCTGCCACTGGTCTAACTAGTAAAAGAAAGCCATAAATGCATGCTTATTTAATAAATATATGACAACATTTTAAATAGTAACTTGGGGAAGTAGGGCTCCTTTAAACAAGCATCAGGGCTTGTATAAAGCTGTGATGTCAGACTATACAATCACCCCTCCCCCCATTAGCCAATTACATTAATTGATATTAATGAGACAGAGACAAAAACAAATGTGTTATTTATTGTGTTAAGAATATCAAAACTTTAACTAGACCAGGAAAAGTGTAGGATATGAGACCTTTGGTTATGAACAGCTTGTTACACAACATTTTGGACAGTTTGAAATTCACTGATGAACTGAGGTTAAATATTAACATTTGCAATGCAGGTGTAATACTATTGAGCATATGCACTAAACCTTCACAGAATGAAGATATGACGTCAATTGCGTTTAAGCTTTAACTGACCTAGTAGTGTATTATGGCACATCATAAAAAAGCAGATCTTGATCTTTAATAACTATATGTGTGCTGCTTTTATTATAAGGTAGTTGTGATAAAGAATCAGAGTGAGTAGGCATATTTTCTCTGTTGTCAATTGTTGTATAAAACTGGCACACTTAATGCACACAGTTCTGTTATGTTTGACAGATTACAGTTTATTCCACCAGTGATCAAATCTACTACATTATAAGCAAACACTGATTAAGTCTTTAAGTCCCTGAAATTAACAGCTTTTACACAGATATAGGAGGTGATGTATTAAGCACTAACAAATCTGTCATTTCTTTTCTCTATTATAGCTTTTGTAAAAATGTTGTAATTTCCTTTTATTATGATTTTATTTCATTATTTTCAAGAACTCCAATATTCCAGCTAAATTTAAAGGTATTATGTAGATTCTGGTGGCATCTAGTGGTGAATTTGAATATTGCAACAAACTGAAGTCTAGCATGTTTTTTAAGTCTGTTCTTCTAGTAGTCTCGAACTACTTTATTAACATGACACTGTCTTCAGCAGGAGCCCATTCCCCATGTAGGTAAAAAGGGCTCAACCTAAGGTTATAAAAAGACAGCAATTCTTATGAACCTACTTATATTAATATTAAATTCCATTTCTGCCAAGTATTACCACTAATACTGCTAATACTTGCAGACTGAACCTTTTCATCTGTTATTGTGTAGAATTAGAACATTTCCATTTTGACAAATCTAATTTCAAAGATACTTTAATCATACAAAAAGTTATGGCTTTATTTTAGAGACCTACCTAAAGAAATTGCATATGATCACAGATATGATCGCAAATTTCTAGTGGTGTGAGAGCTCTGATGAAATCATTCTATGTTCCTGCTCCCTGCTACAGGATAGGTTGATTTCATTGCGTCTCTTCACCATATAACGGCAGTGATCAATACTCTCAGTGTTATCTGTTTATGATGGAGAAAGTGCAGTTGTGGTAGTACCAGAAAGCTGAATGAAATTTGTTTTCTTTGATTTTATTGTACACGTCTCACACGTCCCTGTGTGTTTGTGACTCATTTTCTTTGTCATGTAACTCATATGATCTGACCATTGACCTACTTATTTACTGAGAATAGTGATTGCATAATTATTGCACTCAAATAAAAAATTACGCACAGTACACCCATTCACTTTAAATGACAATATTTGACTCTAGACATATTATACCTTGTAGCACATTTAGTTATTGCCTCACTACATTTTATAGCTACTGTTTCAATTTTATTGAGAGTAAAGTACAACTTTACTGATCCCTAATAAACTCTTTTGAGCCAACATAGATTCGGTATAATGCCCCAGAGCAAACAGATGTCTAAATGTCTTAAAAAAAGGGTGAACTACTTACACATATTACTTTTGAGTCTATGTCAGGACTGATTCTGCCCACTCTTCTCTTCCATTTTCAGTGTGTGTGAGCATGGGCTGTTTAACTGCACTCAGGAGCACTGTGAGGAGGTGAACCAGTGTCCTGGCTCTCTGGTCTACTCTCCACGCTCCTGCCTTCTAACCTGTTCCAGCCTGGACCCTCCTAGTCAGCAGCAGGGACATGGTATCTCTCACCTGAGCTGCAGAGAGCCTCTGTCTGGCTGTGTGTGTCCTCAGGGAACCGTGCTACTAGTGGGTGAACATTCATATTTTGTTTTCTTAAGGGATTAAGGATATCACAAAAAAACTGTTTCGTGAAACTAAGTGTGAAATGTTGACGCTATACAGACCTCTTTCATAGCAGACATTTTATGTGACACACAACTGGGTGTAATAGCAGTTTTTTTTTTCAATTGTGGTAAACCTTTTTGCTAATCTAGTAATACATTACTGCTGAAGACCCAGATTTAAAATATAAACCACATTTCATTAGAAACACTGCACTCAATTTCCTCTTTTTTGCTCCTTCATGAATGCCAAATCTTCTTGTGTTCAGACAGATGGCAAGATTTCAATTGTGATGGCTGTTTGTGTGTGCCATTTGCAATCAAAGCTTTAGAAATATATTGTAAGGGCCACATCTGAGCTTCTAATTTGAAGAACCAGAAATTTTATTTAAAATTTTTCCATCTTTTCTGTTGACTATACTGATTTATTTTCCATTGTTTCCATTGTGCAAATAATTACTGTATATTTGGGTGTTGTTTTATATCCGAAGAAGAAAATAGTAATATAGAACATGAAAAGGCATAATGCTTATGATAAAGCCTTCAAATAGTATGTTTCCATTCCAAGTCTATTCAGTACTGTTTTGAAGAAGATATGTGGGGAGTTGCATTTTGCAGGTGTGTTTTTGGCACTGTGTTTAGAGCTTAAGGAAAAAAAGGAAAAAATCTCTGTAAGCAATTGAGGAAAAGTCTAATAGTAAAAATTGCGGCTTCTGTCGGTCTTGCTTGTAAGCCAGGTTCACAAATTTCAGTTCACAAATTTCAAAATTAAGTAGTAATTTGTTCATAGTTCATAATTGTTTATACTCAATAGTTAATTCATAGTTTCAAAAAATATACTAGTTCATAGTATTTTTTCATAGTAAAAAATGTTCATAGTATTTTTTTCAATGTGCACAAAAATGTGAGTTTATTCAATGACTTTGTACAGCAAATTTAGTCGCCCTATTGAACGAAGTTATAATCACAGACACCAGAATGCATGTGTACAGAGTTCGTTCATCAAGCAGTGAATACAGAACGTTAGATTAGGTACTGGTACTACAATACTTGTACCAGGATAGCCAATTACCCTGGTACAAAAAAGGTTTTTCAAGTTTAGCATTTGAATTATATTTTTATTTCAGAGAGTGGCCATTTTGAGTGACAGGTAGCTAGCTCCTTTGTGGCTGCTACTAGCCTAGCTGAAGCTCACCTCACTAAATTTTATACATTCTGCACAAAGGAAACAATGTGTCTAGCAACCTGGCATCGAATATGTAGTATTTACCTTCTAGATCTGGCTCAACTAAGTTAAGCCCTGAAAAGATGCGAGCAAAGCCATTTGGTTCATTAGCAGTCAGTAACCAAACTTTACTGACTGCTTATGGCAGATCTAGAGTAGCTCTGAGCAGATTCAATAGTGTTAAACTTTAACACTAGTAACAAGTAGTGAGTTAACGCTTTTCAATGAAGAGTGAACAGACTGTACAAATCCAATGTAGTACAAAAAATTTGTACATCTGTGTACAAAAAAACTATAAGATGCTAAGCCTGACTGCTAGATGTTACTAGAACAGTAGAGCTGAACTGTCATAATCTGTTGTTGAACAAACAGCTCATCTACAGTGGGGAAAATAAGTATTTGAACTTGAAAATAGATATAAATCCACACACTCAACATTAGTTGAGGAGACACACCAGCGATTATGAAAGGCAAAAACTGTTAAAATTGACCAAAATACTCTAAAATATGGATTAGTATTTTTTCTATCAATGTTTACTTCAATGTTTACTTTTAATGCTCCCTCTATATACTATTACTATTACTATATTATACTGTATAATAGAGGGAGCATTAAAAGTAAACATTGATAGAAAAAATACTAATACATATTTTAGAGTATTTTGGTCAAAAAACAGTTTTTGCCTTTCATAATCGCTGGTGTGTCTCCTCAGCTAATGTTGAGTGTGTGGATTTATATCTATTTCCTGTTTTTGAAATTGAAGAATATTTTTTATTTTGATTCGCAATAACAAATTTCTTAGCAACATTTCTTAATCTTTTATATAACACTATTGATATAATAATAAAAATCCAATTCCAGCCAGTTGAGTGTAAAATGTGGCATTAAATCATTTAATATTACAAGTACATTATGTCTTCTCTGGGTTTTTTCAGGGTGATCGCTGCGTCCTTCCAAATGAGTGCCCATGTCATCATAATGGTCAACTTTACTACAACAATGACACCATCACTAAAGACTGCAACACATGGTAATGTGGAATTCTATCACGCACTGCATCACATACCTTTTTATACATGAATAATCTGAACTCTAGTGTATGCTTCTTGCAGTGTGTGTAAGGAACGCCGCTGGCACTGCAGCCAGTCCACCTGTGCAGGCGTGTGTGTGGCAACCGGCGACCCACACTACGTGACATTCGACGGCCGTTGCTTCTCTTTCCTGGGTGACTGCCAATATGTGCTGGCAAGGGAGACCAGCGGCTTGTTCAGCGTGACTGCGGAGAATGTGCCATGTGGCAGCACTGGGGTCACCTGTACAAAGTCAGTCACCCTCAGCCTGGGGAACACCATCATACACCTGCTGAGAGGTAGGAGGGAAGCAGCGGCCGGGGCGATAGAAAGCTGCCATTCATCAGCATGACAGACTGTCGTTTTTAGGAAATAATTGCTTGAACTGTCTTGTTTCCGTGAGTCAGGTAAAGCTGTGACGGTTAACGGGATGCCAGTTACTCTACCAAAGTCATACAGTGGCAGTGGTTTGACTTTGGAAAAAGTGGGACTGTTTGTCTCACTCTCCTCCCGACTTGGGGTCACTCTGCTTTGGGATGGAGGTAGGACACACACACACACACACACACAATCATGTTTCATTTCATGTGATTTTTCACAATATCATTTTTTTGACAGTTTTGTAGAGTCTGCCATGCTTTTTCTACAATGTCCTCTGGTTTGACACAATATAAAACTTTATTCAGAAACAGCGTTCAGTAAAATGCACAGTATGTCTATGTAGGGGTCTTTTTTATCACTTATAAAGACACATGTATCATAAGACAGTAGCTCAGGTTGATTTTCTATTGAATTAGGATCCAAAAATTTAGACTCAACAAAAGTATTTAACATAGTTGTAAATTTAATTTAGAAAATTAACATATTTTATCTTTTAAACAAGACTGCACAGAAAAGAAATAAAACTACTACACAAACTGATGACACACAATTGATATTCAGGCTGGTCAGCATTAGCAATGTAAAATGTTGGTTTTCTTCTTGCCTTTTATTTAATTGTGGGTTAATTAACAAATCTGATATATAATGTTGTTTGCAGGTATGCGTGTGTATGTGCGCCTGGCAGCACACCTGCGGGGGCAGGTTGGCGGTCTGTGTGGCAACTTTGATGGTGACACTGAGAACGACTTCACGACACGACAGGGCATTGTAGAGTCCACAGCTGAGCTGTTTGGGAACTCCTGGAAGGTCAGCCCCTCCTGCCCTGATGTTGCAGACCAGGACCTCCGAGACCCCTGCTCTGTGAGTTCATTGATTTAGGGAGTTTAAAGGAAGTATTTTTCAAAGAATGGGGTGGTGACCCCCAGGCAGGGCACAGGTGTTACAGGTGGGCGCAGGGGAACTCGGCAACTCAAGTCTAAGCCTTAAAACCCACTGGATGCAGTTACTTTATCTCAATTTTTTTAAAAGGCTTTGATATAAAATGTATGTTATAACAGTTAGGTGTGAAAAGAAGGCTTTATTTTGAAGGACATAAAATTTATGAGGTGAGAATGTGGGAACCACTGGTCTAATGGGATGTTGTATTGCTGCATAGCAAACTAACATCTTTGCATTTGGCTTTTTCAGCTGAACCCCCACAGAGTGCCCTGGGCGAGGAAACGGTGTGCAGTCCTGACTCAGGAGCTCTTCTCTCTGTGCCACGCTGAGGTCCCCTTCCAGCAGTATTATGACTGGTGTGTCTTTGACGCCTGTGGGTGAGTGGCACTACAAATCTACACCAGACGTTTCTGAGTATGATTTACAACAGGTCCTCTACAAGCAGCAGCTGGGTTCTATGAAAAACAAAGGCTGGGAAGAAATATAAAGGTTGGGAAGAAAGTGCATTTTTTCAACATTTTTTATTCCATGCACTGATTTTAGAAATAGATTTTAGAATAGTTCACATTTGTGAACATCTCCATATACTGATAAAAAGCCCCTTTTCAGTTATACTGTTAGTAGAAGAGAGGGGGCGATTCCGCTAATTCTAACATTTGTTCAGCTGGTTATAGGTAGTTAAACAACAGCCAAAATGTAAGAACCTGTATTGTTAGAACGCAACTTAAAACTGGATAAAAAGTAAATTCACAACAGCAGGTTGACAATCTACCACCCACGACATGTAGTCTTGAACTGTTAACACTCAAAATATAACAACTATTAGCTGAAATTTTAGGTTACAAAGTACAAATATAGTACTTCATTACCTTACTTAAATAGAATTTTTTGGATATCTGTACTTTACTGGAGTAATTATTTTTAAGCCAACATTTTATTTTTACTCTTTACATTTTATGCAAATATCTGTACTTTCTCCTCCATACATGTTAAAAATAGCCTTATTACTGGTTTATATGTGATCCATTGCACCTGCACATGACACACTCCAGCTAGGACATAGCAGACATATGTAGCTTAGTACCAACAATAGGAAAGTGTACTGTGTGCACCATAACAATTTTTATAGGCTTAAGTCATCATATCTTCTACTCCATGAAACACATTTTTATTCTCAATAGTCCACATATGTTTTTCTTTTTATGTATTTGCATTATAATAAAATGCATTTATTTTACAATGGTAATATTTGTCGCTTTAACTGGTGGATGATTGTAAATACTTATGACACCTCTGACTGTTACTGACATATGATCTAATTTTACTGTGTGTTTTTAGCTGTGACTCTGGTGGGGACTGCGAGTGTCTCTGCACAGCCATTGCTGCCTATGCTGAGGAGTGTAACCGCAAAGGGGTCTACATCCGCTGGAGGTCCCAGGAGCTCTGCCGTATGGCAATTTTCATCTAATGCACTTTTACAGTTTTCCATCTGTTGCTTTTTTGCTTTAGTGTTGCATTTTGTCTTTATTTCTCTCCCACGTTTCCCTAATTTTGCTGCAGCACTGCAGTGTGATAATGGGTTTGTGTACAATCCCTGTGGTCCAGCGTGCTCTCCTGCTTGTCCCACTGTGCAGCAGAGTCCCTACTCCCAGTGTAAGGCCCTCTCCTGTGTGGAGGGATGTTTCTGCCCTGCTGACACTGTCCAACATGGTGAGACAGACATTACAAAATAGTACACGAAAAAGCCTTTTTGATTTGAATCGCCCTGTGGTGCCACAATCACAGTAAATATCTGTTCTGCAGGTGATGGCTGTGTAGTTTCTAATCTGTGTCCATGTGAGTGGAATGGCTCCATGTTTCCACCTGGAACCAGCATCACTCAACACTGTCAGAACTGGTCTGTTGATATCTCACTCTATGTTCAGAATGTTGAGTCAGACTTTTCAAAAGGCGTTTGTTTAGAAGTTTCTAAACAAATCAGCATAACAGAATGAAGTCAACGGGATATCTATTGCGTTGTGTCCAGTTCCTGTGAAGATGGCATGTGGCGATGTGATGGTGTGGCTTGCCCTCCTCCCACCCCTCCCTGTCTGGATTCAGAGTTTACCTGCGCCGGGGGCCGCTGCATCCCTTCTCAGTGGGTGTGTGACAATGAGGATGACTGCGGCGATGGTTCAGATGAGATTTGTCCATCCACTTGCTCTCTAGACCAATTCCGCTGTACCAGCACACCAAGGTGAATCCAAACTACTTCATTAACAAGCTCAGTTGTGTGTAGATTATGACTATGTGTATCTAAACAGTGAGATTAACTATAATAGGTCTGTGAAAAGAGATAGAGAGTAGCTTTAGGAATAGCAGTATCAGTTGGTCACACATCACTTTGACATTGATTGCTATTCAACACATTCATAGTTCCAGAGGATGAATACTAAGGATTCTGTCTCATTTGCTTGACATTGAAAGTACAATGTGTAAGGTTTAGCAGAATCTCATAACAGACTTGGCAGAAAAGGAATATAAATAATATGGTATCTAATGAGACTAGATAAGTATTTAATTAGTATATAATTTTTTCAAAATAAGAATTGTGGTGCTTTTATTACCTTAGATTGAACCATTTAAACTTTTTTTTATTATTTTTTTTTGTGTTTTAGACAGCCAGCATGATTTCTTCTAAATGATAGTTTGTAATCTTCCTCCACATATTGAATACAGTTAAAAACTTCACATTGAACTTTTAATGTGGAGCCATGTTCTCCAATAAAAACTATTTATTGATTTTGATGTTCAGATTTTGTAATTCTTTCCAATAAACCCTACCCTCACACTTGAAAAATCTCTTGCTTTTGGAAGTAATATCAGGGTTCCCTCTCCTCAACCACTTGGTCCATCCCTTCTGGGGGAACTTCAAAGCTATAAGGGAGACCCCAGCCAATCTGCGAAGGAAACTCATTTTGTTTGTTATCGCAATGTTTTTCTTTCAGTCATTACCCAGAGCTTGTGATCATAGGTAAGGGTAAGAACTAAGATTAACTGGTAAATCAAGAGCTTCACCTTTCGGCTTAGCTCCTTCTTTACCATGATGGATCAGTGTAGATTCCACAGTACTACAGAGGCCATACCGGCCTGTCTGTCAATGTCCTGCTCCATTTTTCCCTCACTTGTGAACAAGACCCTGAAATAGTTGAGCTCATCCACTTGAGGTTGTATGTCATCCTTGACCTGGAGCCTGCACGCCACCCTTTTCTAGCTGAGAACTATGGTCTTGGATTTGGAGGCACTGATCTTCACCACAGCTGCTTCACACTTGACTACAAACTATTTCAGTTAGTATTGAATGTCATGGCCTGAAGAAGCCAACGGGACCAGATCGTCCACAAAAAGCAGCAACCCAATCATGAGATCTATTCTGAGCCACAGCCCCTCAAAGTCCTGGCTTTACTTAGACATTCTGTCAATAAAGAATCTGTGAAAAAGTGCAGTCCTGCCGGAGTCCAACCCCCAATGAAAACATGTCTGACTCATTACCTGCAATGTGGACCAAACCCCGGCACAGGGCCTACAGGGAATGGTTGTCCCATATCAGCGGGCCCGGATCGCCATAGTCCCGGACCACCCCCACAGGTCTGCAAAACACTTGTAGACTGGTTTGGCAAACTCCCATGCACCCTTCAGGACAGCGCTAGGGCTAAAGATCTTGTCCACAGATCCATGACCAGGACAAACCTACATTGCTCCTTCTCATTCTGCGGTTTAAGTATTTTATGGACTCTCCGCTCTAGGACCCCAAAATAGAGCTTCCCAGAGAGACTGTGGAGTGTGATCCCCCTGTAATTGGAGCACACCCTCGGCTCCCCCTTTTTGAATATGGAAATCACCACCAATTCACTCAGAATTTGGTCTTCCAATTCAGAGGCACTGATGTCCCTGTGATGTTGCAGAGAGGAACTCCAGGCAGCTCTCACTCACCCCCAGAGCCTTGCCACCAAGGAGCTTTTCTGACTGCCTTCATGATCGCAGCCTTGGAGATCAGTGGTCCCTGTGTTTGTGAGCCCTGTTGAAAAAGAATTTAGGACACCTTTTGGGACAGACAATAAAATATTTTACCCTATTCTATTATCCTCATCGGTCAACTCCTGGCTACACCTGGCTTTCTGTTGGCTGGGGTATTTTTTTTTCACCCAAAATCTAAGAGGAGACATTTAGGAGCACACAGAAGCAGTCTAAATGTAAGCACAAGGGTTTGAGCATTAGGAAAAGGATTATAAAATCTGAACATGAAATAAATATATCACTTTAATTTAAAGACCATGCTCTTGAATAAAGAAAAGCTTGTAACATGCTAAACAATAGCATTTTAACATCTAAAAACAGGTATGTAGAGTAGTTTGTGAACAGATTATTTTTACCTTTGGAAGAGTCAGTTATAGCTGCTTAAATGAAATCCCTGAAGTGAATAAAATACATTAACTCCAACCCTGCAGTGGACCATGTTTGCACCTGGCTCTGCGTTGTGATGGCCATCCAGACTGTGCTGACCAATCAGATGAGGAGTTCTGTGAATCAGCCACCGCCATCCCCTTATGTCCACCAGGGGAGTTTCAGTGTGCCAGTGGGAAGTGTCTGTCAGCCAGCCGTGTGTGTGATGGACGGCTAGACTGCGGCTTTGCTGATGCTTCTGATGAGCAAGGTAACCTGTCATACATCCGCTGACCAGCAGGATTATCTGTACACAACTGAGTAAGACACTGTGTTTACAAATCAAGCTTAAATATGCAACCAATTACAATATCCTTTCAACAACTTATTTGATGAACTTTGTTTTCTCTGTTTTTTTAAATGTGAACATACTTGGATGATCAATTTCCTGTGTGGTGATAAACTGTGTTTTTGCTGGAGCAGACTGTGGCATGGTGTGTAATGAAGGCGAGTTCCTGTGTGCTGGTAGACGCTGCATCCTCTACCTCTACCGCTGTGATGGACATGATGACTGCGGGGACCTCAGCGATGAGACAGGGTGGGTATTTTTAGTTCAGCTGAAGCTCTGGTGTTTTGGAGAGTTAGTGGTTAAATGGACTACCATCCATGCAGAATTAGAATTTCAACATATATTGAATATTATAAACAGGATTAGCAGACTTTGTTTAGTCCTGTTTAGCATGTGAAATGCATCTTTGCAGCATGATGTGACATCTTTTCTGTGTCCATCAGTCCCGGTTTTGACAAATCTGAATTTATGTCCACTAAAGTTGATGTTTTGTAATTCCGGGTGATATATATTGTTTTCTGTGTTGTATTACATGTAACACTGATATCCACGGGACCTCTGAGAGCTTTTTATAGTCCAGACATCTTTTCAACATAAATTTTAGCAAAGGTTGAGCAAGTCAGGATGCTAAGTAAATGTTAGCCTATGTGGTGTGCACCTTAACCATGCTGCTATCTTGTCCCTCTGTCCACAAGTCCCACAGATGGCAATGTTAGATGTTTGGTGAATATCAAAAAAAGTCATCAATATTTCACTCAAGATCAATCTCCAAAAGGTTACAGTATTATTTGTGGTCTTCTGCCAAGACTCAAATTGCTCTGAGCTGGAATTTGAGCTAGAAACACGGAACTTGGCCCAACAACTGGAAAAGATGTGCAAATGCTTTCCCGAGAAATGCGAGCCCAATCATGTGTAATTAATACCCCAACATGTAATTTCTGAAGTGCTACACAAATCTTTTTGGACCTGATGGATTTTTTTCTAGTCTGCATAAATTGAAAAAAAGACTAATTTCAGGTGACCCCCCTACTACTTTGCATTGTCTAGGGTAAAGTATTTACCAAAAAGTTGAGATGGTCTATCACATGCTCATTATATAATCAATCTGCAATCATAAAAGGTCTGCAGGCTTTGTGATGACAACAAAAATACATTATTGAGCATCCTGTTCTTTATGCATAATTTCACCAGTTTGAATCACCACTTAGCTATATACATATTTTTGTCTGGTCTCTAGGTGTGTGTGTGCACCAGGGGAGTTTCAGTGCCCCGGGGACCAGTGTGTCCCTGCCGACAGAGTCTGTGACGGACACAGAGACTGCCAATCTGGAACTGATGAAGCTGTCTGTCCAAGTAAAGGTACAAATACTACTATTAGTTGTTTCCTAATTCATACCAAACTTATATAAAAATGTGTGTCTGATGCCAATTAATTCTGTATTTTGGAAAAGGAATTTTGAACCCATGTCATCCTTTTAGTGACCTGTGCTCCCAACCAGTTTGCCTGTAGTGATGGAACATGTGTTGTCACATCTAAGCTGTGTGATGGAACAAGAGACTGTCCAGCTGGAGAGGACGAGCACAGAAGCAACTGCTACTCTATTATACCACCCATTCCCCCGACTGTGCCCACTGCAGGTAATAATGGTCATGATTCAGAGATTGATGAGAATTTTTTCAGCGTTCCATGTTTCTTACAGCCCACTCACTTCAGCTTGTAGGTCCTATGAGTTTGGCTGTGCCACTGGTGGGCAGTGTGTGCCTCAGGCTTGGCGTTGTGATGGAGAGACAGACTGCATGGATGGTAGCGATGAGCAGAGGTGTCCTGCAGCCTGTGGGCCTGGTCAGGTGTCCTGCCTCAGCGGGGACCAGTGTGTGAACTACCAGCAGCTATGTGATGGGACCCCCCACTGCAGGGATTCCTCTGATGAGAGTATAGACAACTGTGGTATGTCATCACCATATCAGTTGCGTGTATTTACAAAATCATATAATTTAGATGTTTTGTATGAAGACATGCTGATGTGCAATAATTTTGTCTTCTAGGCTCTAGCCGTATACCTCCCTGCCCAGGCAGCTTCCCATGTGACAATCGCACCTGTGTGAACATGTCGCAAGTGTGCAATGGCATCCCTGACTGTCCTCGGGGCGAGGATGAGTTGGTGTGTGGTGAGTTCTCATAAGATAAGTAAGACGAGGAAGAGGAAGATAGAGGACTCTGCAGTCATGATAACTGACCTTTGTAAAATCTTATAATAATATTGAATAATATCTAATATATTATTTTATTTTTTGTTGGTCTGTGTCTAGATAAAACTGTTTCACCAGTGCTGCCTGGCAGTAGAAACACCACTGTTATCTGCCCTGAATTCACCTGTATCGATGGGTCCTGCATCCCCTTTAACATGGTGAATACTGTATTTTGTGACAAATAAGACAATCAGATCTTGAGAAGTGAAGTGTGCAGTAACAATTTTAGGAAAAGCTTTTGGCCAACTTTTTGTATATTACATTTTTAAACATTTTTCCAGAAACTGTGCCTCAATTTCTTGTAACTAAACACAAAAGTGAAAAGAGTTAACCACATCTTGGATGAACAGACTTGCAATAGAGGTTATATGTACAGAATATATATTAATGTATATTGTAATTTCACACTGCAATGGACATTTATTCTTTCTTGTGTGCCTTCAGGCTAAGAGTCACTGAACAAAATTTCATTGTGCCTTGCATAATGACAATAAAGATTCTTGATTCTTGAATAGAACATAAATTACAGAATGCAGCTTTTGAATAGGATAAGAACATCAAACAATAGAAATTAGGGAATGGAGCATTGATTAAGATTAGAGGTAATATAAACATTTCTGGTTCATACATATTCAATAGAAATGGAAAATGATTCACAATTAAAATTATAGAAAGCAACAAAAATATGATTATTTCAGTTATATTCAAATAATCATGTTTACTTACCCTTCCCCAATACCTAGGTGTGTAACAGTGTGGCTGACTGCACAGACTCCTCACTGGCACTTGGAGACCCCACAGATGAGCAAGGCTGTAGAAGCTGGAGCCCCTGGGGTCCCTGGAGCCCCTGCAGTGCCTCCTGTGGTACAGGCTCCATGAGTCGGCAGAGATCATGTCCTCCAGGAGACCCCTTACGCCACTGTATGGGCCAAGATGTCCAGAAGCAGCAGTGCTTCAACACCACCTGCTCCGGTAAGGCGGCAGAACTTCACTAAGAAACATTAGTCATTTTATTCTTGATATGTTGGGTCAGGTGGCAGTAGGCTAACAGTAATGTGTTTCTCGAAATTCAGGTCTGAGTCCTGAAGATTACACTAAGATTACACTATGATTGGTTTATTGGTCTTAACACAGACGATTGGCACTGAATTTTAGACTCCTTCTTTGGCTCCAAAAAAGAAATCACTAATGGTTTTGTTTTGTTTAAATATGTAGCCTTGGCCAATTCTATAAGTCATAGTAGTATATTACTATGTGTAATTACCTACAGACACAAAGTAGTCCTTGTCAACCAGTTCAGTGCTGCCCCAGAAAATCCCACACAGCAATAAAATACATCACTTAAATGTTCATGTGGTAAGGTTGAAACATTCTCATCAAAATAATTACATTTTCTTTGAACAAAAGAGGTTGCAATCTTATGGTACATACAGGCTGATGTCATATTATAATATTAAAAAAGTGTGAATCATATGAATATTGCACAATCATTTTATCAAAATAGGATACAAATGTATGTAAAATTGCACTGCATATTGATATTTCAATTGTTATTTTAGAATTACTGTGGTTATGTCATGATTTAAGTAAATAAAAAAGAGGAATGGCTTGGTAAAACAAAGTGCTGCTCTTACATATTTGCTGTATAATACTTGACCCAGTTGAAAATCACATATGCTGTGTCTCAACTTTAACGTGATGGCTCTCTTCTTCTCACTCAGTGGATGGTCAGTGGCTGCCGTGGGTGAGCTGGTCAAATTGTTCCAGTGGTTGTGGGGGAGTGCAGGTCAGACACAGAGGTTGCATCCCTCCTCGATACGGAGGCCGGGAATGCTCCCAGCTTGCCGAGTCATCCAACCTCACCATGGAAATCAGTAAGAGCTGTCTGCATAAATACTTTTAACTATTAAGATTAATCTGAAACAAAAGATGCTGAGCTCAACAGTCTATACTACCTATAAGGTTTATCACAAAGTAACAATTTTAGCCTTTCTAGAAAAGTAACGGAGAAAGTAGGACAGTTCCACAAGAGAGGAGCCTGATAGTTAAAGGATTTGCCACACATTCTACTTTTGCACACTCGAGGAAAAAAGCTAGGTAAAAAAAATCTTGGTTCTGGGAACATTTGAATATAAAATTTGTTGAATTGTTACATATAGAACTTTTACGAGATTTTGAATTCTATTCTTAATTTACCAGGAGCCGGTAAGAAAAAATACTGGTGGTAGATACTGATGATATACGATTTTGTATTGTACTACCTTTCAATATACAGTATGTGCGGTAGCATTCTGGATCACATGTATGAATTTGAAAATTCTAGATCAATGAGAATTAGTGAAAAAATGCATTAATATTATTATTAAATTATTCACTTTTTCATTATTAATGAGTTGTCAGGCCGGGACTCAAAAGAGGACTCAGATGCAGAGTAGAACAGCGGGTTTTATTAATAGATAGGCAACCTCTTCCACGGGGAGCAAAGAGGGCTATGACAAAATACAAAGAAATATCTATGGCTATTGCTATCTATGACTATAAATCGATATACTATAAAGGACTAGACTATGAATATAACTAGGGACTATGATTAAGGTAGAAACTAAACTATCTCCTAAAAGGCTGGAGAAAAAATACTCTAATAACTATAAAACAAAATCTCTCCTAATAACTGGAGGAAAATACTCTAATAACTACAAACCAAAATCTCTCTTAATAACTAGAGGAACTACACTAATAACTACAAACCAAAATCTCTCTTAATAACCAGAGGAACTACACTAAGCACTGAAAACAAAAGGCTGAACTGAAAATCTACAATTAACTATCTAAACTAAGGCTATGAAAACTACAACACAAAAATCGCTCCGAAGAGGACAGCACGACAGGCAAGGCAACAAGAACTATGACTAGGGGATTTCGAATGGCTTGGGTGAACGTACGGGACGAAACACTTCGGCACAAGACAAGGGGAGACGCAGACAATATATACACAAGGTAATTGGAAACAGGTGGAAACAATCAGGGGCAGACAATCAGACCGGTGACACATGAGGAAGGGCAAGTGACCTGAAACGAGAGGTGAGTTAGATTTTCAAAATAAAACAGGAAGTGACAAGACAAAAACCCCAAGACAGGACAAACCTCACCGCGGTGTGACATGAGTAAGTGGACTTATATATTTAAAACCTGCTCCCTCCTCTTGTTCCCTGCCTTGTTCAGCGCCTTGTCCTGACGATGGATGTGCCAACACCAGCTGTCCACCTGGCCTGGTGACACAAAGCTGTGCCCCCTGCCCAGTGTCCTGTGCCCACATCAGTAGTGGGACAACCTGTGATCCCACAGCACCCTGCTTTTCAGGTCGGTCCAAGCAGTAAAACTCAGGAGGAAATGTTATGCTACTTTGAAATTAACATAGAGTAAATATTTCATCTCATAATATTAAGATTTCCCTCCTAATCTTTCTGTCCACCATCACAAACCTGACTCTACTTTCAGGTTGCTGGTGTCCAGAGGGCCAGGTGATGAACCACAACCAGCAGTGTGTGTTACCAGAGGAGTGCATGTGTGAGGTGGCAGGAGTGCGCTACTGGCCGGGCCAGCAAATGAAGATGAACTGTGAGATTTGTGTTTGTGTGAGAGGAAGGCCTCAGAGCTGCCAGCCCAACCTGGACTGCTCAGGTAACTGCTGTCAGATACACTTATACTGTTGTTTCATTTCAAGATCTACATCAAAATCCAACTTGATCTTTGTACATATCCACACATAGCAAGCATCATTCTTCATTGCCTTTCTGCATGTTTCTGAAGTGAACTGTGGCTGGTCATCATGGTCTGAGTGGGGAGAGTGTTTAGGGCCCTGTGGTGTCCAGAGTGTCCAGTGGTCTTTTCGTAGCCCAAACAACCCCATCAAATATGGAGATGGGAGACCATGTAGAGGGATCTACCGGAAAGCCCGCCGGTGAGTGGCCTTTTCTCGTTCTACTACTAACTGTCTGGTGTTAAAAAATATCCCACCATGCAAACACATCCTTAAACTACTAATAAGTCAGAGTTGTCATAATCTAAATGAACTAATTCTAAGTTCAATGCACAAATTTACTGGTATTGTGAGGTATTATTTGTTAAAATTATGTTTCACAGCCCATAGAGAAGCAAAGACAGCAATTATTTTATCTGTTTTAACATTGAAATCATGTGTCAAATTTATCTTAGTAATTTTTATTCCTTATCCAACAAGGGTTTAGTATTGAAGTGACAGTCCTCTAAATACTGGAATTTCCACACACTTTCTTGCCATCCATTCAGTCTATACTAGAAGCAGGTGCAACTTTTACCCTGCAGTATATTCTCAAATTTGAGAAAAAAATTGCGTAAATCCTTCCTGCACCGTCACACCTTCTATTTGCATGTATGTGTCTGCAGGTGTCAGACTGACCCCTGTAATGACTGTGAGTACCAGGGTCAGTCCCATGCTGTAGGAGACAGATGGAGGTCTGCTCCCTGTAAGTTATGTCACTGTCTGCCCAACCTCACAGTGCAGTGTTCCCCTTACTGCCCATACGCTGCCACTGGATGCCCACAGGTAAGAGAGAAATTATGTTTCAGTACAGTATGTTTTCTCACTTTTCTTTTTATATTTGAGCATGTACCCATGTGAAACTGGATCTGTATTTCAATGTTATCGTGTGTAAACATTCTGAATGCACTTTCTCCCTGTCACAATCTACAGCTTTGCTTTCGTTGCATCCTTTGCTTTTCCTCATCATAACTGTGTCCCTTAGCAACGGAATTGATTGTTGAATGTTCTGTGGTTTGTTTAGGGACAAAGTCTGGTGCCTGGAGAGGGAGACAGATGTTGTTTCTGCCAAGGTAAGTCATGACTTACATTGATTAAATGTTTAATGCTGAATAATGCTTAGTATTTACCAAGTATATATGGCAAAGGCCTCCAAGGATAATGACATGACCAGCTTTTGGATAGACACACAGACTCAACCTGTAGTTTCCTTGGAGGCAGCAGCATTTTATTGGAATTTCCTTGTTATCAATTGTTATAGAGGTGGATGGAAAATCCCATAATACAGTATATGTTTCTTTGAAACACATGTTCAGTAGAAGCTAACGTAATAGAACTACTACAACTATTTCATCTACTTCTTTTGTGCTGTTTATTACACCAAAACGTAATGTAGCCTACAGCCCCATCTCCTGACCAAACTACTCATTGCATTATTTGCTGAATACCATTTGCACCGCTAATTCACATTTTCTTGTTTGCAAGATTCCAAAAGTTTGCTAATAATTTACTTGACACTGTTTAAGAACATTGTTAAAGGGTAATTGAGAGTAGTAGGAGTGGTGTTTCTAGAGGATCACTTTAAATCTCTTTATAACACACAACACTGCAATATTTAATGTATCTTTGGCCAATTTCCTCATTCCTGACAACAAAATTGCAGCATTCTAAATGTCTTTAAATTAGTTCAAAGACTGATTGAGTGACAGTGTTGTCTGACATGAACCTTTCTGTTTCATAACACATATGGGTGTAGGAGGTCATGACAGTGTTCCTGTAACAATCAGCCCTGCCAGTGTTACCTCCAAGCCACGAGAGGACACTACACCCCTGATTCATACATATCCACTTTCTCCTAAAGGTGAGTGGCTCTTGAAGAGTGTATGAGGATGTCAGCATTTATGATAGACATCACTTGTACCTTCAGCATGTAAGGGTTCATCTGTCCAACTGTAATTTTCAATTTAATGTCCAGATGAGTGTTGGTCTCCTCTGGGTGTTCAGACTCTCCCGGCCTCCAGTTTTACGGCCTCATCTCAGCAGTCTGGTCACCCCCCCGAGGCAGCTCGTCTCCACAGCTGGGACGCACATAGGGACCTCCAGGTATATCAGGTTCAATAAAGACTCAATAAAGACTAAGATTCATAATTTACCAGGCATTTTTTTCAGATTATAAAGCAAGTTTCTACAATCCCACTATTGATAGGGATCAAAACACATCTACTCAGGCCCCGGTTCCACATTTTTCACAACCTGAAAATCCAGTTTATTTAAAATTATCAATACTGCTGTCAAGTCTAGAGGGTCCTCTTGAGTCAAGAGACATGCAATTTAAATCAAATCAATGCTGCAAAAGCATGCATTGATTGTATATTTTTGAATAAAATGTATTTACCAGCCAGCCAGTGTTAAAATTAATTAAAGAACAATTAAATCATCAGTTCTTATTTGGGCAGTTCCTTTTGAGAATGCCTGAACATGGAAAGTAGCCAAAAGTGTGTCTAAATTTCATTAAAAGCCTGTAAAGTCATGAAAAGTTAACTAATTGCAGATTGGCAAGGCGAATCATTATTGTGCATCGGCTAAAGCATGATGCAGTAATGTTACCTTCATATATCCTTGAACTGAATAAAACTCTGCAACAGAAGCAAACTCTAGAGATTTTTTTAATCTTCAAAATAAAGGTAAGGGAAAAAAGTGCCCAAAAATCTGATTAGGGAAAAAGTTTGAAAAAAGACGCAAAATATTTAACCTTCAGATGACACAGTGAAAAATATTCAGTTGATTACTTACATGACAAAGAAAAATTTTGATTACAAGTTCTTGAAAATGTTGTCAGTAACTTAAGCAAACACTGCATTATATTGTATTCACTCATTTATTATTATTCAACCTACATTAATAAAATGATCAACTACAAATTATTGGAAACGCACAAGAACATTTCCCCTAGTTATACCCTGTGTCTATTTTAGATTAATTAGCATTTATGTAATTCGATTTTATGCGATTTACTATGTACTATGTTAACTTGGAATACCTTTTATTTGTTTTGATATAAGTAATCGACTCAGTCATTTTCATTCTTGAACCTTTTAGCCTTTTATCTAAAGTTTACATTTTTTTTACCCTATTCGCATGGGGAAAATAATGAATAATGAATAGGCTATATTTGGGTCCCAAACTGTATTTTTAAAGGCTTTTTTTACCCGTTACTCCGGGTTTTTTCATTAAAATGACCAGACTAAACTACATTAATGTTCTCTTGCCTAAAATTTGTTTTTGTTTGTGTACTGTTTGTGTCTAATATTGTGCAATCAGGTGTGAAAATGTTTACTTTCAGGGATGGAGTCCAGAACCAGAGGAGTATAAGGACCTGCCACAGCAGAGTCCTGAGGGAGACCGTGGCAATGCACCAAGCCCCTACCTACAAATAGACCTGCTGAAGCCTTACAACATCACTGGTAAACAGTTAATCATGCCACGCAGAATGTCAGAATGCCATTAAATCTTAAGTTTACTCAAACAACATATTTTGTCTTTAAAGTGGGATTTAACATTTTTCTCCTTGCTGTTCTATCCCAATCCAGGTGTGCTAACCCAGGGTGGGGGTGCATTTGGCACTTATGTATCTAGCTTCTATCTCCAGTTCAGCCAGGACGGCAAACAGTGGAAAACTTACAAAGAGTTTGTCACCGATGCCCGGCCCAGAGCCAAGGTCTGACACTGGAATCAGTCCAAGAAACTATTCATTCTTTACTTTAAAGTATTATCAATCTTTTACCACCGCACCCACCCAACTCCCACCCTCTAGGTTTTCCCTGGTAATTATGACGATCGAGGGGTGGCTGCGTGCAGACTGGACAGGATGGTGTCATCTCAGTTTATCCGTTTACTGCCACATGACTTTCAGAATGGCATCTACCTGCGGCTTGAGGTCATGGGCTGTGGAGAGGGTTAGTGGGTAGTGCTAACTAAAGCTTTACCTGACAAATGTTAATCATTAGGGTAATTACCATTGGTAATGTGTGTCCTCTCCTGCCCTCCTCCTCTTCCAGGTTCTGGCTGGTCAACGACCACAATTTCCCCCTCCCCAGTCTCCCCAGGAGAAGGCTGCAGAGACAAGGAGTTCCAGTGTGCGAATGGTCGCTGTGTGCCGGCGGGTCCACTTGGAGTCATCTGTGATGGGGTCAACGACTGTGGTGACAGATCAGATGAGATGTACTGTGGTGAGTTTTGGCTTTTAACACACCTTTGGGTTATTTGTTAATTTATTTAGTTTTTACACCCTGATCTCTTGAATCATTTTTTTGTATTAACTCCTTACATAACCTTCCATATGTTTTGTAAGCCACGCAACAAACTCATTCTTACAGTCCACCCTCCCTCTGCAGGCACACAGCCGTCCCCTACAAGCAGCAGCCCACGCAGCTGCCCTGCCGGTCAGTTCTCTTGCCCTCCTCCAGGGGACTGCATCGAGGCAGGGAAGCGCTGTGACGGGATCCCCCACTGTCCTGGAGGAGAGGATGAAACCGGCTGCCATCCACACCACAATGTTACCACTCAGTCAGTCATCATCATCACTTTTACAGTTTTTTTTTTCTGAGTGGCCTGTACAGCATTTAACTGATCAGTCTTTTTTTCAAAATTCTACATTCTCATTCACCAGAAAAAAAATTGCACACTTGTGGTACTTAATGGTGACTACAAGTTCTAATTACAAGGGATAGTTCTGTATTTGGACTGCTAGCCCCATTTCCCACTTTCCTGGGAGGTATCTGAAGCATAGAGACCATCATTTCATTGAACCCACCAGGATTGATTTGGGTTGTATTGTAATACATATTCTAATATTGTAGCAATTACTCAGCTGGATTTTAATATGATAGAATTTCACCAGGCAGATTTGAAACCTAGAAAAAAAAACAATTGAAGTTTGTGAAAAATTGAAAGTGAGGATATCTGCTACAGCATTTACTTTTCATCATTGATGTGTATTTACAGACCATACACACCAACCCCTTCTCCTCTGAGGACTCCGCCGAAAGCTGCTGTCACTCACCCTGCAGTAACCCCAACGGTAAGGAAATATTTCACGTCATTGTCAGTTCCTCCAAATCCTTCATTTTGCTTTATTCACTGCTTCTTTTTCTGCCTATAATATAGGCAGTTAGTTAACAGACAGTTAGTTAACAGACACCTACAGGTGATTTAGGGATAGATTTCACAGTGATGAACATGGATGGTAAATAAGTAGTGCTTATGTATCAGTCAAACATTTTACAAAATCCAAAGGGAATATGTGGCAATATATGTTCATATCAATAACAACTATTTATATATATGTTCTAATATATTAACAGGGTGGTGGTCCAGAACATCGCGGTGAGTATTAATTACAGTTCAGATTTATTTACAGTGTTTGCTGTGGTTAGTTTTTCACTTACAATTTGGGGAAAAAACCTACAGTCCTCTCACAGAATCACAATTATGTCTTTTTGATTATAAAAACAAGCCGAAAATAATGTTGGAGAAAATTATCTCATTTATGTCAATTTTGGAAAACAGCCCCAATAAAAGTGTTCAAATATGAAGTTCAAAATCTCACCCTAGATCAGTGCTTCTCAATTATTTTCTGTCGCGCCCCCCCCTCATGGAAGAAGAAAACATTGCGCACCCCCGCGTGACTATAATTAGTATTTGTCTATAAAATTGCTAAAATACACCTCTGCATAACACTGTATACTTATCAGTATATAAGAGAATAAAAAAAGGAAGAAATATGGACCAACTTACAACAAAGAATAGCTTTATTTACTGTAACAAAAAAAATTCATCTGAAATTCAAAAATAAAATGGAAACCTTAATTAATCTATAAACATTTTTGACTGACAATGTCGAACAAACATATGATATCGAAAAAAAAATGAAAAAATGTCATAAAATCATTCTTTTGTCTCTTTATCTCCATCTCTCTATGCTTGTCCTCTCATCCATGTTAAACACTTTTTCATGGTGTCACTTGAGGGTCTGCTACATTTTGTGTCTCCACTTCATACTCTTACTCTGCTGTATGCTCCCTGCGCACACAATGCCAATGAGAGCCCCACTGCCCCCTAATCTAGTGGAAGTGCAATTTATGCACTTTATTCTAGGACAGTAAAAGAAATCTAAATTAAAAAAAAAAAGCATGTTCCCCAAGATCCCCCTTGACTGAGCCTCACGGAGAACCACTGCCCTAAATCCAGTACTTTATTGTGTTGTATTGCATCTGAGTTGCTTAAATATTCTGCAGGCATCTGCTCCTCTCCCCTTGGATTGGAGGATGGAAGAATTCGTTACGGTCAGCTGTCCTCATCCTCACACCGCGAGAACAACCCTGCTGACGCCGGCCGACTAAACATCATTCCCAATGTGTGAGTTATCAGATTTTCCTGTGCTCATTCACACCAAAACTCTATTAAAGCATGTAAGTAACGACAGTATTTACAGTAATTTAATTTGTTTAAAAAAACACTAACAAAAAAGTCTTCGGTGGCTCTTGCAGTCATGTTATGGTGCCTGGATGGAGCCCCATGCCTACAGACCCAAACCCATATTTTCAGGTTGACTTCCTGGAGCCCACCTGGGTGTCAGGCATTGTGGTTCAAGGCAGTGAACAGATGTGGGGTTACCTCACAAAATTCCACCTGGCCTTCGCCCTGCACAGCAGCCTCTTCACAGACTATAGTGAGAATGGCAGACTCAGTGGCCCTGCTAAGGTAACTGAACATGGGAAAAGATCCTCATCTAGTGAAACAGGTTATAAACATGTTTTAGAATCCGAATCAGCTTTATTGGCAAAGTTTATGCCAAAAGGAAGTTTGATTCCGGTTTATCTCAACTCACTCTAGATTGGTATTCAGGGTGTGATTTGTTAAAAATGATGAAAATGATGATTTTGAGAACCATTTTTATTCCAAAAGAATACCAGACAAGCGGGCCAACATCTTTACATTTAGGCTACATAAAATAGGCATTAGACCTATTTTAAACAAGGACTAAACTGTATTTGAAGAACAGCCTAACATTTTAATTATTTCTGATATTTAAAAGAAATATGAAACCCTAATATGCTGTCAATTTATTTTGTGTACCGTTTAAAATAAAATTATGATTAAATCATAGCTAAATGCACTATCACTTATATATATTTTCCCTACATGTCAGTATTTTTTTCATTCAAGTACTGTTGACAAGTACATGTGAGGAAATTGACAATAAAATTGACTTTGACTTTGACTTTGAATTTACTTTACCTGTTTATTCCTCACTAGGGTCATGAGGGTCTGCTGGAGTTCCTCTGTACTGAACAATATTGACAATTATTGATACTTATTTTTAAAATGGTACAGTCAGTTTACTTGGAAATGTGCAAAGAGGTGTCCGGGGAAATGTGGATCAATAATGTAGTGGAGTTTTCAGAAAACAATTTTCAATTATTTTTTAAAATCATTTTCATTAGTGATAGTGTATATATTACCTGTAATTTGGTATTTTTTTAATGGTACAGTCATCATGCATACTCGGGGAAATGTAGAGCATTAATTAAATTTTTAATTTTTTTTTAATCTGCCTCATTAGGCATAAAGTGTGTATTAGTTATTAATTTCATGGATTATTTTAAAGTATTACAGTTAATTGACTTCATATTATCCAGAGACATGTAGACCAAGAATGCAGTGTTTTTTAAAAAACATTTAGATAACAATTTTTTAAATTTGTTTTCTATTATTTAGTTTTGATTTTGTGATTAACGTAAAGAATGTAGATAAAATCAAAGAAAAAACAGAATGAACATGGATCCACTGTATTCTGTTTTTAATAGTTAGCCTACTGAGTAACTTGTGAAAATAGTTTGGGTTGAAGGGAAGCATTTTATCCTCACTGAGGATAAAAATAACACCCCAGAGGGTAGGACATGTAAAACAGAAGGGGGGAAATTCTCACCATCCCCACCAGCAAATCACAACCTGTTGGAATGAATACATAATTAATAAAAGACAAAGGCTAAGTGTTAAAAAGTAAGAGTAAACAGACGAGAAATATTTAAATCTTCGTAAACATATGTAAGGCAAAGTAGAAGAAAGATGCAACAGCAGACAGTATGTGTGATAGTTTTGTGTATGCAGTGTAGACAGGATAAGGTTATTACAGTGATTACTCTATGACTAATAAGAGTTCATCTGAGCAAGATCCTGGGTTTTTGCGGAAAACAAAGCTTGGTCTTTTTTTCTGATGTAGCAGTTTGAGGTGCGAATGGTCGGGAGGACCCCTGTAACCCGCTGGCTTGCTCAGCTGGTCAGAGCTCGTTACCTGCGTATCATCCCCGTGGAGTTCAGACACACCTTCTACCTGCGTGCAGAGATCCTTGGCTGCAGAGGAGGCGAGTGCTCCTGTTTCCTAGAACAACAGGTTAGTTGTTAAACTGCCCCCCCCCCCGGGTAATAAGACAACTTCTCCTCCTGCCCTTGCAGATGAGCTGATGACACCCAGCAGTGTGACCACATCTTCCTCTGGTGGCAGGAAAGTGACAGTGCAGCGCTGTAAGCCGGGCCAGTTTGTCTGCCAGCACAGTAAAGAGTGTGTCCCTGTCTCTGTACTCTGTGATGGACGAATGGACTGTGAGGACCATTCGGACGAGATAAACTGTGGTGAGAGTTGATGACTGTTCGTTCTTTTTGTACCCTTCTGTCTCCCTTGTGTTCAGTTTCTTACTTACTTCTGTGTCTGGTCTTTCTGGCTTTTCTCTTTCTACCTAATCCTCAGGTACAGCTCTGAGCAGTGGCTCGCCAGGGCTGCACAACCAAACCACCTCCACAGGGAGACCAGGTTTCAATGTTTACAGCACAACAGGTGCCCCAGGCCTCCATACTCCTGGGTCACGAGATGGCCACCCTGGTATTGCTACGTCAGGTGTCACAAATCGACCTGGACTTCAGTCTACAACCCCAAGCACTGGTATATGAAAAGCACAGCAGTTGCCTTCTTGCTCTTTTTGTGGGTATTGGCTGCTGCCGTATTATTATGCAATAATCAATCTCATTGTGTTTAAGATATTAATATAATAATATGATATTGTTACTAATCTTTTGATTAGATATTGAGTCAGTATTGTGTCAAGCGCCCAGGTGACTACTGAATGAAGACCCAATCTTAAAGATAACACACATATATATATGTCTATTGTTTTAAATTTCACCACAATGGTTATGTTTGAGGGCACAGATATAACAACCACACTGCTGCTGTCTGCCACTGTCTGCAGGAAGATAGCTCTTGCCCCTGTCTACTCTGCAGTGGGACCAATCAAATCAGTTCCAACAGACAAAGCAGCAGCATTATGCGATGCCCCATGTGCTTACCTAAACTATCAACTAACAACTTATAATACAGAAAGTAGTTGTCTCAATGTAAGAAATCAACTGGTAAATTATCATGGTTACATTATATCTATTATTTGAACATTTACCATGTTTACATTTATTGTCTCACCTTAACCAATCAGGTCACTGGACCACCAGACCATCTGTATACCCAGGGGTCACCACAGGTCAGCCTGGGCTTCATCTCACTGGATCACTCCAGCCAGGAGGGCCTGGGTTACAAACCAAAGGTGAGAGACAAAAACAAACTAACATCTAACTTAGGACTGGATTTACACATAAATCAATAACTGGTGTTATATTATGTACATACAACTTCTAAAGCTCTCTGTCCTGCAAGAGGGATTCCTCCTCTGTCTTCCATTTGTTTTTCTTTTTTTATGTGACTTTATTTAAGAGTTTCTCCTATTCTATTTAAGGCCCTTAAGACATACAATGATTATTGCATTGCTGTGCAGATTGTAAAGTATCCCAATGCACTTCACACAGGAAAAGACAGATTTTTATCCCTGCTCTTTTACAGGCCCCAAAATCTCTACAACCCCTCATGATGGTGGCCTACCCAGAGTGCTCTGTGTGGAGGGCCAGTTTGCATGCCGGTCATTTGGCTGCGTGGACTCCGCACAGGTGTGTGACGGCAGACGGGACTGTTTGGACGGATCAGATGAGGAACACTGTGGTAAATATGAATTCCTCAAATTCTCTTGATATTTTAATCCCACATACAGCAAATATTAAACTAAATGAAAGAGAAAGATCAGCATTCTTTGTTGTCTTATTTCTGGAAAATCCAGATGAAACTATAATAACATTATGTTTCCTCATGTCTCCTCAGGCACCACAGCCAGTCCGGTGGTGTTGACCTCACAGCGCCCGCTGGTGCCCAGCCCCTGCTCTCCCAAGCAGTTCTCTTGTGAGAGCGGGGAGTGTGTTAGTCTCAACCGCAGGTGTGACCTGAAGAAGGACTGTGCGGATGGGTCAGATGAGAAAGACTGTGGTAAGACAGACGTATGTTTGCCTCAAAAGTGGTAACAAGACCAACCAGAGAAATCCTCATGTCGTTTCTGCTCCCCTCACCTCTAGTTGACTGTATCATGTCCCCCTGGACGGCGTGGAGCGTGTGTAGCGTGTCCTGTGGTCTGGGCTCCTTGTTTCGGCAAAGGGACATCCTGAGAGAGGCTCTGCCTGGGGGAGCATGTGCCGGAGCCCAGTTTGACAGCCAAGCCTGCTTCCCCCGAGCGTGTCCAGGTCCTGCTACTGTCTATCATTCTCCAGACCTTAATGATTCTGTACAATATATATGTAATAATTATATTGACCTCATTCTAACCTCATTCCTACCTGTAGTTGATGGACACTGGTCAGAGTGGACAGAGTGGTCTGTGTGTGATGCCGAGTGTGGCGGTGGTGTCAGGCAGAGGAACAGGACCTGCTCCGCTCCTCCTCCTAAGAATGGTGGGCGAGACTGCGAAGGCATGACCTTGCAGAGCCAGATCTGCAATGTCCAGCCCTGTGCCAAAGAGATTGCCACACAAACAGGTGAGTGCCAAACGCTATTTTCTGTTGTTATTAAAAGCCTTGCAGCATGTTCTTCAGTATTTGTCAAGCTGAGGGGTGATATTACAAGTGCACAGGGGGACTTGGTCACTCAAGTTCATAGTTCAAGTCTCAAGCTGAGTTTAAACTTCTGCTTACGTAGCTCCGCCATCAATGTTACACAGGCATTCAGCAGCCCTTGAGGTTTGCATCACCACACCATGTAGCCTATGGTGTTTTGCGGTTTACGTCAATGTCCAATGTCATACAGAAAAGTATAAACTAGGCTTTAGGAATCAAGTCACAATCTAATTCATCAAGCTGAGCAGAGCAGATCATAACAGACAGGGAGTGGAGCTCGAGAAACATCTAGGAAACATCCAGGAAGTCAAGCTCTAGAAACATCCAGGAAACATCCAGGAAGTCAAGCTCTAGAAACATCCAGAAAACATCCAGGAAGTCAAGCTCTAGAAAAATTTTTCAAAATAAAACAAATTTCTACATGTAGACACACAAAAGATATGTATTGGTAGCATTCATTGCAGCCACTAAAACTGAGAAAATTGAATGGCTGACACATGTCTGTACTAATTTTGTATTGTTTTGGACAGAATTCACATTATTGTTGTGTTATCATGAAAAGATATTTAGTGCAAAATAGGATATTTGCAGCCACAATAATCTATTTTTGCCAAATATTAGTTTGTTTTTGCACAGATAAAAGTTTTTGCATTAGTCTAACAAAGCAATTGCACTTTTCATTTCAAGCAATCAGCATTAATTAAAGGTAATTTAATATATTCCAATAATATTTTTAATATTCTTTATACTGTTATAAAAAAAACAAAAAACATGTGTACTTGTACAGTCTGATGACTAGCCAGCATTCAAAGAAAATATGGGAAAGTGTGTTCTTTGTAACAATAATAGGATCAGGAGTCAAAGGTATAATTTCCTGATGAAACTTATGACCAATACAAATTACAAATAAATGATCTGAAAAACAATAATAAATGTTATTTCAATAAAAGATTCTACAATTGGGGTGTTTCAGCATGAACATCATTCTTGCTCTGAAGTGAGGCATGATAGAAAAAGTTTGAGAACAACTGTTCAAGCCTGAGGATCATGTATGAACTGTATGATACCTTCGATGATTGATTGAGTACGTGAACTCTGATGTGTTGTAGGATGTGCCGGTGACATGGTGCTGGTGACAGAGGCAGACTGTCAGGCTGGGGGAGTGAAGCCCTGCCCTCCGATGTGCTCACATCATAGCTTGACCAGCAACTGCACTGGAGCATGTGTACCGGGTAGGACATGCAGCCAATTGACATACACTGTTTGGAGCTTTCTATATGATAATGTTCAGTTCCAAATAAAAACACTATAATTAGCTCTATGCTTTTTTACACAATATATTCTCAATATCAATTCACAATATTTGTGGCTTTCCGATCCTCATGAATTTCTTCTGTAGTGTGAAAATGTTTGTTTTTGTATGTTTTTGTTCTGTATGTGACCATGTACCTCCACAAAGTAGAGGATGTATGGAACTTTGAAGGAACAATGATTTCTGCTTTAAGATTCAAGACTCCTGTTCTACATACAGACATACTTATGTGATATACATACACTCTACACTGTTAACTGTAAACCATGTCTATTGACGTAAAGCCCAGGTCTATTTTTTCTAGAGAGATGGTTGCTCATTCACGTTCATCTGAAACACAGATTAAGACATAACCTCATTAACTTTTTCCAGGGTGTCGCTGTCCCAGTGGTCTGTACCTTCAGGAGGGACGATGTGTGAATTCCAGCCAGTGTGTCTGTCATTGGAACGGCCAAACACTGCAGCCAGGACAGTCTGTCAGCAAGGGCCAGTGCACCACATGGTGGGTTTTCATAACTGCTGGCATGTTTAATGTAATGCTCCAGCTAAAGGGACCTTTAGTTGTTAACTGTCCAAGAACTTAATTTTCATGCCAAGAATTTAGTCCTTTCTGGCAGATTTGTGAGAAATAAATACTTCAGTGAGTACTTATCCTCTCTCCTTCCTCTACGTTCATCATTGGGACCATTACAAGTTAAATAATGGATTCAAATATGATCTATGTTTTCCCTAAAGGTGAAGCGACAGCTTATCAGACAACCAAGTCACAACATTTTGAAGCTCCTTACTTTAACTCTTTCCCACAATCACTGGAGGAAACCCGCACCTAATAGTTTTATCTTTTGAAAATGTCTCATTTATTCTAAATCCGCTACCCATGTCTTTCCAAAGAGGTACTTGCTAAAACCTCTGGTCTTTATCTTAAAGAGCAGGATACCATTATCTACAATATTAATCTAATATGGTCTGTTAAACATTAAAAGCAAATTTTTGATTTTGAGTTTGTAATTTTTTAAGCATATGTATTACCCATCAGTGTGTGCAGAGATGGAGAAATCTTCTGTGACCCCTCAAGCTGTGTGGCAAGCTGTCATTGGTCAGTTTGGTCGTCATGGTCACCGTGTGATGTAACATGTGGATCAGGACTACAACAGCGCTACAGGTGAGCCTATTTAAAGGATCCATATTTTACATTTTACTGGCTTTAATTTGAAGTTGTGATATCTCAGCAAAAACAATGTATTTGTGGTTTTACATTCCAAAATGTATCGCAGTAAAATCTCTTTTCTCAAACTTCACTATGGTTGAATTTTGTCTATTTGATTAATATTAATAATTTTAAGCTGTTTCCACATACAGTAGATTCTGTGTGCATTACTCGGTGGAGTGAGCATTTTGAAACAATCATGAAACAGACAGTATTTATTTCACCTTAACCTTCTTATAGTCAAAATGTAATTGCAATCTACCTTTTAATTTAGTAGCTTACCTCATTTACTTTAAGTAATATTCCAAAAAGTCTGTAGTTCACCTTGCTTTGTGCACTTTGTGCATGTTGGAAGAGGAAGGGGCTCCAAACTGTTCCCACAAGGTTGGGAGCATGGAATTTTGTTGCTTTGCTATCCTGGAGCATTCAAAGTTCCTTTTACTGGAATTAAGGGGCCAAGCCCAACCTCACGTCTGAAAAACAACCTCACACCATAATCCTCCACAAAATGTCATGGCACAATGTAGTATGAAACGTATCGTTGTCCTGGCAACCTCCAAACCCAGACTCGTCCGTCAGATTGCCAGATGGAAAAGCGTGATTCATTACTCAAGCGAATGCGTCTCCACTGCTGTAGAGGACAGTGGTGGACTTTGGGCTTGCTGATGTTTGGCTTAGATGCAGCTGCTTGACCATGGAAACCCATTCCATGAAACTCTCTGCGTAATGTACATGGGCTAATTTGAAGGTCACACAAGTTTGGATCTCTGTAACAACTGATTGTAGAAAGTCAGCGATCTCTTTACACTGTGCTTCAGCATCTGCTGACCCCTATCTGTCAGTTTATGTGGCCTACCACTTTGTAGCTGAGTTGCTGTTGTTCCTCAACCCTTCCATTTTCTTATAATAAAGATGACAGTTGACTTTGAAATATTTAGGAGTGAGGAAAATTCACAACTGAAATCATTGCACTGGTTGCATCCTATGACAGTTCCACACTGGAAATCACTGAGCTCCTGGCCCATTCTTTACAAATGTTTGTTAAAACAGTCTCCTGCCTAAGTGCTTGGTTTTATACATCTGTGGCCAGGCCAAGTGATTAGGACACTTGATTCTGATTATTAGGATGGGTGGCCACCTACTATTGGCAATAGTGTATCTATATGATACTCAATGTGATGAGGTTCTTAGTTTTATGTGCTGTTTTTCAATCATTGTGCACCTTTTTGCCAATTTATTGGTTTCCTCAATATTTATCCAATTCTGTCAAAACATATTTGCTATGAACTCATTGCTTTGCTATGTCCAGACTAACTATATTTGAATACAGTTGAGGAAGAGAGCTGAGTCTGTCCTTGTCTGACTTTGTCCCCTCAGGTCTCCTGTGAACCCAGCAGGGGCAGTCAGAGTCCAGCCCTGTCCAGGAGACTCCACTGAGGCCCGCCGCTGCTCCAGCCCCTGCCTTCCTGGTACAACTGCTAACACACCATGTTCACAACAGTGATTTTAATGCTGTTACACTGGCTGCTTATGTTATGGGTTAATTTGGGGTAAAACCTATAAATCAAAGCCTATTTTATCTTTGATCATCCATTGAAATAGATGTAGCTTGAGGCACTCAAGTAGTGTGTGTGTGTGTGTGTGTGTGTGTGTGTGTGTGTGTATTGTAACTGAGTTACATCACTTTAAAATAGACTAGTAGCCTCTGTTAGTGAGGAATAAAGTAGCAGCTGAACCACGTAAAGATCAGAACTTAGGTCTACCTTTTACACGGTAAGTCGCTGCTTTACACTTCTCTGTTTCTGACCTGTTGCCAGGTGCTTGACGCCATGATTGTAAATGCCCTTCCTTCCTTTGTCATCTTTAGGAAAAACTTTTAACTTGCAACATGCTATTAACGCATAATAATGATGTGTTGATAACGGTAACGGTATTATATCAATAGAAAAAGTAATTGGTTACAAAGTCAAAGTAAATTTTATTGTCAATTTCTTCACATGTACTTGACATACAAAGGAATCGAAATTTCGTTTCTCACTATCCTATGCGTTTTACATATACAACAACATCAAAATGCAGGTGCGCAAGACAAGACAATCCTAAACTACATTAACTATTACTGAAATAAGTAAAGCTGCAACTAATGGTATTACCATCACTGGTGTTACGTTTGGTATATACCTTCGAAATATATCATGTACGATATGTTTTAAAACAAAGCCCATTAGATGTACCTTGAGGTACATATGTATTTATATGTTAATTGACACTTCAAATTAAATTGCTCAATTACATTCTCATTGCGTGGAAATGATCATTCACTTTGTTCTCCTCTTGTGCCACCAGGGGCACCAGATAGAGTTTGGAGTAAATGGACCAGCTGGTCAGAGTGCAGCAAGACATGTTTCCACCATGTAGATGACGTGGGCATCAAACGACGATTACGGACCTGCAACCACACACTCTCTGCCTGTGTTGGAGACAGCGAGGAGCAAGAGCCTTGCAATACTGTCCAGTGTCCAGGTACAACGTCCAGCAAATTTGATCCACACTTCACAAAAAAAAGTGTTGGGATAGAATAGAAAAAAAAGACTAAAAGGCTGATTTTGATTGTAAACGTCCAGTGAATGGCGGCTGGTCAGATTGGTCACACTGGTCTCCGTGTTCCTCTGAATGTGACTCTGGGGCCCAAACAAGAGAAAGATCCTGCAGCTCGCCATCACCTCAGCATGGAGGCAACAGCTGCCCCGGGCCGCACATTCAGACCAGAGACTGCAACTCTCATCCCTGCTCAGGTACTGCAGCATCTAATAGTGTCAGTCTGTAGAAGACAGATTTTTTAGCTATTTTCTGGGTATTTACCACCCATACCACCCATTTTACACTGCCATTTGTAGCGTACCTCGTGAGGCAGTTGGTGTCACAAGATCACAATCAGTGTGTAGCATGTTCTTCCGATCATGAGATGATATCTTTCTTGTCCAGCAGATAACCCACGGTAATAGACAGATAGGTCATCCAGTCACCTGCCAGATATTTGTGAAAGTGCAGCTCTTTTCTGAACTGTTCTATTCCTGAAATGGTTGTGTGTTGGGCATGTTACTTAGAAAAGATAATTATTTATAGTTACTAGTTACTTCTTCCAAATAGTAACTGAGTTTGTAAATGACTCTACTATAAAAAAGTAGTTGTTACTAGGGAAAGTAACTATTGCATCAATCCAATCCACAATCTTAGATGGCTCTGGCTACATTTATTTTCTGGTAATAGTTTTTCAATTACATTATCTTGAAGATGTTTATTTTTAACATTTTACCCATAATATGTCAATTGTAAGCACAATTTTGACCGTTAGTGTTTTCTCCTAGAGCTTTTTTATCTCCTGGTAGTAAAATCTAATTGAGGGACCAACCTCAAAAGACATGGGGAGTGTTTTCATTTCTGTGCCACTGTTGTAAATAATAATATTCTTTTAGCCATGTTTAGGATGATGTTGTTTCCACTGTTGCTCCATAATCTGTTCTCATTCATCCATTGCCATCCCAGTATTTGCCTCTTTCTCCTACTTTAGTTGTGTAACATGTTTTTTTTTAATTTTCCACTAATATATATATTTTAAAATCCACTCTTGCTAAATGAGAGGGATTTCACAGACACAACAGTGTGTAATTTGTGCCGCTTGATAATAGCTCTTCAAGCAAGGGGGAACTAAGCCTGCCCTTGGATTTGGTAACTGCAAGGTGCTTTACCTGATCCTCTTTGTGTAGGATTATTTTGTATTGAACTGGATTATATTTTTTTTAGCGGTTCCTCTTTTTTGCCTCCATGCTTTGATAAATTCCTGAGTGTGTTTTTTCCGCTCATCGTCTCTCAGGTGTGTGTCCAGAGGGTATGATGTACCTAACAGCTGCAGAGTGCGAGGCTCATGGTGGTGCATGTCCGAGGGTGTGTTTGGACAGGACATCTGTGAAGGTGCAGTGCGCCACCGCCTGTTACGATGGCTGCTACTGTGCCCCAGGATTCTACCTGCTCAACGGCAGCTGTGTCCCCCTGGCGCAGTGCTCGTGCTATCATGAGGGAGAGATTTACTCGGCTGGCACCACCCTGCCTGTAGACTCCTGCAATAACTGGTAACCACAAAAAGAAGAACATTCATAACCTCGTTATAATGTCAAACTTTAAACAGTTTATGTTGGAATGACGTTACACTTCTAATATTCAGATGTTGCTTGTTGTGTCTCCAATAGCACCTGCACTAATGGAGAAATGACATGTGGAACAGCTTCCTGCCCTGGTAATTGACTTTACTGTGGAATAGATCTGCAACAGTTGATTCATTGAATTAATTAAATTAATTAAATCTCAACTATTACAACAATTATGATAATTGATTAGTTAATTTGAGTAATTTTTGAGACAAAAATTCCCAAATTCTTTGATACCAGCTTCTCTTCACTAAAGTTTCTTTATGCATTCATAATAGCAACTTAGTGATCTTTGGGTTGTGGACTGTTTGTCTGGACAAAAAAAGACATTTTAGGTTGAATTGAAAACAGTGATCACTATTTTACACCATTTTATGAACCAAACAACTAATTGATAAATCATTTCAGTAATCCATATATAAATCGACTATCAAAATAGGAGTGATTAAAGTATTCCAGCATGGTGCCAGATTTCTGGCATGCAATTATTCATTTGGGCCAGAGTGAAAACAAAGACATATCAATGTGAACCATAGAGATTATAAATGAAACAAAAGTGATCATTGATCAGCATTGCACGTTATCTTGAATCATAGGTCAGTTAAATTAGTGGATCTATGCAGTTTTTTTCACTCTCCAGAGTGGAAGGGATCATATAGGTCAAACGTATTGAGTGCTAATTTTGTGAAAATGGTTGCCCTTGTGATATTTAAGCTCTACAATTCACAATAACACATTGCTGTTTTCACTTGGTCCGAACAGCACTATCTAACCCTTGTTGCACTAGGATATTTCCATATTTGCTTATTGTTGCCATATGGCAACAAATCTATTTTAGCACATTAGAAAAACTCTATATCAAAATTGAATTAAATGTAAATATACATACAGTATATATATTTATATATATAGGGTGACACAGTGGGCAGTGGGTAGCACTGTTACCTCACAGCAAAAAGCTTACAGTTATAAGTCTTTGGGCAGAGACCGTTCTGTGTGAAGTGTTCTCTCTGTGTCTGTGTGGGTTCTTTCCAGTTTCTCTAGCATCCTCCCACAGTCTAAATCCATGCTGAGGTTGATTGGAGACTCTAAATTCCATAGGCCATAAGTGTGTGAGTTAATGGTGTGCATGCCCTGTGATAGGCTGGCAACATGTAAGCTCTTTATAAAAATAAAGATAAAGCAATGGTTGCCATATGGCAACACAATTCAATCAAGGGTTAATATGCAATCATTCATGCAACCATTTTGACCAAGCAAATGTGTCTATTCCACAAATTAACATCCTCACCCACCCATGCATCTTTCATGTTTGTACTTGTTTGTGTGTTTCTCAGTGGACTGTGGCTGGAGCAGCTGGACGCAGTGGAGCACCTGCAGTCGAACGTGTGATGTGGGCGTGCGAAGGAGGTACCGCTCAGGAAGCAATCCCCCTCCAGCATTTGGTGGTCGCCCGTGCAAAGGAGACAGACTCGGGATGGACACCTGCAGCATTGAACCGTGTTTTGGTGAAGCCAGGTCCATGTATGAAATTAAAAACTTACCACATCTTCTATTATAGGGGAAGTTAATCCCATTTTTGTAATGTGTTTTAGGTGTGAAAGAGCCATGGAGCCCCTGGTCAGAATGCTCAGTGACGTGTGGAGGAGGTTATAGGTCCCGGACTCGTGGGCCTATACGGACCCACGGCACTGCTCAGCAGTTCAGTGCCTGTAACCTGCAGCCATGTGGTACAGCAACATTCCTCCATAAACATTCATCCATAGACAGTATTGTGTTTGATGACAGGATTTAACAATTGGGCATATATTGATTGAATATTCATATTATAAAAAAAGCTTTGAAAAATTCATTGAAATGTTTGTTCAGTCAGAACTGGTGTCAAAATGGGAATCAATATTCTGATACACTTAATCAAAAACTGAAAAATTGATGATAAAAAGAAGAGTATAAAAAATAAGACACATTAATGGATAATAGATAATGTTATTGTAGTGAATGAAGGAACCTGTTTATGTGAGTGTTGGATGAAAACTTTTTTCATTTATTCAGATTTGTGTGATTTTTTTTTTTTTTTTTTTTTTTTTTTACTGTTTGTAATCTGCTGCTCTTTCAGGAGAAGTTGGAGAATGTCCTCCTGGCCAGGAATGGAATGAGTGTCTGAGGGGAGCAGTGTCATGTACAGACCTCTACATGGACCTCAGTAGGAACTGTACACCAGGCTGCCAATGTCCACACGGAGCTTTACAACAGGTGGTTTGAGTGGCTATACAGAAATATGGAAACAACAAATGATATACAGACTAAGTTAATGTCGGTTCTTCATATTTCAGGACGGTGTGTGTGTCCAAGAGTCTACCTGTCGATGTGACATAAATGGAGAAAGGTACAAATCGGGGGATATCATCCCAGTAGATTGCAACAACTGGTAAGTAAAAACAAAGTAAAATGATTATCTTGCATTAACACAGACATAAAGACATAAAATAATGATTCAACTTGTGTGTGTTTATATTTCAGTACATGTGAAGCAGGGAGGCTAGTAAACTGCTCTGGAGTCAACTGCAGTGGTAGGCAGTCATTGAATTTTATTTTTCACCTACATTCCATTGTCATTAGATCATTGTTTAAAGGGATCTTATTTTGCAGTTTCCCAGTTGAATATTATTATTATTATAATTTTTTTAATCTAGCATGTTTCTGTGTTCAAAGTTAGATCATTACGTTACTTAAATCTTTAGCAGCAGCGCAGTCTGCTCACTCACGCCCTGCCCCTCCTCTCCCTCTTACTGAAACACCCTCTCTGTTATGATTGACCGAGCGCTGTTTGAAATGTCCTGGCCCACAACAAATTGGAGGCAGTCAGAGAAACAGAAGTAAAGTACTAGCACTCGGGAAGCAGGGGGCAGCTAAATTGGATCCAGGGCTGGTTACTATTAATTGTGATATCACAACAGGAGGCCATTTCTAACTGGTGTTCAGCCAGGTTTTAATGGAGGCCAGACCAGAACAGAATGAATGGGTGGTCTTATTTCACTCTGTATGTTAGTAACAACAGACACCTAAATATTTACACACAAGCTTGAAATTGTGTTTTTTTTAATTCATAATAGGGTTCCTTTAAGTGACCTCTCAATGGTATTTCAACTCCAAGAATCAACTTTTCAAATTAATACATTGTCTAAAGTCACACCCAATGTAAATATCCACTTATATTTGTCCTTGAGAATGTAATCTAATCATACACATGCAAACTTTCCCCCTTTTCTCTTTCCCCTCATTGTTCCACACTATGTCCCTCACAAATGCCCACATACACACTCCAGTTTATGACCACTGGTCACTGTGGACTCCCTGGGGTCAGTGTTCCGTGTCGTGTGGAGCGGGTCTCCAGTCTCGATATCGGTTCTGTTCACAGCGCTCTGGCAGCACCCTGCCGTGTACAGGACCTCACCGTGAGGATCAAGTATGCATCACTGCTCTATGTGACCGTAAGTTTCTTTACTGTTGATTTTTTTAAATGACCTGAAACCAATTTTCATATTGCAGTAGTCACTTTACATAATTTACATGCACATTTTGACTGAACTGCAGGTCAGATCACAAAGATCTGTGAGAAATTGTCAGGGTCTTACAAACTTGGACTCAAATGCAGTTCTTTTATTACTCTCAAAAAACAAGCAAAGGTAGGTTGGTTAACCTTAAAACAAAAGGCACCAACAAGGTCAGAAGCAAACAGCAAGAAACTCAGGGAATCCACAGATCAATCGCAGGTACAGAACAGACTATGCACAAACATGGTCAAACATCAGAGAATCCGCAGCAGAGAATCCGCAGCAGAGAATCCAAGGATGAACAGATGAAGTGGTGGGCCTTAAGTAGTAAGGTCCTTACTAAAAGAGGCCCATATAGTGACAGTACATTTCCACTAGTAGGTCGCTGTAACCCATCACCTAATTACTATCAATGTCACTGTCATTTTTATTTAGATAGCGTAATTATTTACAAGTAAACTATTATTCGCATTTAAAAACATGTAAACTTTCAGATACATGTGGCTTCTCCACCTGATGTGCAACAGATTAATTGTCATTAACGTTATCAGTGTTTGTGAATCCAATGTACATCAGATATCCCATGCATATGTACAGTAATGCTCCCAAACATCCTGGCTAATAAAAGTGCGAAATCCAAAGTAGGATTTGCAGAAGTGTTTTCCAAAAATTCCCTCTCATTGCACAAATATTGGGTCTGACCGGTGTGGGCAATAAAATATTAGGATAAGATAAGATATGACTTTATTGATCCCACAATGGGGAAATTTTCTTGTTACTGCAGCGTGCAGAGTAAAGAAAAAGAAAATAAAAGCTAAAGAAAATAAAAATTATAAACAATAAAAATACACAACACTATGTACAAAATTCGTAGAATTTGTTGATCAGCATACACAGTATGCATTATGGACATAAGAATGGAAAAAAAAAATACTAAAAATACTAATAAATAGCAAGAAAAAAGTATGCATTAGCAAAGCATATATACTTACATGCACATACATACCTACATACATACATACATACACACATATTTACATATTTGCATATATACATATATATATATATATATATATATATATATATATATATATATATATATATATATATATATATATCCACACATACATATCCACACACATACACACATGTACACATACATAGCTAATGCAGGTGTGTGGTAGGTGCAGGATGTGTGTAGAGAAAAGTGACGAGTGGAGGAAAAGTGACTACAGTGAGTTATAAAGTCCTATTGCTGTCAGGATATATGATCTGCTGAAGCGCTCCTTCTTGCAGCGAGGGTGTTTGAGTCTCTGGATGAAGGAGCTGCTCAGCACACCCACCACCCCATGCAGAGGGTGATGGGGGTTGTCCATGATGGATGTCAGCTTTGCCTACATCCTCCTCTCTCCCACCACCACCACCGACTCCATAGGGCATCCCAGTACAGAGCTAGACCTCCGCACCAGTTTGTCAATTTTCCTTCTGTCCCCGTCTGTGCAACTGCCCCCCCAGCAGATTACTGCGTCGAAAGGGCAGATGCTACGACAGAGTCATAGAAGGTCTTTAACAGGGCCCTGCACACTCCAAAGGACCTTAGTCTCCTCAGCAGGTGAAGTTGACTCTGGCCCTTTTTGTACAAAACATTAATGTTAGTGGTCCAGTCCAGTTTGTTGTTCAGGTGAACACCCAGGTACTTGTAAGAGTCCACTGTCTCAATGTCTTTTCTCTGGATGCTCACCGGTGTGGTGGGGGGTGACTTCCTCCTGAAGTCCACAACCATCTCCTTTGTCTTGCTGGCGTTGATTTGGAGAGCGTTGGTCTCACACCAGCTGACAAAGTCTATGATGACCCCCCTGTACTCCTGGTCGCGTTTCGGTCCGCTCTCACCAGTTGAAAGCCGTCCAAAGTTACGACGGAGTCTGGTGTGTTGTCTGTGAGCCAGGTCTCCGTGAACAGCAGGAGGCTGCTCTGCTTGTACTCCCACTGCAGTCTGGTTAGTGCCGTCAGCTCTTCCATCTTGTTGCGTAAAGATCTTACGTTACCCATTATCACAGATTGAACGCTCAGTTTGTACCGCCTTCTCCTCTCCCGGTACTTCGCTCCAGCTCTGCATCCTCTCCTCCGACGCCGTAATTCTCTTGGAATCACGGGTCGCTCCTCTGGGAGGACCCCCCTGTTTCTGATCTGTTGCGCCAACAGCTGATCCCGGCTGTAGACGATGAAATGGCTCACTTTATCACCAGATGCAGCGGTGAAAAGTCCCGATAGGAGTAGAAAGAAGGCTACTCCTCCTCCTAACACGGAACGTTTTGGACCTGTTCTTATTTGTAGGAAGGGTGGAAGCTAGGGTTACAGCCCTAGGTTCCTTTTTTAGCACTCTAACTTCACTGACTCTATTGATCCCTGTACTGCTACAACCCTCTCGAGCAATGACTTCATGGGCTTCTTTAATGACAAAATACTGACACTTAGAGACACAATTTATTACCTTGTCCCATCAACTGGCACCAATCTGCCCTCAAACAACAGGGATCGTAAAAAAACAGATGAAAGGACTAACCTTTATCTAGACTAATTTTCTTCAATCAGCCTTTCTGAACTAGCTTTGTTGATCTCTTCGTCTAAAACATCATCCTGTCTTCAGGACCCTATACCATCAGGATTGCCTAAAGAAATTTTTCCTTTTATTAGCACTTCCTTGCTGGAAATACTCAGCATGTCCTTATTATCTGGCTATACACCACAGTCCTTTAGAGTAGCTGTAATTAAACCTCCCCTCAAAAAACCTGCTCAAGTATTGTAGACAACTATAAACCTATATCCAACCTTCCTGTGTCTCTAAGATCCTGGAAAAAGCAGTTGCCAAATAGCTGTGGGACATCTTATTCAACAATGGTTTACATGAGACTTTATTGAGTTTTAGAATGCATCATAGCACAGAGACAGCACTAGTGAATGTTTCAAATGACATTCTCAATGCATCAGATAAAGGATTTATTTCCATTCTTCTTTTGTTAGATCTTAGTGCTGCATTTGACACCATTGACCATCAGGTCTTATTACAGAGACTAAAACTACTTATTGGCATAAAAGGGACTGAATTAAACTGGTTTAAGTCCTATCTCTTCATTCCCAATTTGTTTATATAAATAATATTCCCAAACAAATCTACCAGTAAATATATCCAGAGTAAAAAAAAATGAGACATAGTTTTAAGATAGAACTTGACAAAAATCTACAATGCAAACATGCATACACACACACACACACACACACACACACACACACACACACACACACACACACACACACACACACACACACACACACACACACACAGATACTCAGCAATAATACATGTAAGTATAAACAAACCTTGTCATTGGCAGATCAGGAGTGTACACTTCTGTGGCTGATATTTTTCATAAGAGAAGAAAGATACAAAATATTAACACCTATCATGAGAAGGAAAGAAAGAAAGATCAGCCATATACATAATAAACCTTTGGACTTGTATGACAAGGGAATACCCATTTTATATAGGCAGCCCATATTATTGTCTAGGGTGAAAAAATCAGTGAAATAATATTAGTGTAAAGCGATATATTATATATTTATATTATGTATTCTGTAGGGTTTTTGGGGGAATTTTCATATAATTATGTCATTATTTATCACAAAATCAAGAAGCTATAGACTACCAATAATCACTATTATTGCATATATATCAGCCAGATAGGGGCACTTGCACATTGAAAATTAATCATGCACTTTTATCTGTTCTAAATGCACCTCTAAGGAATATTTTGAATACTCTTAACATGGGAGTGGAGAAATATGCTTTCGACAAGTGTCTGTTTATGATTACTGAAACAATGAAAAATAGTCTCAAATACAGAAACTCAACCAGTTTCAGTCATATTGACCTTTTAAATTTAACATTTTCTGAGTAATATGAGTCCTACTCACGCAACATAGAGCCCAACTTGTAAATGCAGTGATACACAACCAGGACTCATCTGGATTGTGTTTATTGTCTCATGTTTTTTCCTCATGATTCCTTGCGTTAGTGGTGTTAACATCAGGTTACAATTACACAGTCTAAACACTGCTTAAATTCCTACTAAGGGATTCATGTAGAGGAACAAGTCCAGCGTGCTAGAATGGCTGTCTCAGTCCTCAGACCTAAATATTATTGAAAATTTGTTGTGTGATTTAAACCAGGCTGTCCATTCTCAGTAACCATCAAACCTGACTGTACTGGAGATGTTTTGTAAAGAAGAATAATCAAAAATACCTTCAACCAGAATATAGACCCTCAATGGAAGTTTTTTTATTTATTATTTATTTTATTTATTACATTATTTTCATCCGCTATATATATTTAACTCAAGTTTCTAATCCAAAAAAACAATGATTTATAAAGGAAAATGGTGAAAATTAAGGTATCCACTGTATCTTTAAAATGCACAATCTAATATTCAAAAGCATGTTTCTGAAGTTGATAAATAGACATAATTATTGATGTTGTTAGATTATTGTATGTATTCAATACCATTTAATGTATGGTATTTCCTGATGGAGTCACTTATTTATTCAGATTGGCAGCAGATTAATATTTGTTTGCTGTTGAGTTTTCTTTTACTGATCATAACGTTTTGGCTCCTACTAGGTGACGGTAATTGGGGCCAGTGGAGTAACTGGGCAGCCTGTACCAAGTCTTGCGGTGGGGGTGTTCGGAGCAGGAGGAGAGAGTGTGACAGTCCCAGTCCGGAGGCGAAGGGAAATTACTGTGAGGGGCCGGGGACTGAGGTTAATGCCTGTAACACTAACCACTGTCCAGGTATGTTTAGAGATGTGTAATATGTGCACATTAAAAAAGTATGATGGCCTTGCAACACAACATTTCATAGATCATAATGGCATCTATCTATAAAGCAAGGAGCATCTGTGGCTTGCATATCTTTCTGACTATTTGCTGGATCAATCAAATTATCTTTCATATAATTTGGGAATGGCACAATGGGGTGTATTCTTTTTTGTCAATTTTTTGGATGGATATTTATATCTTTTTTGTGAAATTGTTTGGATGAATAGTCAAAAAATCAATATTATCATTAATATAGGTAAAACTTGAAATCACATGGTAGTGTAGGGTTTAGTGTGCTTGCTTCATAAGTAGTTGGTTTTTAGTCCTACCTAAAGCATTCCTTTGCCCCAAAATATACTACAAAAATAAATTAAAAACTCATACACATGTATCAAACTATCTTATCCTGCAGCAGCACTTTTTTTCTCCAGTGTTACAGGCCAGGATCACTATGAAGAATACATCCCACCATTTCCGTTCTCCTTTTTGTATTCCTCACTAACACAATAGCCTGTGTTAATGAGGAATGCCAAAAAAACAAAACAACTAACTTCTTACAAAAGGTTGTCGTGCTGTTTTCTTTTCTTTTTTCAGTGAAGAACTACTCTCTACACACTAGCTGCAGAATTCTAAGTATAAACTATAAGTATACACTATGCTGAAACTCGCTGAAAAGACGCATTCACAGACCCTCGGGAAATCCCGAAATTATTGTTTTATGGGTGGATGGATAGATAGAGAAAAAAAAATGTTGAAACAATGTGATAATACAAAAACATTAGTCATTTGACTATCTACTACACATACTGTGGTTAGCAGAGCAGCGTGTGAAACGTGCAAAAATAACGTTATTCCAATCTATCTACATGGGAGCATTTCAGAAAATGTGTGTGTGTGTGTTTTTTTTCCAAATTTTGCTACTTTACACATATGGGCCACTTCTGGGTTACGGCACCGATATCCTGTAGCACTACACTCATATATCATATTGGTGTGTGTGTGTGTGTGTTCAGTGGCGCCATGCTCTAAGGTGCCAGGTACCGTGTTTAGTAGCTGTGGTCCCTCCTGCCCACGCTCCTGTGATGACCTGACAGTAAGTGTCAAACCAAACATGGTTTACGACTAATTCATTAAAATAACAAATTCTGGTGTTGATAAAGGGATATTTTTGTTCCTGATCAAAGCACTGTGAGTGGCATTGTGAGCCGGGCTGCTACTGCACAGAGGGAAAAGTTCTGTCAGCTAATGCGACAGTCTGTGTAGACAGAGAAGATTGTCCCTGCCTGGATCTCAACACTGGACACCGACTGGAGCCAGGAGAGACCACTACAGCCCCTGATGGATGTAACAACTGGTTAGAATAATACACATGCAGAAGCACATATTGTACATACATGTACACATATACACTTTTCCTAGGTTTTTTTTTTTTTATTATCAACATGATTTATCTCTTGTTTCTAGTTTATCTCTTTGTTTTGTCTTTGTAGTCAATTTAATCTTGCTTTTTAGCCTTTTATTGAACTTTATTTTATTACTATTGAATTTTGTTGTATTTCTTTATTTTATGATTATTTTCTGTCTTGACTTTTGAATATAATTTATCGAATTGTATTTCACTCTATTTCAACAATTCTGTTATTATCGATTTTGAATCTATTATACCTTTTTTTTCTTGTCAAGTGCATTGATCTTACATCCCCACCAACCCTTTTTTTCTTACCGTCCATACTTGTCTTATTATCGGCTTGAATTACCTGTAAGAACTGTGCTATAAAATTTATGTTTATTTTATGTTTTAATTTTTGATGACATTGAGGTTATGAACTAGTTTGAGTTGTAGTCAGTCTATGGTTGAGGTTCAGTATAGGTGGTGGAGAAAGAAGTATGCAAAGCTATTTGGTCCATTGTGGCAACATTGCTGAAAAATCAAAAGTTCAATATGGAGCAAAAAAAATTACAGATTTTTGTTGGGTGTTGTTTACAGTTGAGGACATGCATCATAACCAACAGTTCCAGAGTAGCTCTGGGCAGATTATTAGTTTGAACTTCAACAGTTCCCACCTTCAAGTGAGTTGACACGTCAACGGAGGGTGAATAGAATCTCTGTACAAATTAAATGTACTGGGACAGTCTGGTAGGACCAGGGTATGTTTGCAATGCTTCGAAATTACACACTTACACATGCAGAGGCTAGCCATGAAAGTTGACTCGCGGTGGGAAAATTGTAAATGTACCTGCGTTTTTGGTGCAAGGATCATTTATGCACCATCTGAACATTGGTATCGCCTCTTCATTTTAGCACCTGTAAGAATGGGAGGCTAAAGTGCACCGGTTACCCCTGCCCAGGTGAGTTAAACCAGCTGCAAGTCTCTATTATGTACATTTGATGTCACACACCTGATCATATCAGCAGGATGAAATACCTTAATTGGGATTTCAAGAGAAGAAATCTTCCTGGGAATGGCCTTCTACTATGCACTCCTCTGTCTTTCCAGTGTCAGGCGGCTGGTGTGAGTGGTCAGAGTGGACACCATGCTCCAGAACCTGCGGGGCAGAGTCTGTATCCCGCTACAGGAATTGTGGCTGTCCCCAGCCCAAGGCAGGAGGGAAGCCCTGCCCTGGGGAACAGGAAAAACACAATGGGCTAGGGGTTCAAATTCAGCGACAGCCCTGCCCTGTCATCATCTTCTGTCCAGGTAATACTTTTTAATGTAAGGCCACAGCTTAATCGAGCTATGTTCAAAATTCGGTTTTGGCATCTAATCTGATTTACGCCCTTGTCACAGTCTACATCCAACAGACACACCCAATCCTGCTCCTCGATAGCTACTATCCTACATGTTTTAGGAATCTCCCTGCTCCAACACAACTGATTCCAAGTATTCACAAATCCTGGCAAGCTTCAGCTACTTGATTGTGAGTTGATGATTAGAGAGGGAGATTCACAAAACATGTAGGATGGTAGATCTCGAGGAGCAGGATTGGGCACCCCTGGATTAGGGCAATCATTAGTCTGCCCAGTGCACAATCTATCTATCTTCTTCCGTAAAAAGTTTGGCTCGCTTCTCCTCCTGGGGGAAAGTGAAAACCCCCACAATAGTTATATTAAAATGACCGGCTTGATCGGGAATTGTGTGGTATGACTTTTGGTATCCGTAATGGTTACCATGTTGGTGCAAGACTTTGGCGCAATGCATTCCGAATGGAGAGGTTAGAGTGGTGATGTCATCGTTAGAGTGGAGAAGCACCAAAAATTAAGGTTCTATAACTACCAAACTGATGACCATGGTAACGGCCCCAGCTCCTGAAGCATGACAGACTGAGAGCTGATTGGCTGCTGTTTTTTTTTCCTTAATAAATTTGGATCTAAATGTCCAACACATACCAAACAAGTCAGTAATGATCAGAGAGACATCAGCATCCCACCTGTGGTATTAAACTTCTGTATTAAGCCACAGTAGAGTCCCGACACCCAACAGCCCAGCCCGAACTCTCACAATTGCTGTGGGAATTGTCTAGTTTCTTTTTCTTTTTCAAGTGTCATGTGAATTCACATCACTGTAGGCTTTTAGAAATTATATATGGCATTTTCCAATTTACTAGAAAATCTCAAATGAAATGAATCATTAGTTGCAGCCCTACAGGTTCTTTTTTATATATAAGTTTATAATAGTGACAGCTACACCTATGCTTCTATAGTCCTTATTTAATCTGGGGTTATGATACATAAAAGGGATACTTTTCAGTTGGACCAAACAAGCTGCATGTGAGACACAGCTTTGTGTGTTGAGGTGAACACCATGGGCAGAGAAAATGTCACAGATGCAGAGGTGCAACTTCTACCAAAAAGAGAAGCTGTTAGAGTAGTGTGAAAGAACTTCACATGAAATTTGTTGAGCTAAATTTGCAGCGTCAGAACACACCAAGCGTTTGCTTCATCACCGTTACCAAAAACTTGTCCAAGAATATAAAAAATGCATGAAACCAAGATCTAATTAAGCCTGTGTTAATACTAGTCTGCTCATTCTATACCAATTTATTGCAGCAATCATTGTCTAAATTATTAGAAAACAGGGTCAACACCTAGTCATGCATAAAAAATACTATCAAATACTGTGACACTGATCTCATTTTGAAAAGTATTGTGATATCAATTTGTTGGTCATACCACCCAGCTCTATGATAGTTTATAACTATCATAGTTTATAACTATCATAGAGAAACTATTTTTTTGCATGACTAGGTGTTATAACTATCATAGAGAAAGTTTTAATATAGTTAAAACCTTGATATTCACTCCATTAAACCTAATGATTTCCTTGTACCTCTCCCTCTCTCATTGCTCTTTGGGTGATTCTCTTCCTCCCTCTTCTAGTCCATGGTTCATGGAGCCCCTGGTCAGCGTGGTCAGAGTGTGACAGATGTGTCGGGTCGTCCACTCGCACCAGGGAGTGTACCAGCCCTCCTGCCAGGTTCGGTGGCCTGCTCTGTCTGGGAGAGAGCAGGCAGAGACGCAGTTGCTATGACAACAATACGGTCTGCTCAGGTTAGTTAGGGGGATTGATAGAACTGAATAGAAAGACTTTATTGTCAACATACAAGTACACCAAGCTTTTGTTTGTGACTTCTTTATCAATCATACAAATAAAAATAAATAAGCAGGGTTACTGCATAAATTTGTTCGGCAGTGACCTGTTGACACATAAATACATATATCTGATCTACGTATAACCTGGTAACGTGTTAGTGTGTGTGTTTTCAGAGACGTTACAATACTATACATGCAGGGATGTGGAATGTTATTAGTATTTTTTTTTTTGGTGGGACGTAGCCCTTTAAAGTGCTGCGGTAAACTCTGAAAAGGGTAAAGTAACAAAGTGTCCACAAAGAGCGTTTCTCTATGTATCATTGGTGGTGAATCCTGTGGTAGAGACAGTTGTTTGAGTTAAAGCCAGACACTACAGGTAAAAGACAATTGTAGTATTACAAGGATAATCAAATTATATGTTTAATTATGCGAATGCTGCATTATCTAAACATACATCAAACTGTTGAATGCATCAAATTCCAGAACAGCAATCTTACCGTTTGAATAAAATCAATTTTGGACATGTCTTTTTATCACCAAAAATCAGAAGATACTAAAATAATATAATATAAAATAAATTAAAAAATGTCATGTCACCATGTTTTTTGGAATAAAATGTAGGCTATGGTAGGATACGTTTATGAATAAAGTCCTCTGTAAAAATCCTCAGAATAAGAAAGTAACAGGGATTTATATATCCAAGTGCTGCTGGATACCACTCACTCCCATTGAAAATCGCTTCAACAACTCTCTTCTGCCGACACTCTACCGATGCTCCGTGGGAACTCTCCGCGGCACTCAGCTGCAACTCTCCGTGGCACTCCGCCCATATTCTCCCAGCAGCCTCCGTCGGGCCGTCTGCCCGCAGCACTGCAAGACACCAGCCGCCACCCTCGGTTTGCTCATGTACCACCGTATTTCCACGAGTTCCACCTCCTTTCTCCAGCTTCTCAGGCGGCGCCACTAATCCTACCGCTGCCACAAAATGTGAGCGACCGAGCGGCCTCCCAACAAAAAGAGATCAGGGCAACCAGAAGAAGTAGAGAAAGGAGGCAGCGGAACTCTTTTTAGTCAAAAACAGGGCGGTTTATTAACAGTGGTACATAAAAACCAACAACAGCACAAGCTTACGCTAGCAGGGAAAATCCACCTCGCACCAGGTGCACCAAACAGGCGGTCCCACACGTTGTGTTGGCTCTCCCGCGCGCAAACATGCTCGGGGGAAACTCTCTCCCTGTCAATCGGTTCCCGCCTGATAAACGGGTGAGAAGGCGAGGGGCCATCACCTTTTCACACTCAGTGAGAAAAAGGTCATGAGAGAGTTTGAGAAAAAGAGCTTTAAACCCTTCAAATTATATATCACCTTATTTGAAATATTTATGGAGGAGAAAGGGAGCTTTACGATATGATATGGACATGTTTTCTTGTTCTTACTAGTGTAAAGGAAAACATGTTGCCATATAACAACAGTAAAGGAAAAGTGTAAAAAGATTTGACTCTGTCTCAGAGAAAGGGACTCACCTCTATGTCAACTTTTCTGATAATTATGTTTAAAGTGATTTTTGAAGCAAAAGTGACTGGTGCTGGGTGCAACTTTTCCAATGTGAGGATTTTTTTTTCTGTTTAACACATGATAGTAAACTGAATTTCTTTAGACTTTGGAATGTTGTTTAGACAAAACTGGATATTTAACAATGTCATCTTTGTATTTAAGAAATTATATCAGGCATTTCCATAATTTTCTGACATTTTACATGGAAAATGATTAATTAATAATCAAGAGAAGTGAGAATTAAAATTAGTTATCAGTTGCAGCCCTACAAGTCTTTATAGGTTTATAATAGTGACAGTGAATGTTACACAAATTTCGGGGTAGTGATACGTAATTTATATTCCTTGTGTTGTCCAAATGCCACAGAGTGATAACAGCAGTTATTGGTTATATCCACAGTGACAGGGTTCTCAAAGCTATAATACACCTACAGGGCTGCAGAGCCATGATGGAGGATTCAGCCATACACTGGAGTCATCCACTTCAGTATTCCATTTATTTTATATTCACACAATCAAGAGGCTTCTTGCCTTTCTGTTCTGGATATATTGTAGTGTTTAGTTTCAGTGTATTTAGGCACTTTTTTTTTCTTTTTTTTATCACCAATTGCTCCCGTTGGAACGCTGTCTCGTCTCACTATATACTGTGTATATGGCTGTAACGACAATAAAAACCTTGAACCTTGAACCTTGAACCTGACTGATGCCATTGTGTAAAGTTGTCTGATGTTCGCCTCGTCAAAAAAATACAAAACTATGAACCCACCTGAACCAGACTTTCTGACATGTCCATTCACCTACAGAATGCGGAGGAGGCCAGGAAGAATGGCCTTGTGGGAAACCGTGTCCACGGTCCTGTGACGACCTCCACGGGGACACGGTGTGCCTGGACCCCCCTGGGTGCAGCCGGACCTGTGGTTGTCCCGGTGACACTCTTCTGCAGGACGGAGTGTGTGTGTCCAGGGAGGAGTGCCTCTGCAAATACCACAACAGCTCAGCTGCTGGTGAGATCCACAATGAAGTAAAAGCACATGCACTGTCAGAAATCAATATACTCAATGTCTCTGATAGACTAAGCGTGTCACTGATTTGTTACATTTTTCACTTTTTCTTTCTATTTGATTTGATCTCTTGGCAGGCGGTCTTGATTCCAATAATTCATCATGGGTGTATTCTAGTGGGTCTGATTGGCAGTTTGCAAACCCAGGAGAGAGCATCATTAGCGATTGCAAAAACTGGTAATTAATAGCTATCAAAAACAAAGACAAAATGATGTATATGCACTTTTTTACAGAACAGAGGCCTACTTTTTCCACTCTGGGAAGATCATTTTCAACATTTTCATACCTTGAAAACAATTCCATCCATCCATTTTCTATATCCACTTAATTATGGGGGTCGGCTTTTTGCATTGTTCTTTTTTTGGTTTCTAGGTGTATGGGCACTTTATATGCCACTCTATTAATGTATGGTGTAATGTGTTTTCAGTGTTGCATATAAATATATATATATATATATATATATATATATATATATATATATATATATATAGAGAGAGAGAGAGAGAGAGAGAGAGAGGGATTAAATGTAAAAAATTAAAATGAAATATATTCACACATTTAAAATCTCTAAAGCTTTCTTTATCTGTCTTTACTATTGCATTCATCCTATTCAGTACATGCGAGGCCGGGGTTATGCAGTGTCAGTCAGTTTCCGGTTGCCACGTGGATGGCAGCTGGAGCCAATGGGGATCATGGACCATATGTTCACTTTCATGTGGAGGTGGAGTGAAGTCCAGGAGACGCCAGTGTGATAATCCATCTCCTCAGAGCGGTGGGAGAGGCTGCCTGGGAGTTGCTGAGCAGCAGAGAGACTGCAACACGCATGTGTGCACAGGTATTTAACAAGACTCAAAAACAACTTGGCAAAAGATGATGATTGATTTCTTACTTTAACTATAAAATCAACATCTTTCTTAGCTACTTCATGAAAATTTGCTCCTTACATTCACAAGTTGTTTGTGAAGTTGTAAATGGTTATTATCCTGTTGTAGCAGACCTCTGTGTGTGAATTTGCCTGCAGATGCCGTGGGCCCATGGCTCCCCTGGTCTCGGTGGTCGGTGTGTTCAGTCAGCTGTGGTGGGGGGCAGCAGTTCCGCTTTCGTGTATGCAACTCTCCGCCCTGCAGCGGCCTCAGCCGCCAGAGCAAGACCTGCAACACACAGGTCTGCCTTGGTGGGTCCCTGCTTTTCTTCTCTTTTTTCAATTCTTTATTTAGAGGATAGTTAAGAGCCTTTCACAAAGTATAAAAAACTATGCACTTACAAAATCTGAAAATAATATTAAAAAAAAATGTTAATGTTAATTTAACTCCAGAAAATATTCTCACCATGCTTCATTCTTTATAACATCCCCTATTTTGTTTAATAGTAAGATAAAGATCAAGCATTATATCCTTGTTTCTTTATTACAGATCCTTAGTCACTGCCTTAAAAGCAACTATTCTTCCTCGGCCCAACAATACAAAATCAATTTTCAGTAATGTGCAAAACCAAAGAAAAAAACATTTACCCTAACAGAGGTGCTTATATATAATAGATTTAACTTATAGAACATCCCTTCTGTTAAATGAAACACTCAGTAGATGTTAAGAGTTAAAAATGAATAAAAAACAAAGTTTAACCTGATTTGATGTCGTGTTGGCAGAAGTGGGCTGCCCTCCTGGGAGGCTGTATAGGGAGTGTGAACGTGGTGAAGGTTGTCCATTCAACTGCGCCCAGGTCAGCGGCAGGGAGGGCTGCTACTCGGATGGCTGTGAGGAGGGCTGCCACTGCCCCCCCCAGACCTTCCAGCACCAAGCAGGCTGCGTACAGGTCAGATCTCTGCTGTCAGTAACCTAAAGTCTGATAGATTGATGATATGTTCAGCCAGTGTCAAAAAAGTTCCATATATGATATGAAATTGTTATTCAGGTGCTGTAGTTTTTATCATGTATGTGTTCCAGGAGTGTCCGTGTCTGGTCAACAAAGAGTTCCTGGCATCTCTAAAGAGTGTCTCTGTCACACCAGTCTCATCTCTGTTCCTCCACAACATCTCTGAGGGAGTGGAGCGTCTGTCTGGAGACACACTTGTTCATGAATGCAGCTCCTGGTGAGCTGTAGATTTATAGTGGATGACAATAGAGATTAGAGAGCATCTATAGTTCCTTTATAATTTCTGTAAAACCGTTGCAATCACAATTTAGATGCCCTATTAAGTAAGTACTAAGTAAATAAATACATTTGTTTTCTGTTTTATGGTCCAAAATCACCTTAAAGGACGTGCACCTAGCAATACAGTCCGCCTTCTCATACATTCACTTTGAAATACCCTATTCCTTCCCTCTCCTTCCTACTTAAACGCTCACTCTGTTGTGGTTGGCCAAGTGTAAGTGAAACATCATGCTATCAGAATGACATTTACTTCAAGCATACCAAATGATTTGTAAATATGAATTCATTTTAAAAACTACAGTAGTACGATTTTTCATTGGTTAAACCTAAATCAAATATAACAATAAGCTATTCATTAGGTGTTTTATTACATAATGCAGCAAATTATTACATCCTGTTAATAAAAAGTATGGTCAGTGACAAACAATGTTTGGCAAGGTGAAAAAAATCAAACTTTTTAAAATACAGTTCTAAGAAGCATTCATCATGTATCTCAAAGTAGACATTTGTGTTCATGTTGGTTTATTATAATGTAAAAGTGACACGAGGCGGGGGGCCGGAGGCTGAACCCAAATACACGACTCTTCACAGTCCGTTCAAAAAGGGAAAGTCTTTATTACAATTCCGTACAAAAAAGAATCACTCTCAAGGAGGAAAATACTACTAAACTAAAGCTATAAAGTACCAACAAAAATTCACTCTTTCGAGGAAAACAAAAATGCACTCTTCATGAGGTAAACAGAAAATCACTCTTGCGAGGAAAACTGGACTAATGATAGCTAGGAAAAAGTAACAAAGGAAAAGCTGTCAAAACAAGACTGGAAACTAAATAGACAGGAACAAAACACAAAACCTGAAAGGACCTGGAGCTGGCGCTGGTTCTTGGGACATGGGGCATGACGAACTGGCACAGGACAAGGGGAGACACAGACAATATATAGACAAGGTAACAGGGCACAGGTGAAAACAATCAGGGCAGGGGAAGGCAATCACAGTGGCGGGAAACACACAAGGGCAGGAAGCAAAGGTGCCTGAAACAAGAGGGAAGAGTCATTTCAAAATAAAACTGGAAGTGAACGACAAGACAACACGAGTGATAACTTAACATTTACGACGAGACATGACAAAAAGTTAATTTGTTTCTCTTTTTTTTTTTTTGCAAGAATCATGTTTTTATGCGATTTTTATACAGAATATCAAATGGTGTAACCTAAAAAGAATTATACATTTTAAATATTTAATTAACCTAGAATGTAAAACTAGTTGATAACATGTACTTTTACATTTTTAAAACAGTTTTAAGAGAGTTAAATTATCTACCAAGTTTTTAGGGTACAACACATGGCAATTTCGGCATTATCCTTATAACTGACAAACAAAACAAAATGTGGAAAAGTTTATGACATATTGCACCATTATTACATAACATTTTGCTACAGACTTCACGTCGATATTTGTAGCTTTTTTTTAACACTTCTAGTACCACAGCTCACTCTTCCTTCTGTGTGCCCCCTGTAGCGTCTGTGAGCACGGCAGGTGGAACTGTTCCTTGGAGTATTGCCCGGTCGACGGCGGCCTGTCGCCATGGGGCCCCTGGAGCCCCTGCTCGCTGTCCTGTGGAGGTCTGGGACTGAAGACCCGCTCCAGGGGCTGCACGAATCCTGCCCCAGCCCACGGGGGCAGAGACTGCTGGGGGCCAAGCCAAGAAACCAATTACTGCCAGGCCCCCGACTGCCCAGGTATGGGGGGGGTGTTCTATAGGCGTAGTAGGTACTGCGTAGCTGTTTACTTTATAAGAGTTTATTCACAATAAATAGAATCATGAATGATTCATTTAAAAAAAACTTTAAAGGCAATGTTTGGTATTTCGGACAAGAAACCCAATTTCCTACGTCCCTAGCATGCATCTGAAGTGTAACTGGTTTTACTAATCAGTTAGCAAGATTGCAGGACAATATATTGACAACAAGTTAGATTAAACCATGAGCTTTCCATTTAAGGAAGGAGCTACATTATATTAAAATCTGCTACAAAATTACTACATGCCATGTATGTGAGGAAATAGAATTAGATTGTCCAAAATATCAAACTGTCCCTTTAGTAAAGGTAGTATATGCCACAAAATGTTTAATTTTGCATGCTGCTAAATTTTGTTTTCCTGATATTAATTCCTCATGTTGTTGGCAATTATAGCTGGTCCCACAGAAGAACCAGTCATACCAGGTAAATTATCCCTTCACACAAGTTTACAATCAAGTTTAGTATATTTTCCTTTCCTTCTTTTGTTCTTACAATTATTATTATTATTATTATTATTATTATTAGTAGTAGTAGTAGTAGTAGTAGTATATATAACCCCATTTAAGATCATTTCTTGTAACTTTTCATGCATGTTACTTGAGTCACTAACAATCACAAGTACCTTTTTTTGTTTTTTTTTTATTTTAAAGACTGCCACTATATGGTAGTTTCTACTTGCACAAATATGACAAAAAAATATGTACACCAGGTACAAAATATTTTGTATGATTCTTTAAAAATTCAAATAGATGTCAGCATGTCAGGTTGAAAATCCAAGTAATTCAAATAATGACTCTTTCTGGGAGGTTTTGTCTTCACAATGTTCTAATGGGGAGGAGGGGGTAGGTGTTAACAGGAAGCACTTGGATTTATTTTTGTCTAAGTTGTCTACTATCACATGATTTTTTTTTTTCATTTTGAGTAGAAAAGGACAGTCCTTGATGTTGACAGTGGTTACTGGTGGGCTTAAATTGGTTAAATGTTGCTTCTCTCTCTAATTCTCATTGTCACTCAACAGATGAAGATGTTGGCTTCTCTCTCTGGTCCACATGGAGTCCTTGTACAAAGATCTGCAGCGAAACTCTCAGTCCAGCCATGAAGTCCCGTCATCGAGAGTGCATCAAACCTCCCTGCTCGGGAAAGTCTTTTCAGGAGAAAGTCTGTAACCTTCCCCAGTGTCTAGGTATGGACACTCAGTCTCATCTTTCTGCTGAGTTTTGAGAAAGATACTCAACTTGTAGTGCAATAGTTAAGTTGAATGCTGTAGTCGTATTGGGCAACACACAGTTTTAAATACATGGGTGGCTGCTTGCTAAAATTTTTTGCAAAATAAAAGTAAATGAAAATAAAATAAAAATTTGTGATGCCATGAATAATTTATTGTTCAGATCCTGTGTGAGAGAGCTGCCAACACCACATTCCCTCACAAATCAGATTTCACAAAGTGTTACTTTTTCAGTCTACTGGATTCTACTCAGTGACCAGTGCAGGCTTCAATAGAGATCAGTGCAGACAAAGCTAATATGTAACTCTATTAGCAATCTTTTTAATTATTTACACATAAGAAGAGACTAATTCTAATCTTACCAAGACTTTTTTATGTAAGGTTTGTATTCTTACAAAGGGAATGCCATCCTAAAAAAGATAAATACAACGTGTTTTGTGTGTGCTTATGTAGCTACACTGGATATCTGCTACATCTGTATGTGGAGTCTTCCATTATTTGTGTGTTCCCAGATGGTGATGAAGTGTGCGTGGGGGACGACTGTGCGCGGAAGAACTGTTCGTGGACGGAGTGGGGGGAGTGGGGCTCATGTTCGCGGTCCTGTGGAGTGGGTCAGCAACAGAGAATCCGGACCTTCATCGGCCCCGGCACCAATGGCTCATGGTGTGAAGACATCCTGGGGGGGAACCTGGAGCATCGCTTCTGTAACATCAAGCCCTGCCGAGGTTAGAAAAAAGAGGCAATTCTCAGGAACATTCAGGAACAGATGAGTCGTGCATAGCTCTTTGGGAGCTATGCATCCCATCAGCCTGTCTTCTGATGGAGATGCTCTGCACCCCCCTGGTTGCTCAGCACTGCACCTGCATAATCATTCAGACAGATTCTTTCTCATCTATATTTGGGGGAAGTTGCTACAGCACTACCTATTGACAAATAGTGCAAAATCTGTCATGGTCACTTAGACATTTACCTGTTCAAGAGATGACATCTTTTGTAATATTGTCATAGAATCTGTGGCATTTCTGGCTTGGCCCTGAGATGCTCTATACCTAATTTGGTGGCTGCTCAAAATACATGAGCAGTGAAAAAAGCTTTTACCATTGATCCTGTCTTATTTACTTTCCAGAGAATCTCATAATTTATGATTTCCATTCTGCCATGATATTCAGAATGGTATGAAAATACAACTACAGAGACTCAAAACTTTGTTTAGATTGATATTTCATAACAGTGGAACCATGGTTATGATATTTTTGAGAATTACGCTGGTTACAACATAATAATGGTCTGTGAAATAGACTGGAACTAATGGCTGACTGGCAGGGCTGCATTAACTTACAGCGGGGCCCCTGGGGATAAAAATTGGTCTGCATTCTGTGCTTTTTTTCTTTTATTGATTGGTAATTATGGTGCGATACAATATGATAGAATATTCTTTATTCTATTTGTACCACAGTTCCACATATAAAACACATTAATCAATGGAATCTGTTTGATTAAGCACAAATTCATGAACCACAACTTAGGCCTACTCACAGTACAAACTGGGCCCTCAAGATTTTTTGAATAATGCAGGTGTTTCCTTATTTCATTCTTCACTGTCTCTGTTTACCTGGTATATGTTTCCCTGCTATAGTGAATGGAGGCTGGTCCCGGTGGAGTCCTTGGTCCCGCTGTGATAAGCGCTGTGATGGTGGACGCTCCATACGCACTCGCTCCTGCACCAGCCCGCCCCCCAAGAATGGCGGAAGGAAATGTGAAGGAGAGAAGAACCAGGTTAAACCCTGCAACACCAAACCCTGTGGTAAGATGCACTGAGTTTAGACCACACTGACCCTAAATAAAGTTCATTTTGTGCATGTAGTGCTCATTAAGTCTGCATATGGTATTTTTTAAACAAGGGTTATTGCAATAAAGGTCATCTCAGCCTGTAATTAGCATTCTCGCTGATGCACATTTTGCAAAGAAAATGCCTGCAGCATCATGGGAGAATTCATGACCTTCTGTTTATGCGTTGTCAGATGATAAAGGGTGTCTGCCAGGCCAGGAGTTTGTGTCGTGTGCCAACCAGTGTCCCCAGCGCTGCTCAGACCTGCAGCAGGGCATAGAGTGCCAGAGCAACACTGAATGCCAGCCCGGCTGTCGCTGCCCTCAAGGTACCCACACTGTCATTTTATTAACAGATAATAAAGTAGGTGTGTTTGCATATAAAAGGGAATTCTTCCCTAAAGGTTCTGTGCTGATATTCTAAAGAGAAGCCTCATATATCACTGCCATCTATGGTGAAAGAAGTAAGAAATATTTAAAAAAAAAAATTAATAAGATGAAAAATAATGTAATATTAATGTTGGGTGGTAAAAATATTGTTTAAACACATATTCCAGCAACTGTAGTTCAGTTTTCTCAAAAGTCTAAAAGTGTTAAGTGTTTGTCACACTAAAATGTTCATATCATCAAATCTAAATATTAGTTAAGGAAAATTCAAATGTAGTAGCACGGTGTAATATAATGTAGTCAAATGTCTCTGTTGTCTTTGACCAATATTTATAATTGTTTGATGATCTGAAACATCTAAGTGTCAGGATTGTAATTATTGGTGCTGACAAGCACCGCATATTGTTTCAGGAACAGCAGCAGACTATTTTACCAAAAGGGAATATTGCTGTTACACTTTTTTAAACACTTTTTCAATTTCAACAACAAATATATTCAAACTGACTAAACAAAATCATAAACCCATCTGCACAGCGACTGGCAAGAAACCACTGGAGGTATATGAGAACATGTCTTTCTCTATTTTGGGCATTGTGTTTGATAGCTGACTTTAGAGAAATGGCAAGAAATGGTGGGTTAAAGAGATGAAGAATGACATGTACTGTAACAAATGTCCCCTGCGAGACGGGAACCTAGGGCATTTCATTTCAGTTGGCCATCAGGGTTCTATTTTTTTTTTGCAGCAGCTGGTTAACTTCAGTGAACTGACTGTAATGAAACCTTGAGATAATTGTTGTCTCCTTTAATCAACACGTGTGTGTGTGTGTGTGTGTGTGTGTGTGTGTGTGTGTTCAGGCCAGCTGCAACAGGATGGTGTGTGTGTTCAGCTGTGGCAGTGTGACTGTGTGGACTCACTGGGACAGGTTTGGGCAGCTGGCAGCTGGCATCAGGTGGACTGTAACAATTGCAGCTGCTCTGATGGACAGCTCCTCTGCACCAATTACAGCTGCCAGGCCACCTGCACTTGGAGCTCCTGGTCCAGTTGGGCGTCATGTAGCGTTTCATGTGGGCAGGGCAAAAGAACCAGATACAGGTAAGAAGAAGAAATGCAACAATTTGCACTTGATGTAAATGCAATGCCTATCATTTATACATCCTTGTCCATTATGAATGAGCATGAGCACACACGCACAGATATGCACACACACACACACACACACACACACACACACACACACACACACACACACACACACACACACACACACACACACACACACACACACACACACACAGAGCCACAGCGCTCTCTGCTGGTGGTTTTTGTATCAAATGTCAGCTAATAAAATAACATTGTTGCAGACAGTGTTGACTTGTAGTTGTTGTAGTTGACTTCTAATTTGATAGTTGACATTCTGAGTACTGAGAATTATAGTAAATCCTCATCAATGTCAATTCCCTATGTAGCCTTTTTCTTTTTAGGAGAGAAGTTATCAATGAGAAAACATTCATCACCCACACACAAAAATTATATATAAAGTCTACACTTAATTCAATTAAATTTATTTGTATAGCCCAGAATCACAAATCACAGATTTGCCCCAACGGGCTTTACAGTTTGTACAAAAGCAACACAACATCCCCTGTTCTTAGACCCTTACATAGTACAAGGGAAAACTCCCTAAAAGCCCCTTTAAAAGGGAGAAAAAAGGAAGAACCCTGAGGAAGAGAAACAGACAGACAGTCTGCAGTAGATGATGTGTGGAAGCATTACAGGGAAAATTGGACATTACACTAAACTAGATCTGCAGGTAAAGACTGCTTTGATAACTTAGAACTATGATTAGTTTTTCTGGTTTATGAAATGGTCTAAAATATTGACCACTGTCACTCAAAACTGTAGATTTAACCTAAAATCTGTTCAATCCAGGTCAAAGTCAGGTTTGGGAAGCTGTAACCAGAGAATTTGAAACATTTCTTCTTAAAAAAATACTCAAATTGAATATCTACTGCAGCTGTGGAGGAGGTGATCACTGTGAGCCTTTCCTTACATGTCATGCATGTTTGTTTGTTTCTAGTTTTAGTTTAGCACTTTACCGTTGTTGTTGTACCGTAGTTTAGGATTGTCTCGTCTTGCGCACCTGCACTTTGATGTTGTTGTACATGTAAACGCATAGGATAGTGAGAAACGAAATTTCGATTCCTTTGTATGTCAAGTACATGTGAAGAAATTGACAATAAAATTGACTTTGACTTTGACTTAAGTCACCACTGCTTTTATTGCATTGATCAACACCTGCAATTGGTCAACTTGTTGTGCAGCACAATAATCAATGTCATGTTTGCAGTAAAAAATTTCAGCTCAGAGTAAACGTTTTGTGTGTACCAGTTAGGGTAACCAACTGACAGGCTCCGAGGTGAAAATATGATTCAACAAAGGTGTGCCACATGTGTTTCCTGATATGCGGGCCACTTTAAACTCTAGATTAGTCGATGCATACTTATCACATTTTGGCTAAAACTGGGCTCTCATTTGTTTTGTGATATTTGGGCCAAATTCCTTTTTATCTGGCCATTTACTGCATGAGCCAATTTAGAATTACATCTGTTCTGTCTGGGCTGGAAGAAGCTACAGGGCACACCAGGAATGCTATATGGGCACCCACTGGTGCAAGAATGAAAACAACTATGCTTGCTTTTTACACAAGGTTGCAAAGGTGTGCTTCAGTGCACAAAAAATGTAAATAAAGCCCTTAGTTTATATCTTTTTACATTTCATTTTGTCTGGTTAAGGGAATGAAAAGCAACGATTGATAAATCCATTTACCCCTGTAATGTGTCAGATCTCTGGTCTCAGAGAACGAGGGAAATGATTGCCAATTCGAGGAAGTCCAGCACAAGTCCTGTGACCCAGGACCCTGCCCACCTCTCTGTCTCCATGACGACCAGGAGCTCAGGGTGGGAGACACCTGGTTGCAGGGAGAGTGCAAACAATGGTGAGACAGATTCGATGCAAGGAAAATGATATCTGGCTGATTCAAAGGTTTGCAAAGGAAAGAAGTCCATTTGGGTCTCAAATGCTCTCTAATGTGTTTTGCCTTCAGCACCTGCACTCCAGAAGGAGATTACTGCCAATACATTGATTGCAGAGGTGGGCCACATGTACATGCCCTTGACACTGAAAGAATATATTCAATTAAACAATTGCAATATATTCAAAAGTTAAATGCCAGATGAATCCATTTGTTGTTTCCAGTGGATGGTGGTTGGACGCCTTGGTCAGTGTGGTCTGACTGCTCAGTGACCTGTGGGCGGGGCTCAAAGGTTCAGACACGCGCCTGCATAAACCCCCCACCTCGTAACAATGGAACGCACTGTAACGGGCCAGAGAGAGAAACCCAGGACTGCCACATCTCTCCTTGTCTGGGTTTGTATTGGCTCAGAATGTCAGAGTTGCTATCTTCTTTGAAATGCACTAAAAAGTTTCAAAATAATGTTTCTGCATCTGAATTACAGTGTCAGCCACATCACCTCCATGTTTAAATGTTTTATACACATACAATATTTATAATTATACTGTATGTATTATCTTGTAAAAGAAAAGTGTAATCAAAGAGTTATCAGCACCTTATTGACTCTTGTGTCCAGATGACCTTTGCCCCTGGTCTCCATGGTCACCATGTTCCCGGAGCTGTGGTGCAGGGTCAGTGGCACGACGCAGGGTGTGTGTGTGTGAGGAGGGAGGAGACAACTTATGTCCCGCTGAGATTGAGGCTGAGAGAAACAGAGAAGAGACTCAGCTGTGCTACAAACAGCCTTGTGCAGGTACAGCACACACAACTCATCATATATAATTACTGTTTGCTGTTGTTGGCTCAGTAAATCAATGATAGAGTCAAACACCAGAAAGCAGAGTGTGTACTGTACAAGAGCATGTTCCTTTTCTCATCTTCAATCCGAGGGTCTACTTGTGCTGGTTCTGTCTCAACCTAAAGGACATGCATCACCTGAAATCCTTCATCTTCTGTCTGGATATTCTGCCACCAGGCTTCTTTAAAAAGGTTTCTAACTGCATGGCCTTAGATATTCAACACATTGTAAACACATCTCTTGCCTTAGGAGAATTCCCACAATCTCTTAAAAACTGCAGTTATCAAGCCACTTCTAAAAAATATATATTTTAGACTATGTAGTAATGATGCGTTGTTGGTTAGTGGCAGAACTCTGCTATGCAGGACTATGCACAGCAGGGGTGTCCGATTCCCTGAGTCAAGACACTACTGCTTGTCATGTTACTTGGGAGCCCAATTGGGGTCATTTCTCTTCAGCCATAGCCACTGGCTGCTTCCTTCCGCTGCTTCTGACATGGCTTTGATGGCTGCGCGCTGGTTCTGTCCCCTGACCCCCAAGTCCCTCAGAAGTTTTGTGCTCTCTGATGGTGTAGTGACCTTCCTGGCAGCTGTGGCCCCTTCGCGGACAAAGGCAGTTCCCCAAGAGGTACTAGCTGTTGGCCGTGGCAGGGTGTTAATGTTACTTCGCTTTCCCTCCAGCATGGAAGCAAGGCTCTTCAACACTTGGTTGTGGCGCCAAGTGTACCGCCCTTGGGTGAAACTGGTTTTGCACCCTGTGAGTATGTGTCTTAGGGGGGCTGGCTTGGTACACAAAGCGCATGCAGGATCTTTACTGCACCATTGGTGGAGATTAGTTGGTGTTGGAAGGACATCATAGGTGGCTCTGATGACAAAGCAGGGGCCACAAAATACATAAGAATGTATAAATGTCTTTTTTTTTTATTTACCACTTGTTTCTATCTTTTCCCCATTTTAATACTTTAAGGTTTCACATTGAGGTTGGCCATAAAGGTGGCAGTTAAATATTCTAAATTTCTTGACTTGACTGGCTGAACGCTTGGTTAAAATTCCTGGTAATGATACAACATAGAATTAGCAAGACAATTTGAAGAAGATTTATCCTTGGGGCTTAAAAAATGTCATTCTCCTGGCAGCATATTACAAGAAAAAAATATAGTAGAATGCACCTATGAATAAGTTTATAGTATGGCATGGCATTTAATGTACACACACACACACACACACACACACACACACACACACACACACACTAAGAATACTAAGGATACTTATTAACTTAATAATACATGAAAATGATAATATGTAAGTATACATAAACATTGTCATTATCAGACTGGGTGTATGCACTCATGGGATATGGCTTAGCACTTTCAGAAATATAAAGAATATAAATGATATCAAGAACAAAAAAAGCTGAAAATGTTCAATTTATATATCATTAATGTTTTTATTATACATTGTTCTACCGGTGATTTTAATTTGGCTTATTATTTTAAAATGTAGTTATCGAGGTGTATTGTTTGTTCCTGTGCAGAGCTAAACTGATCACTTGATTAATGTTAGTGATCATCATGGTTGCTAATTGAATCTTTTTGACACTGAGGCTTTTTTCTTGACACTGCTGAACTTGTGACTACATGTGATCACCATCACAGGGATGCATAATATTGAATTGTTGAATTTTTGAATTTTTTTTTTTTTTTGAAAAGCCACAGGGTCACATGAGCAGAAATGTAAAGTTACTTCATAGGTACTGTCAATCACAAAAATAATGTTTATAACCAGATTGTTTGATTGGGCTTTCTTCTGCAGCTTGTCCCATGTCAATGTGGAGCGTGTGGTCCGAGTGTTCCTGTGTGTCTCAGATGCAACAGCGCTACCGTGTTGCTCTATCCCCCGCCACCAGGGGACAGCAGTGCACTCCTGTTGAGACACAGAGCAGGTCGTGTAGTATCCGTCATTGTGAGGATGGTGAGTCTGCCTGGGTGGATGCTTACCTGCATGTTGTCAGAAGTGTCTTAAGCTCTTGCACTGCAGTTGTTAAATCACTAGAGCGGCACCTAAATTGACACAGGAATTGAGGACAAAGCCTGGAGATGAAAATTTTAACTACCACAAAATCTTCCTGGATTTCTTACATTGAGACATTTGTTTTTTGTATTACATATACTGTTGAAATAAGATGAAGCATTATCTAAGTAAATATGTGCTAAATCGCATAGATTCGCAGAATAGAAATTTTAAACATCGGATAAGCCAGGTTACAAATTCTTGTTTCAATTTTTAACATGAGACAATAGTTTTCACGGAGGGAATATTGGAGGTGTCTTAGTCTCCCTCTGAAGTTTGTCTCATTCGTGAGGAAAAAAAAAACATTTTGAAAGAACATTGGCAAAAACTGCCAGCCAGTATGATTTAGAGTTTAGCTTTAAATCATCTTTTGTACTTTCACACTTGTTTGCTCATACAAAGAATAATACCATATTTTGATGTGACATATTTATGCAGGAGAAAAAGGGCTTTACGATGATGCCTCATATGACATGGTGCAGACTTATTTTGCGGTGTGCTTTTTGGTGAATTACCCTACTATTTGAGAACCACTGCCTTAAAGACACATTTTGCATTCTGTCAAAATGTGTTCTGTAGCTGATCTAGTGCAGCATGTGATGTTTTCCATGTTGAAACTCTAATTGATATTTATTTTTCTTCTCAGACTGTGAAGCCCCCTTTGTGTACTCAGCATGTGGTGCTCCCTGTGAAAAGCACTGTTCCCTGCAGGGCAACAAAGATCTGTGTTCAGGTGTCAGGGAGTGTACACCTGGCTGCTACTGCCCACAGGTGAATTTGACTTATATGACATAAAGGTTGTAGAACAAAAAAAAGCAAACTCTTTTATTAAACTAAGTTAAACTATTTTAACTTGATTTAGCAAATCAAATGAGGAAAGTTAGCAAAATTAAAGTGAAGTGTGCCATCATTGACACACATTATCAGAACCACAGCAAAACAAATTGCATTTCGGTCATTGAGAATAAATGTGACATCTCCAGAGAATTTAATGAAATTTGTGGAAAAAATGCAACTTGATATGCACTATGTAATTGCGTCTTGCTGTTTTGGTATGTTTCACAATTGAACAGCATGCACATGCAGTATGCACATACATCGGAGCAACAACTAATTTTGTCAATATTGTGGTCTAAAAGCTCTCCTCCTCATAAGATTAATATTACACATTTCATACTGTTAGTGAAGGTGTGAACTTCATAGAGGTTGACAATTGATTTACAATGAATTGAAACAGACAGACTTTTGAAACATTAATGTAAACATACATTTTCCTAAATTCCTGGATATACTTACAGTAGTTTTAATGTCATATCAAAGTTAAATTTATCCTCACTAGAGTGACTGTATGAGACCACAGCAAATACTATATATATACTGGTATGAATTAAGAAAGTGAAATACACAGCACTGCATTTTGTTGCTAATACATCACTTTGATGACAATTTTATAATGTTGTTTAGCCCTTTTCACTTTGATTTATTGCAAAATCATGAGAAATGTTCTCTGATTGACTGATGTGCCAATACAGCAGCACGAAGCAGAGGTAATGAAATTTGGAACAGAAAGCAGATCAGCCAGTAGTACTTATAATTAATGTAACAACGATGGCTTACTTTTAAATGATGTATCATTGATAAAATAATTATTAGCTGCAACATAAACAGAGCCAGACTCGAAAATTAATGAATTGTGTGTGTTTTATTTTTCCAGGGCTTGTTGCAGCAGAACGGAAGCTGTGTTCCTCCAGAGAAATGTGGCTGTATCCACCTGCAACAAACAGCTTCTAGAAAACCTCCCACACCCATCTCTGTCCCTCCGGGGGGCACAGTGATCATTGGCTGCAGTACCTGGTCAGACCTTCGATCTACACATCTTGTGTTTTCTGAGGGAGCCAGTAGTTTGAGGATCACTTGAATACAAGCTAATATATAAAAGTCTTCACATTCATTACTCCGGTAGAAGTATAGATACCAAAATTTAAAAAATAGTAGAAGCTGAAGTATCAAAGTTTTTTACTCAAGTAAAAGTACTTATTTTAAAAGTACCTAATTTATAAACATAGAAGTAATGCAAGGTAAAATGCCATGGGGGCGAAAACCTAGGTCCATTGTACACTACCCTCATCTTAAAGTAAACTTAAAAAGAAAAAAAAAACGTTTAGAAATTAAAGAACCATATTTGACACGTGGCAAAAGCCATAATCTCTTTTTGGCAGTGATATTGAGGTTTATGTGTTTTATTTTCCCTTATCCTAAACTTATTTGAACAGGTTATATCATTTATATATCATGTTGTTCTTAGCTCATCAAATATTTAACATACAACAATTTTCAAACCTGTAAATTAATCAATGGCGATACTTCATGGCTGCCACTCAATGTGCCTACACATACATGTCAGTGTTGTGGTTGTCAACCTGATGGTGTAAGGAATACACTTTCTATACATTTTTAGACATTTTTTAACTATCTATCACCAGATGAAGGCTTTCAATGATTGGGATGGCCTAATATTAAAATATTAAAGGCAACAAACTGACCAAATATTACCATTAGCCTGTGTAATGGCACTAAGCAGCAGTGAAGAAACACTGATTTTTAATTGAAACTTGCTTATTCAGTATTTTAACCAGTTTTAATCACTTGAATTGAGTTCGAGTTCGAATTTGTTTTGGAGAGACAGAGCACTGAGGATAATCTGGCTTTACAGTGAATGCAGTGTTGTGGACTTTGCATGCATGCATTTGTTTGCTGCTTATCTGTTTGTCTCTGATATCAATAAGTCAGTTTGTTCTGATGAATTGTTTGTTGGCTGCTCTGCCCTCCAGCCTTTGTCATGATGGGACTTTGCAGTGTGACATGAGAGAATGTGAAGGTAAACCAGCTAAGTAATGACAGTAATGCAAAGAGGTTTTTCTTGAATAATATCATCATCCTTTTTTTCTGCCGTCTTTTAGTCATCCTCAGTGAATGGTCGGAGTGGACTCCCTGTTCTCCCTGCGTACCCGCCTCCTCCCTGCAGGACAGCACCTTCCCATCAGAGGATGGTGGACGCAGAATGGTCTCAGTCCAGAGGCGTTTCCGGGGATGTTTGGACCTGGATTCTGGCCTTCCAGTGTCTAAAGAGCAAGAGGGGAACCAGTGTTCGAGACCACTAGCAGCGGAGAGGCTGTGTCCTGATGCTAACTTCTGTAGAGGTAATGGAGGGTCACTCTTATATTAGTCCAGAAACTCAGTCAGTTCCTTACTCTGCTTCTGTCAAGCTACAGTGCAGACAACGATAAGTGGCACCATACGGAAATAGAAATCACTGATGGGTCAAAAAATCGACTCTATTCTGATACAATTTTTTTTTTCTTAACAAAACATGACCAAAATGCAGTTAAGGCAAGTTGATTTACACTTCAACAATTTACACAAGATACAATGCAGTTAGATAAATGAATGAATAACATTGTTAATAATAACTGCAAATTATTAAGCTTTCATTATTAGTAAACACTTAAAAATCATTTATAAACATTATTTCTATATAAATAAAAATTTGTATGTCATGTATAAAATAGGGCGACACGGTGGAGCAGTGGGTAGCACTGTTGCCTCACAGCAAGAAGGTCGCAGGTTCAAGACCCGCCTTGGGGCCTGGGTCTGGGACCTTTCTGTGTGGAGTTTGCATGTTCTCCCCGTGTCTGCGTGGGTTTTCACCGGGTACTCCGGCTTCCTCCCACAATACAAAACATGCTCAGGTTAATTGGCAAATCTAAATTGCCCATAGGTGTGAGTGTGTGTGTGAATGGTGTGTGAATGGTGTGTGTGCCCCACGATTGGCTGGCGACCATCTGGGGTGTATCCCCCTGCCTCTCGCCATAAAATGCGCTGGGATAGGCTCCAGCAGACCCCTGCGACCCCGAAAGGGAATAAGCGGGATAGAAAATGGATGGATGGATGGATGTATAAAATATATGTTTATTTTCCGGTCTGTTATTAATCAGTCGTTTGGAACAGTATAACCCACATTGGAGTTTGTCCCAGATACATAGTGCAGAAAGTGAAACTAAATGCTGCTTTCTCCTCATGTTTAGTTTTGATCCTGGGGACAGAAAGCAGACCTGTCCCAGACCATCTGAGGCATCTGGATGGTTCATAGCCTAGCAGCAGAAAATACATGTATTTTGGTAGTAAAACAATCTGTTCTTTGACACACAGGAAGCCTGTGCAAAAATCTGAAAATTCGATTGATGTACTCCCCTTTCTTGGACTTAGTGAGGACTCGAGATTCACCAGTCTATGTAACCTGCCGCTGCCTGGTAGACTTTATAGAGCAGTAGTTAAGACTCATTTTATTCATGGGCCCACATATGGTGCACTCTGATCTGAGGTAAACAGGACCAGTGAAAAACTAACATATAAATACAGTGGCTTGTGTATTTGCTTCAAACATCCATCCATCCATCCATTGTCTATCCCGCTTATTCCCTTTCGGGGTCGCAGGGGTCTGCTGGAGCCTATCCCAGCGCGTTAAGGCGAGAGGCAGGGATACACCCCAGATGGTCGCCAGCCAATCGTGGGGCACACACACCATTCACACACCATTCACTCTCACACTCACACCTATGGGCAATTTAGAGTTTACCAATTAACCTGAGCATGTTTTTTGTATTGTGGGAGGAAACCGGAGTACCCGGGGAAAACCCACGCAGACACGGGGAGAACATGCAAACTCCACACAGAAAGGCCCCAGACCCAGGCCCAAGGCGGTCTTGAACCTGCGACCTTCTTGCTGTGAGGCAACAGTGCTACCCACCGCACCACCGTGTCGCCCTGCTTCAAACATAACAATGTGAAATTTGATTGTTTGTAAAGAATCAGCACCAATTGGGACCTTATTGAGAATAAAATTTATGAAATATTTAAAAATTTAGTTTGAAATAAAAGACTGAAGAGTAGGGCATGTGTTATTATTGCTTCCCCTGAGTTTATACATTTCAGAACCACCTTTTGCTGTGGTTACAGCTGCAAGTCTTTTTGGCTGTGTATATTAGTTTTGCACATCTAGAGACAAAAGCATCTAAAAAAATGAACACAGAAGATTCTCTGCTTTGTTATGCAAAGAAACACATAAATACATATACATTAATATTTACACAGCAAACTAACCTTCAATTTACAAAACAGAAAACAGGAGAAATATGTAAGAAAAGAAATTAAATTTCAACAATATGCTGTCTCGGTTTTCCATATGCTATCCAAATGATGTTGCATTTCAGTTCCAAAGATTTATTCACTGAACAATATTCTTTTTTTTAAGCAGCAGGTGAAGTTTTGTCCTTCCTTACATATCAAGTCAGTGCTGTAAGTATTATATCTCTTGAGCCCTGGAAGATGCTCACATTTCTGTGAAGAAATAGGAAGTCTCAAGTTCTAGCAATTAATTAATTATTTGCCAACTATTACATTAATCAGAAACTAATTTGACAACCAATTAATAGATTTAAGTAGTTTGTGTCCAAATTCTCTGGTTCCAGCTTCTCTTCTCTGAATATTTTCTGGTTTCTTTCATCTTCTTTTATAGTAAACTGATGATCTTTTGGTTGTGGACTGTTGCTCTGGACAAAAAAAAAACAACAAAAAAAGACATTTTAGTTTAAATCTTCAACTTTGAGAAACAGTGATTGACATTTTACACCATTGCATGAACCAAACAACTAATTATTCAATTGTTTTATTAATAGAATAATCAACTACCAAATGGTCATTAGTTACAGGACAGGGAGGCAGTAATTCATCAGGACCAAACTCCTCTCCCTTAACAAAAAAAAACATGTAGGCATTGGACGAGCAAGTAATATTAAAGCTGTGTGTTCACCTGGCTGGTTGGCTGCAGCAGAGCAGTGGTTATGCTATGATGCACGACGGTTTGGAAGTCAGTGAGGAACTTTGGATGTATAATATAAATAGGGCTGGGCCTTTGGCCACCTTAAAACATACTGTACAACTAAAATTTCTTAATGCATTCCAAACTCCAACAATCTACAGCTGAGGGGGATAGCTTATCTTGCTCTAGTTTACCACTGGTAAAAGTCTTGTACTATCTGGTTCAACAGTTTTGCTGCTGTTCACCATCTCTCTGGTTCAGAAGGTTTCAGTAGCTTTTTTCGGCAGGTGGAGGCTCATTTTAGGAACTACAATACCTTGCGGGGGTTACGCGTAATACAGGACAAGATGGGCCTGGGCTAACAATGCTAAAGTTAATTTCACTGGGTAGTGTGTCAAACTATCAGAGTTCTGTTACCCTTCTCGTCTTCTACTCATCCTCTCAGCACTGATAATAGGTGGAGTTAATTTGTGGATGGTTTAAATTATGCCTTAAATTATGGTGGAATTTTACACATTGTACCTTTTAATAAGAATAAGGCATGGACATGTCCTAATACAACCAAACACTTAATTCTGTTTCACTGCTGCCACCTTAAATTAATAGTCATCATGAGTAGAGAATTTAGGAACTTGCAATCAATATTTGCAGTAATAAATGGTATTGTGTATTCTCATGATTCCCAATAGGATAATAAAAAGGGATTTAAAGTAAGGACGAGTTTAATGTCTGTGGGTCCATGGGGACCCATGACATTGATTGGATTTGGTGTTGCCATGTGTGCAAAAAATGATTCATCCTGAACTCAGCTCTATTTTCCCTTTATTCTTCTCTAGGCTTTTGGGTATGAATGGAAATGTTTTTTATTGCTATACATAGGGCAGAATGGACCTCAGGATGATAATACAAAAGCTCAGTAACAGAAAATAATTACGATGATCCACGTAATGAGTATTTCAGCTTTGATTACAGTTATTATAATCAGGATGAAAGTTGAGGGTGTTTATTATAATCAGTCTGTTATTCCAGATCTGTGTCAGTGGAGTGCATGGAGCACCTGGACAGTTTGCACAGAGCCGTGCAGTGGTGGAATCAGACAGCGCTACAGGCGGCCTCTTGCCTCTGATCCAGGGCCCGGTTGCAAAAGCCAAGAGACACAGAGCCAGAGCTGCAACACAGCGATCTGCCCAGGTAACAGGAATACGAAAATACTAAAAAGTTTGTAGCATGTCAGTCCATGCTGTCTGTAAAAATCCCAAACATAACCTGAATCAAGGTTGATTTTTCATTAATGAAAAGTGAGAAATCATTGATTTTCCTTTTTTCCAAGGTGAGCGCTGTGAGGACAGGGGTCGGGTCTATCAAGAGGACTGTGCCAATCAGTGTCCTCGCAGCTGCACCGACCTGTGGGAGCATGTTCAGTGTCTCCAGGGAGCCTGTCACTCAGGTAATGATTTAACTAAGCAGCGTTTCCTTTGATCATCCAGCTCAAAAAATCTGTTTCTTGAATTTTTATTGTATTTCTTTCTTTTTCTCTCAGGTTGCCGTTGTCCAGAGGGACATTTTTTGCAGGACAGCCATTGTGTGCCAGTGACAGAATGCCGCTGTGGTATCCCATCAGGCAACGGAACACTGGAGTTCAGACCTAAAGAGGAGCTTATTATTGACTGTAACACCTGGTGAGATAATATTCATCATATATTGAGTTATAGTATTTCAGATGAGAAAAATTAGCAGAGGAAGTCTCACCAGCTGGACTTTACATTTGAGGTCTTCCATAAACCAGATAGATTCATGTACAAGGTTATGTATTATTCTCTCAACACACACACACACACACACACACACACACACACACACACACACACACACACACACACACACACACACATTTCTTCATCTGCAGTGTGTGTGAGAATGGCACTCTGGCGTGCTCCAACCTTCCCTGCCCAGTTTACGATCCTTGGAGCCCGTGGAGCACCTGCTCAGCTTCCTGTGGGCATGGCCAGAGGAAGAGGACACGTCTCTGCCAGGAGACAAAAGATGGTCCTTCCTGTGTCGACACCACACAGACGGAGAGTTGTGCTCTGCCACCATGTCCAGGTTAGATTTGTCATCTAATATTGCTCTACTGATATTGTTGAAAATGTACACAAGAATGCTGACATTAATCTCATAATTCTGCAATAAAAATGGGTCAGAACTGTGAGATTAAAGTCAGAATTCTAGAAAAAAATATATAAAGAGGTTTGGAGGACTGGTGGATTGTAGATCAGCAGTACATGTATAATAGAAAAATTTTCAAAATAGTTTAAAAACGTTGGTGTGTGTGGATGATGCGTTTTGTGATGCAATTGTGGATGAAATAATAGGAGTGTCATCTGTTAGTATGACACTCACAAAAATACTGATACCATTTTATGACCACTAGTGGTCTGGCATGGTATTGCATGCATTTAGGCCGATTGTATCATGTTGAGGTCTTTGTGTAATCTATTTGGATTTAGGTGTAAAGGATTTTTTTTTTTTACTGGAGGGTAGTAAACCTTTGTTTTAAAAAATCTAGACTAGTGTAGGTGGGGCCTTAATGAAAGCTGCTGATTATTTCTTCCCTCTTTGTCCTCCTTCTCTCTCAACAGTGGGATGTCTGTTGAGTGAATGGTCATCCTGGAGTGGCTGCAGCACCACATGTGGCGGTGGGTTGTCGGTGCGGAACAAGACAGTGCTTCGGGAGCAAGAACCTGGTGGGACTGCCTGTGTTGGGCCAGTCGAACAGCACACTGTCTGCAACACTAACAGTTGCCTTCCTGGTAATAGACATGCTATACACTGCAATACACATGCTAAGTTGTAAATTGAGAAAAACTTGAAATGTGTATTTTCATTTGGTGTATATATAGCTGGGTAAGAAAAGGTGTGACTTCAGATATAACTGAGCCACATGAAATTAATTATATAACATATGGTATTATATGTCTCTGTAGTGAAATATGAATATGAACACGAATGCATTTTCTATGATAATTTGTCAACATGTGTGTTGTAGAGTGTCCCACCGGCCAGATGTTCAGTGACTGTTCAGGCTCCTGTCCATATACCTGTGAGGACCTGTGGCCACACACTCAGTGTTTACCTGGACCCTGCACTCCTGGGTGCACCTGCCCCCCGGGACAGGTCAAGGCAACTCTTTAAAGCATGTGTGAGTGTGTATGTGACTGGAAAGTAGATCTGACTCTCACTAATCTCACTATATCCACAGGTGTTGCACAGAGGATCCTGTGTGTTCCTTGCAGACTGTCCCTGTTCAACGCTTTCCATGCCAGCTGGTTACCGAAGGTTGAACATCAGTACTGAGCAGATCACAGAAGTCCTGCTGCCGCCTGGAACGACCATCCAGCACAACTGCAACACATGGTACTTCACACATTTACTTCATTTAACCACTGCTTGGCAATTGCTTTGGACCAGCAGGCACATGGTCTGAGCAGCAGGAGATTCCTTTACCTGATGGAACGGTCATGCTTCATAGACATTGTAACTAATGGGGCACACAAGCAGCCAACATCAAAGTCATGGCTACCAAATATATTGAGATTTGTGACCAAGATTTTGACTTAACTGACAGATAAAGTGTGAACACTGAGATGAGATGCATTTGGTTATTTTATTTGACATTGACATCACAAAGAGTTTAAGAGTAACTTATTAAATTATAGTCTCATTGTTTGATTATATAGTAACATATTACATTATAATGGGTGATTTTGACTTGATTGAGCCTAAGCAGAGAGGTGAGCAATTTAGCGAGATTTGATTTAACTTTTTTGCAAGATAATTCCCAAGTATTTGACATTGTCAATCTTGTTAATGATCTTATTGTTTTTTTCCAAAGTAGTGCAGTGCCTCTCTGTATTCCTATAGAAAAGTAGATAGATTGAAAATATGCAACTGCACTTTTGCAGCTTTTGTCTCACACACTGCTCTGCTAACCACAGTATGTGTAGTGAATGGTGAAATGGTAATAATTTTTTTAGTGTTATCACATTGTATTAATATTCACATATTAATATTCACAACAACTTATCCATCCATCCATCTCTCCATAAAATTATAGTGTTGGGATTAGGTTCAGTGTAGTTTATAAGAAAAAGAAAAGACAACAGCATATGGACTTTTCTTATGAAGTTTGTGGTTTTGTCATTGGCTATGGCCACAGTAGCCTCGGTTAGTGAGGATAAAGTAGCAGCTGAACTAGGAAACTTACTTTCACTACTTTGGCCACATAATTGGAGCAGAAAGACAACATAGGGTTGAATGGTAATGAAAATGGTAGGATGTTGTAACACTGGAACAAAAGCACTGCTGCAGGATAGCGATGTGATAAGTAAGTGTATGGCTTTCGACCATTTTTTTTGTAATATATATGTTGCTGCAAAGACACAAAGAAATGCTTCAACGAGGAATCGAACACAGATCTGTGGCATTTGAAGCTTTAAGTTTTATTGATAATAATATAATAATGAGGTTTTGACTCTGTTGGAGAGATATGCAAGGTACAGACTTTCAAACAGTCAGAGAGATATGCAAGGTACGTGCGTCTGACAGATGCACAGACGCTCATTGCTTTTTGTATATTAACATTACCATAACACAGAACAAAATCTATTCAGTGAGCTGGTAGGCTGTTATTGGCATATAGGTTTTAGGTATTTTTAAAAATAGATCAAATAAAAAAAAAAGATCAAATCTAGCTTCCTCTGATCTTCTCTGTATCTATTAACATATGCAAAGCAAATACTGCATCTTGAGTACTCTCTTGGCTTGAGACTATAATTCACAAATGCTCATTCCTGCCCTCAGTGTAGCTTTAAGTAAGTCTTTTCCATAACTTCATTGTATGGCTCATCGGCTTTAGTCCTCTGTAGTTAAAACTCTGCACATCTTAAAAATTCCTCAAAATAGGCACCAGCACACTTCTCCTCCATTTCTCAGGCATATTTTCACTATCTAAGATCCTGTTAAACAACCTAGTCAGGAACTCTACCGCTAGCTCTCCTAGACACTTTCATAACTCCACAGGTATATCATAACTGCCTTTCCACTCATCATCCTCTTCAGTGACCTCCTTACTTCAACCTTACTAATCTTTGCTACTTTCTGGTCCATACCAGTCACCTCTTCTATTGTTTGTTCTCCCATTTTCCTCATTTATCAACTCTTCAAAGTGCTCTTTCCACCTGGCACCTGTTAATACACTTCCATAGCTACGCAACACTCCTCCTTTTTAAGCTTTCACCATTTCATCCTTTGCTCTGCCTTTGCCCTCTTCATTTTCCTCATCACCACAGTGATCCTACACACCATCCTATGTTGTTTGGATAACCCCTCCTTCATCTCTCTTCCTATTCAACAACATCATAGAACAATTTTAACCATGTTTCTAGACTTCTAGCCCTGCTACCTTTCCACCTGGTTTCCTGAACACACTATGTATACCTCTCAGTCCTATACTCTTGCTCTTACTCTTCTCTGTCTTCCTAGGAGCACACCTTTCTTTTCTCCTTTAACCAACAGTAGTTCAATTCCTGTATGTGAACAGCACTGATGGCAGTCATCGTTAACCTGGTATCTGGTATGGAAGTCATAGATTTGATTTACATGCTTGACTTGGCAAAAGTCTACATCAGATGCCCTTTCTGACACAACCTTCTGTATTTATCTGGGCTTACGACTGGCACAATAAGACTGGATTGTGCACCCTTGTGGCTATGTTTGCCCCCTGCGGCTACATTACTCAGGTAGATTGTTAATATGCATGCTAAATAGTAAGGTATCCAAAACCAACATCTGAGGTATCTCCATGTTATTGGCCCGAAGGATGGACATTTTTACATTTATTATTATAGCTGATCATGCAGTACAAAAAGTGATACTTGACCTTTTAACTGATCAATGTTAAATATATACAATAAACTTTCATCACTGTGTAATGTATATTTGAAATGGGCCATACATTTCCAATAATTACACCCTCAATGTGGGTTTTTCATTGATTAACTGACACAGACTGCCTGCACTAAATGTAAGAAGGTCACATTTAAAGGAGCCTGTCTTGTGAATCGCTTTGGACACAGTTGCTGAGTGCAAGAGTATGCCTCTTATCCTTTATGCGTATGCAGCCAAGAGGGACACAGCGGACAGGAGGAGATATGACAAGCTTGGCTGACCATGCATTCTGTTAGATTTGTGTCTCTTTATTTTCTTATTAAAATAGTGGCAGCATGTAAAAAAAAGGTTGTAATGGGGAAGAAGAGGAGTTTTTCATAAAGATCTTACTGACGGTACAAAAATGTGTGCAGAGGAAAGCGGCATTAAATCATTTCATTTCATTGCTGAGCTTTTTAATACCACACACAGTGAATATGAAGTTATGGCTGTGTGTGGTCAGCAAACTTGAAGCTGACTTTCACCGAGGGACTAAATCACCACAATGATTACATTTCTTTCTCTCTACTGAGACATTTGTACTGAGGTTGCTAAATCCTTTTTACCAGCAATGTCATTCTATCAGTTTTTTTAAATTTATTTCAAGACCTTTGTCTGTACCTCATTCAGTGGCCTAAAAAAAGAATATCTAAGGCACATAACTGGCCAGCTGCCATCTCTATGGGTCAGTTTATGTCACATAGGACTTGAACCCAAACGCAAACTCAGAATAGCAAACAATTATTTTATAACAAAGTGAAAATAAAAATGACAGAGAAAAAACTCTTAACTACTAACTACTTCTTTCAAGGAAAAATACTGTGAGAAAGAAAAGCAAGTATTAAAATATCACAAAACCTCAGTCAACAAGGAACAGAGCATGAGAATGACATGAGATCTGTCTCATTGACTGTCGGGACAAAGGGAAACACAGACGATAAGTAATGGGAACAGGTGGAAATAATCAGCTCAATGAAGACAACCAGAGTAGGAAACATATGGGGAAGGGGCAAGTCACCTGAACCCAGAGGAGTGTCCGATTTCAATGTAAAATGGAAGCACAAGACAACATTGACACAGAACCAAATACAATCAATCACCATTTCTTGGGCATTATATCTTAAGCGAAAAAAACTAATAAAATACAGTAAGAATCTTATTATTAAAAGAAAAGAGCACAAAAAACAGCACAACATGCAAACGAAATCCTCAAGGTCAGACCTGATGTATCATATGTATTATTACTATTATTACTATTAATACCTTCCAGCCATTTAAAAATGTCTTCAATTTAACAAGAAAAACACATACAAAATTACAGTTATGAAATATTACATGTAAAGTAAAATAAGTTGCAAATTACATGTCTCAGTATCAAACAGTGACGATAATAAAAGAGTGATATGTAAAACACATATACTGTTAGAAATACTAGGCAACAGAAAAAAATCAGGGTTTGGGTTAGGTTTTTGTGACAATTTTGTGACATACCAATAGCTTGGTATGATAGTTCAATTCAATTTCAATTCAATTTATTTGTATAGACCAGAATTACAAATCACAGATTTACCCCAATGGGTTTTACAGTTTGTACAAAAGCAACACAAGGACAGCATCAGACCCTCCAACATCCGTAGATCCCTCAGTGGCTGCACTGCAGCATGCTCTGTGAATGAGAAACCACAAGACAGGACTCCGGGAACACAGCAGATTTAAAAGTACAATAGTGGTTCATCAGTATTACAGATGGAAGAAGAAAAGTAAGCTATGACTAGGCCAGCCAGGGCCGGTGGTAACTATACGCTTCATTGAACAGGAAAGTTTTTAACCTATTCTGAAATATAGGAAGGGTGTCTGCCCCCCGGACTGAGACTGGAAGACGATTCCATAGGAGAAGAGCCTGGAAGTTGAAGGCTCTGCCTCTCGTTTTAATTTGAGATATTCTGGGAAATCCTCCAATAGACCTGTATATTGGGAACGTAATCCTCTCGATGGGTGATGAGAGATTCCTAAGGTAAGATGGCGCCTGACCATTGAGCGCTTTATAGGTGAGGAGCAGGATTTTGAATTCTATTCGAGATTTCACAGGAAGCCAGTGTAGAGCGGCTAATACAGGTGAGATATGCTCCCTTCTTCTAGTGCCAGTTAATAGACGTGCAGCTGCATTCTGAATCAGCTGGAGAGTCCTTAGAGACTTTTTGGTGCAATCGGATAGTAAAGAATTGCAGTAGTCCAGCCTGAAAGTAACAAATGCATGGATAAGTGTTTCTGCATCTTTCAGAGATAGGAAGTGTCTGACCTTTGCTATGTTGCGTAGGTGAATGAAGGCAGTCCTAGAAATATGTTTAATATGGGCAGAGAATGACAAATCTTGGTAGAAAACAATGGAGGTAGAGGCCAGGGAGATGTCATCCAGGATAGCTATATCACTGGATATTGAGTTCCTCAGGATTCTGGAGTACAATGATTTCTGTTTTGTCTGAATTTAGTAGAAGAAAATTGCAGGTCATCCAGGATTTTATATCCTTAAGACAAGCTCGAAGTTTAGCTAGCTGATTGGTTTCATTTGGCTTAATTGATAGATACAGTTGTGTATCGTCTGCATAACAGTGGAAATTAATAGTGTTTCCTAATGATTTTACCCAATGGGAGCATATAGAGAGTGAAAAGTATTGGTCCGAGCAAAGAACCTTGTGGAACCCCATGATTAACTTTGTTATGGATAGGAGAAACATTATTGGTATGGACAAATTGGGAACGATCAGAAAGATAGGACTTAAACCAGTTTAGTGCAGTCCCTTTTATACCAATAAGATGCTCTAGTCTCTGTAACAAGATTTGATAGTCGACTGTGTCAAATGCAGATCTAACAGAACAAGGATGGAAATATCTATCAGATGCATTTAGAATATCATTTGAAACCTTAACTAGAGCCGTCTCTGTGCTGTGATGCATTCTAAAACCTGACTGGAAATCCTTGTATAAGTTATTGTTGTATAAAAAGTCACACAGCTGTTTAGCAACTGCTTTTTCCAGAATCTTAGAGAGGAAGGGAAATGGGTTTATAGTTGGATAAAATACTTGAGTCAAGGGCAGGTTTTTTAAGAAGAGGTTTAATTACAGCTACTTTAAAGGACAGTGGTACATAGCTAGATAATAAAGACATATTGAATATTTCTAGTAAGGAAGTGCTAATTAAAGGGAAAAGAAGACAGGTTGAAGTTTTAATAGAATAGAATAGATAGAATAGAATAGATAAACTTTATTGATCCCACAACGGGGAAATTTGTGGGTTACTGCAGCGTTACAGATAAAGAAAAAGTAAGATAAAGTTGAAGAAGATAAAAAAAAGAACTAAAACTATAAAAAAAATAAAAAAACACACAACACAATGTACAAATTCGCAGAATTTGTTAATCCGCATACACAGTATGCATTATCGACAGAATGGAGTGAAAATGCTAATAAATAGTAAGAAAAAAAAGTAAAAAGTATGCATAAGCAAAGCATATATACATACATACATGGACGTACATACCTACATACATACACATACACACATATTTGCATATATATATATAGACATACATATCCACGCACATACCCACATGTACACATACATAGCTAATGCACACTTAAGGTGCAGGGTGAGTGTGAAAAGAAAAAAAGTGACCAGTGAAAAAGTGACAGTGACTACAGTGAGGGTTATGTTTTGTTATAAAGTCTTATTGCTGTCGGGATGAATGATCTGCGAAAGCGCTCCTTCTTGCAGCGAGGGTGTTTAAGTCTCTGGCTGAAGGAGCTGCTCAGCGCATCCACTACCCCATGCAGAGGGTGATGGGGGTTGTCCATGATGGATGTCAGCTTTGCCAACATCCTCCTCTCTCCCACCACCACCACCGACTCCAGAGGACATCCCAGTACAGAGCTAGACTTCCATACCAGTTTGTCAATTTTCCTTCTGTCCCCGTCTGAGCATCCGCCCCCCCAGCAGACTACTGCGTAGAACAGGGCAGATGCTACGACGGAGTCGTAGAAGGTCTTCAACAGAGTCCTGCACACACCAAAGGACCTTAGTCTCCTCAGCAGGTGAAGTCGACTCTGGCCCTTCTTGTACAGGACATCAGTGTTTGTGGTCCAGTCCAGTTTATTGTTCAGGTGAACACCCAGGTATTTGTAAGAGACCACTTTCTCAATGTCTTTTCCCTGGATGCTCACCGGTGTGGTGGGGAGGGACTTCCTCCTGAAGTCCACAACCATCTCCTTTGTCTTGCTGGCATTGATTTGGAGAGCGTTGCTCTCACACCAGCTGACAAAGTCATTGATGACCCCCCTGTACTCCTGGTCGTTCCCATCTGATACACACCCGATGATGGCCGTATCATCTGAGAACTTCTGTAGGTGGCAGTTGTCCGAGTTGTAGGTGAAGTCTGAGGTGTACAGACTAAACAGAAAGGGTGAGAGCACTGTACCCTGTGGCGCCCCCGTGCTGCTGACTACCACCTCAGACACACAGTCATGAAGCCTGACATACTGTGGTCTGTTGGTGAGGTAGTCGATGGTCCAGGCCGTCAGCTGCTCATCCACTCCGGCTCCCTCCAGCTTCCCTTTCAGCAGTGCAGGCTGGATGGTGTTAAAAGCACTGGAGAAGTCAAAAAACATGATCCTCACCGTGCTCGCCGCTTGTTCCAGGTGGGAGAGAGATCGGTGCAGCAGATAGATGACAGCGTCATCCACACTGATGCCGGGCCGGTAGGCGAACTGCAGAGGGTCCAGTGCTGAGCTCACCAGTGGGCGAAGGTGGTGCAGAATGAGCCTCTCCAAGGCCTTCATCAGGTGAGAAGTCAGGGCTACAGGTCTGTAGTGGTTGGGCTCCCTGGGCCGTGCGATCTTAGGCACTGGAACTACGCAGGAAGTCTTCCACAGTTCAGGAACCCTCTCCAGGTTCAGACTCAGGTTAAAGATGTGCAGGACCACCTGACAAAGCTGGTCTGCACAGTCCCTGAGCAATCTGGAGCTGATTCCGTCTGGACCTGCTGCCTTCCTGACCTTTGTCCTCTTTAGCTGACTTCTCACCTGATCAGCTGTGAGGCAGATCTGTGGCTGGTCCGGGGTGGGGGGAAGGGCTGGCTTTGTTGTTGGTAGGTGTAATGGGGTGGGGGGTGGTGCTGGCTTTGATGTGGGTAGGTGTGAAGGGGGTGTGGTGGGATGGAACGAGGAGAGTGCACCAGGCAACAGCACAGCGCCAGTAGAGGGGAGAGAGGGGGGGGACAGCACATGGAGGGGGGTTGATGGAGGCTGGGGGGTGGGGGAGGTTGTTGGTCCAGAATCGAATCTATTAAAAAACAGATTCAATTCATTGGCCCACCCCCGGTCGGTGGACACTGCTGCTCCTCCATTGTCCTTGAGGTGACCAGAGATCTTGTTCATGCTTCTCCAGACCTCTCGGACATTGTTTGATTGGAGCTGCTCCTCCATCTTCCTCCTGTAACTCTCCTTGTCACTCCTGATTTTATATTTTAGTTCCCTCTGCACTCTCCTTAGTTCCACTTTGTCCCCCGACCAGAAGGCCCTCTTCTTTTCATTAAGCAGGGCCTTCAACTCTGGGGACACCCATGGTTTGTTGTTGGAGAAACACCATACCTTCTTGGTCGGCACAGTGTTCTCCACACAGAAGTTGATGTAGTCCGTGATGCAGTGGGTGAGGCTGTTTAGATGAAGACATCGGTGAAGCTAGTTCAGTGAAGTTGATAGAAGTAAATGTGTCGAGGTGAATATTAGCTATTTCATCTGTCTCTACAATAACTGCATTTGAGGGCAGATTAGTGCCAGTGGAAGGAACAAGGTGATAAATTCTCTGATCTAATTGTCAGAATTTTGTCATTATAGAAGTCCATGAAGTCATCACTGCCGAGAGTTGTAGAAATACGTGGATCACTAGTGTAGTTACATATAGTCAGTGAAGCTAACGTGCTGAAGAGGAACTTTGCATTTTCCTATCAGTGAGGAGTAATAAGCAGTTCTGTCATTGCGTGGGGCCTTCCTATAGATTCTGAGACTCTCTTTCCATGTGTGTAAAGCTTCTTCCAGTGTGCTGGAGTGCCATATTCGTTCATGCCTCCGAGAGGTTAACTTTAGATTACGGGTGAGAGAGTTATACCAGGGTGCAACTCTTTTTTGTTTAATTAACTTTTTTTTTTGGGGAGCGATGGAGTCAAGGGTCGTTTGCAGTGAACTTTCAGCGCTCTCTACAAGTTGATCTATTTCGGATGGACACACAACAGCATATAAATCCATAGCTGTGGTGAGGCAAGGGAGTGAATTAAATACTGAGGGAATCAGCTTCTTGTATTTAGATATAGAACTGTCGGTTAGGTATCGAGTGGTATGCTTTTTTCAGGTGGTGAGTAGTTTAATAGCAGGAATTCAAAAGTTATTAGATAATGATCTGACAGGAGGGGATTCTGTGGGAAGACAGATAAGTGTTCAACCTCAATGCCGTATGTCAGCACGAGGTCAAGGGTGTGGTTAAAACAATGCGTGGGCACATTTACTCTCTGAGATTGACTCCGATTGACTCCAGTAAAGGGAGAAAGGCAAAACCAAGGCTATTGCCGTCAACATCAACATGAATATTAAAGTCACCTGCCAGGATTATTTTATCTGTCCTGAGTACTAAACTTGAGTGATACTCTGAGAATTCTGATTAAAATTCAGAACATGGGCCGGTTATAGTGATTTTCAAGATGGGTGGGAGAGACTAAGCACAAGGCACTCAAATGATGTGTAGCTACACTTCGGTTCAGAGTTGATTAGTAAACTGGAGTTGCAAATGGCTGCAACTCCACCACCTCGGCCGGTGTCACGAGGTATATGAGTGTGAATATGGCTGGGAGGAGTGGATTCATTCAGGCTGACATATTCATCAGGATGCAGCCAGGTTTCAGTAAGACAGAGCAAGTCAATATAATCATCTGATATCATATCATTTATTAACAAAGCTTTGGATGACAGAGATCTAATGTTTAGAAGTCCACTTTTCAATCTCCAGTCCTGTTGCTTTATGGCTGTGCTAATATTAATTAAGTTGCTGTGGGTGACTCATCTGCTATTGTTGGATGTAAAGGATTTAAATGATTTAAGTGAATTAAGTGGTCGGGGGACAGACAGGTCTCTATGTAGTTCTGAGTGGGTGACTACGCTAAGGGAGATGCAGAGAAGCGTGTAGGACTGCGACTCCACCTCCTGGACTCAACTCTGTGTAGTCACGGTTTTCGGGATAATAACATATGGAGGGTGGGATGTATGCCGTCTCTTGCTATCAGACCAGGTTTTCCCCAGAACGTCGACCAATTATCTATGAAACCCACACTATTATCTGGGCACCAACCCGACAACCAGTGGTGGAAAGACCTAATGCAACTAAACATGAGATCACTAGTCATGTTTGGCAGGGGACCAGACTACAGTGTCCGACATGGCTTTTGCATAGGTGCACACATTAATCTCCACATTAATCTTCGTAACCTCTGACTGCTAATAACTCGGAACGCGGTGGTTACAGCCGGGGAGCTGCGAGTTACGCTGGGGGGGGTCTGGGGAGAATAGGGACCGTCTAGCTACACTAGCATATGATTGGCTATCTAAAATATGGAGCCGAGCTTCTACCTCACGAACCCCTCACCTCCAAGTCTAACACAACATTACATTTGATACAAGTACCGTTAACGCTAATGGAGGCAGGGGAATAGCTAACCATCAGGCACCCTGAGCAGGAAAAAGCAGTAGGAGAGGGAGTGAGAGAAGCCATCGTAGGTAAATTAGCTGAGCAATCCAAGCTAGCCGAGCAAGCTAGGTTAGCTGAGCCAAACAACCAGCGACTGGGAAATTAGCGAGGGAGACGCTAAAGTTAGAGACAGTAGGAGGGTGCTTGAATGACACTATCGTACGTTAGAGGGATTAACTTTGGAGATGCCAAATGAGTTTTTTGAAATGATAAAGGAGAAAAAGTAAGTAGAGACGCTGCCACACACACAACACAAGCTTAGAGTAACAGAGAGTGATGCAATACGCTCAACGTACGTAGGCAGAGTCACAGGAGGAGTCTCTCGTTCATTTCTCATATTATAATGTATACTTAAGGTTAAAACATTAGACAGGGTTAAAGAACCGCTTTAAAAAAAAGGGGAAAGGGAAAAAAAGGATGTAAGTTCCTGAAAAAATACACTCATCCTGAATCCATTCCGACCTCCTGGCATGTTTTCCAGAGAGGAAATTGTGAGACTTTATCTGCATTAATCAAAAACATTTGCATGTCAGGAAAACTTAAGTGGTAAGAAAAAAACTTATGTTAGTTTTACCATACAAAATGAGCTTCGTAACCGACAACAGCTGCAAAAATGAAACTTTTTTTACTTTGAGAAACCTACAATGATATCACAAAAGTAATTTGATAGGAATTCTGCTCCCATCATGTTGATTGTCGAACGTTTTTTGAAAGATCCTCAGAGTTCAGTTTCATTGTCGCCAGTTGGGTACTATGATATCTTCTGCAACAGATAGTCTGGCATGCAGCATCACAGTGGTTTGATAATTGTTTAATATGGCCTAATGGACTCAGGATTGCTTTGTTGTGTCAGTGTTTTAATAATATCACCTGGACTGATCTCTCACGTTACTTTGCTAACCTGATTTTCCTTCTACCTATTTCCAGCGTGTGCCGAAGAGGAGCCTTTCTTTGCACTGCAGAGCTCTGTGATGGTGAGTGAAGCTCTGCTTCTTACATAAAGCCCTTCTAAAATTTCACAGGGCCTCTGTCTCTCTCTCTCTCTGTCTCCTAAAAATGAAAGCACCAGCAGCAGTGATCATTGATTGAACTGTCAAGATCTCTTCCCACCTCTCTCCCTCTACTTGTCTGTCTCTCTAGACTCGTAACAGCCTAGTTTACCAGAATTCCTCATTTGCAGCCAGCGGTGTTAAACGTCTGTGTGCTTCTCTTATATTTTTCCTCCTTTATAAATATTGAGCAGTGATGAATAAATAATTTGTTGAGCATCACAATAAAAGCTATTTATTGGATTGAATACTGTTTGTGGTCTGAGATTTGTAAAACAGGCTAGACTCTTGAGAGTCAATAATGATCAGAGTAAATGTCCTAATGAAACTTAAAAATAAATAATATTTACAATAAATAATTTCTTGTTTGCCTCCTTCCTGATTTTTTTTTGTTTGTCAAACTATCAATGTTTTGGTGTGAGAAACATGCAACTTTCAAATAAAAACAAAATGCAGTCTTTTAAATAAAGGAGAAAAAATCCACACCTACATGACCCTGTGTGAAAACGGAAATACCCCCTGTTAAAACATAAATGTAGTTTATCACCTCTGAGTTCAATTTCTTTAGTGACACACACTGCCACACCTGTTTTCTATCAAGAAATCACTTAAATAGCACCTGCCTGACAAAGTCAAGTAGGCCTAAAGATCCTCAATAGCAAGACATCCTGCCAAGAGATAAAAGGAATTCAGAAACAAATGAGAAAGAAAATAATTAAAATCTGTCAGTCTAGAAAAAGCCATTTCTAAAGCTATAGGACTCCAGCAAACCACAGTGAGAGCAATTATCAACAAATGGGGAAAACATGCAACAATGAAGATCCTTACTGGGAGTGGCCAGCTGAATAAAATTACCCCAAGAACAGCAAAGACTCATCCAAGACATCACAGAAAATACCCACAACAACATCTAACAAACTGCAGGTCTCACCAGCCTCAGTTTAAGGTCAGTGTTCTTAACTCCACCATAACAAAGAGAAAAAAATGACTGCATGGTAGAGTTCCAAGAACCACTGCTGAGCAAATAAAACATTGAGGCTCATCTCACTTTTGCCAGAAAACATCTTGATGGTCCCCAAGACCTTTGTGGAAATACTCTATGGTCTTCTGGGACAAAAGTTGAAAATTTTGGAAGGTTTGTGGACTATTACATCTGGCCAAAACATAACATTGCATTTCAGAAAAAGAACCTCATACCAACAGTAAAATCTGTAGTTGGTAGTGTGATGGTCTGGGGCTGTTTTGCTTAATGTAAGAGACTCATTGCAGGGTGTCAAACACTTAATTGTTGTTGCTGCTAAGGGCCTAAAAAGTTATGTTTAGGGAGTCTCTTTTTCACAGAGACACTCTTTCACTCTTATTAATAAAAAACATTAATGTTTGTGTTCTTACTTAATATTTTAACTCAAACATTTCAGGGTTACAAACAAGCAAAAAAAATCAGGAAAGGGCAAACACTCACCGCTGTATAAAGGTGTCCAACTATTTTCTAACCTTGAGAAAGTCTTAATTTTAACAATTTTATTCTATGAAGGGGTGATACAAATACTGTCCTGTTTATGCCACATTCTGTAATTTCTGTTCTGTCCTGTACAAACATCTACTGCTAGTCTGTTCTTCCTGTAAGCAAATCCCTCCTCTCTGCTCTAACAGTTTTTTTCTTTGCTCTCCATTGGAGGGTCAATTCCTAACCTCCATGAAGAAATTTACATGTTGTAATATTTTTTTTTTCTGTGATTGGTTGTAATGTAAGTTTTAAAACAATAGGCTCTGCCTGACTTTCTTAGCCCTTGAATCACTTTTATGTGAAGGGCTTGGGTCAAAGAGTGCACATGCTCCTATGTGATTCACCTCTCTGCTGCTGCCCTGTAAAAGAAACACCGGCATCCACCACAACATGCAGATTCAGTCTCAGCTCTCCACCTAATGAGGCGACTAGTGAGACCAACAAACACACAAGACACAGCTGCAATAATGACTCTCCTACTCCCAAGCACGCACACACACCTACAACACTGTATTTCCTCAACAAAGGAGCTTTGATTCTCCTCATAGCAATTGGTCCAAAAGTGTAATCCTATATTCACTCTTTTCATTTATTGAACCTATACTTCTTCTTTTCCTTCCTGTTAATGCTCTTTGCTCAGAGTGACAGGTCTAAAACATGTCTCAGTATGGTTTTCTTGATTTTGGGGGGGGTTCATACTTAATGGATGACTTTAATATAAAAGGATGTGGACATTGTGTAATTGAGTCTGCTTCTAGGGGAGATTAAGATATTGATTTCTATTCTCCTCTCATTCTCTCTTTCTCCTCCTCCTCCTATTTCAGTGGACTGTGAGTGGTCCAGCTGGTCCCAGTGGGGCCCCTGTTCAGCCAGCTGCGGTACAGGACAGCGGATCTCTACCAGAAGGATCCTGCAGCACAGCCAATACGGAGGGGCCCCGTGTGACACCACTGACCAGCGCAGTGCTACCTGCATGGCCCCCGACTGTTGTGAGTGACGTCATAAACAATAAACACAAGTGTTAAGTAACTAACATACTCTTTCATTTCGGCTTGTTTTCACAACAACTATAGAGACAAAAAATTATGTTTTTTTGTCAAAAAGTGTATTATTTAACCTGCTCCCTGCCCTAAATTATAACCAATCCAGCTTTTTTCCTGTTAAATATCTTTAAAATGATAGGAAAGGTAGTTTTTTGTCTAAAAATCAGTCATTCTCATAGTTGAGTGTTATATTTAATAGATTTCAGCTCAGTCATTCATTATTACCTTCTCATATACTTTTAAAAGAACAATAAAGGACAAACTGCAAAATCTCAAATCTTAATCAAAAAGCACATATTTTGACTGAAAGGGAACTTCCTTTTTTTTGAATACTTTAGTTTTATACTTTAATAAGTTTTGAAACCACTTAACTTGATACTTCAACTTATATAAGAAGTGTTTTTAACCCTTGTATGTATACTTCTACCTGAGTAATGAACGAGAAGACTTTTGAGAGTTCTGATTAATATCCAACGTGTTAAACTTCAGAGAAGCTCTCGGGCAGAGGAACATTGGGCCATGGATATGAGTGCTTCTGCCAACGCTGTGGACTATTGGGCTTCTAGTCTCTGACCATTATTGGGCTTCTAGTCTCTGACCAAAACCAATAATTGACAATTCAATTCAATTTATTTGTATAGCCCAGAATCGCAAATCACAGATTTGCCCCAATGGGCATTACAGTTTGTACAAAAGCAACACATCCCCTGTCCTTAGACCCTCACATCATACAAGGTAAAACTCCCTAAAAAAAAACTTTAACGGGATCCATCTTCCAGGACGGACAGGCTGCAGTAGATGATGTGTGCAGGTGGAAACATTACAGGGGAAAGTTGGATATCACAAACAGAAAAACAGAATTGTAATGAATTTTGGTGTAAGTGGAGGATGAGGCGCAGGATCCATCACAGCTTCCAGGTGGACCAGGACTGCATCCAACATCCGTAGATCCTTCAGTGGCTGCACTGCAGCATGCTCTGTGAATGAGAAAACACATTAAAACACAGGGCAGGACTCTGGGAACACAGAAGATTTAGAAGTACAATAGTGGATCATTAGTATCACAGATGGAAGAAGAAAAGGAAGCTCAAAGCATCTCATGAGGAGCCGGCTGACTAAACTATTGCAGCATAACTATAACTAGGCCAGCCAGTGGGCCAGAAGTTGAAAGCTCTGCCTCCCGTTTTAATTTTAGAAATTCTGGGAACGTCCAATAAGCCTGCATATTGGGAGCCTGATGTTCTCGATGGTTGATATGGGACTATGAGATCCCTAAGGTAGGATGGAGCCTGACCGTTATACACTTTGTAGGTGAGGAATTCTATTCAGTATGTCAGTATGGTAATATCACTCCTTTCAGTAATGAATGCGAAGTTTCCTAGCAATAAATATTGACAATGGCAAGGATGAGCGTGGGAAGGGGCAATTTGGAGCCTTTTGTAAATGCAAAAAAATCACAAATTTTCTGTCCTCGTCCTTTAATCCCTGTCCCCAATCAATTTAGCCTGCGTCCCTTTTGTTTATTTTCATCTCTCCATCCTATCTACCAGTCTCATCTTTCTAACTCTTTCTATTTTTTGTTCTCTCACCTGACACTACACTGCACCTGTCTCACTCCTGTCCATCGCCTCCTCCTCTGCAGCGTGTCCTGATGGGGAGCAGTGGAGGAGGAGGAGGAGCATGCCGGAGGAGTCCCCACTGTGTGAGAGGAGCTGCCAGGACATTTACTCTTCCTCTGCTGTCAACTGCAGCCAGTCCGCCGAGGGCTGCGTGTGTCGAGAGGGGCTCTACCGAAACACGGATGGCGTTTGTGTCATTGCTGCCCTCTGCCCCTGCCATGACCAGGGCATCCTGTGGGAGGTATACACACACACACACACACACACTGGCTTACACCCAAAGCAAACAGCCATCTGCTGCCCAGTGAACTTGGCAGCTTGTTTTCATTGTGCCTGTGTCGTGGAGTGTGTCTTTGCCTTACCATTAGCATGTTGTTTATGTTCCCTCCCTTTAACTCCCATTGTGTTATTTATTCATAAATAAGGGCTTATTAGAGTGACCTGCCCCAGGGGCCATGTTACACCACACAGCCTCTCAAGCCCTCAGCTTTATCAATTATGTAGGAAATGGCATAGAAAGCCAGCACTGGGACTGCAGCTGGGCAAGCCTGTCTGCAATAATTTATGAAGGATGGGATAATATAGGATTCTAAGAATTTGTCAAAGACTGATAAGAGGGGGTTCATACATATCCCCGTCTTCTTCCTCACTCTTTCAGTACCACGGCTCTTAATTCTCTTTATACTGCCTTTGCTTTCTTTAGCAATGCAAAATGTTTTTTATCTCAACTGAAACTAACTTGTTAGTCCAATTTTAAGTAGGATTATTTAGATATTTTTCATTGGCAGATAATTTTGCTTATTTATCTATTTAAGCCCAGAATTTTAAAAAATGTTTTCATTTTCCACTCTGCTTTGCAAAAAATAACATTTTAATGACTGGAAACTAGTTGCTGCTTGCACAAATATGCCCTAAACACAACACGATATATCCCAGGTATTACATTCTTTATTGGATTATTCTAGAGACTTTCAGTTATACATATACATATACAATTAATAGTTATACATATACATCTCAGGCTTGAAAATCCTATTAACTAATCAAATTACTCTTTTTTTATTTTTTTGGGAGGGTTTGTATTTGTCATGTTCTTAGACGGAAGGGGCAGGATGTCAATGACATCATGTACCGATAACAGAAACATTTGGAAACATAATTCTGCTTAAAACCTTTGTATGAGTAATATTTAGATTTTTATTTTGAGTAATAACAATCATAGACTTTGGCAACTATAGTTCTGATCTTAAATGTGTTACATTTATTTTTGAAAATCTCATAATTCAGTTGTTTTTTAGTTTAGGTTTCTTTTATCAAATTTTGTTAAAAATTTTAAATACCTAAAATGATCAATGGGATAAAATAACTCTATCCAATATTGGATAATGGCACTAAATATGAGGTATTTGAGTTTGTTGTTGTGTTTCCTCATGTTTTCTTTCCCAATCTTATTCTTTCTGTATTTTATTTCTCTTGATCTTTTCCTCACATCTTTTTCTGTCTGTCCCTTGCCCTCTGTCTCATTGTGAACCAGTTATGACTAATATAATAGACTCTGTATTGTTTTCCTTTTCAACCACCTCATTATGACCATGATGCCCATATGTGCTCAGTGTGAGCCAGTAAGGCACTCCCTAGTGGGTGTTTTTGTGCACGCAAAGATAAAGCCTTTTTAATGATTCCCATTGCTAATGCTCACATAAGTGGCAATGGTCCAGACAGGCTATCCTATATTATATATAATACATACATATTACACCATAAGTACAGCACTATAATGTGCTTCCATGAACTACATGAAGTATAAGAATAAACTACCTGAGCTACATGTAGGTGGACAATCTTGCTTTGACTGAGGGGTTTGCATGAAGATAAGTGTAACGGGCTGTTAAGGTGCCATGGTAGTGCCTGCATTTAAAGACAAATCTGATGAGTGAATATAAGTGTGTGTGTGTGTGTGTGTGTGTGTGTGTGTATTTCAGGCAGGAGCAGAGTGGGAGGAGAGCTGCCTGTCGTGTCGCTGTGTCAATGGGAAAAAACTGTGCCAGCTGAAGTGCCCCCCACTCCAGTGTGAAGAGGTGAGACACATGCACACACTATAATAATCTGTCTCACTGTGCAGGTGTACCTTTTTCAAAAAGAAGGAGGCATATATTGGGCACTTATAAATGTGGTGTATAAAAAAAATTACACTTTTATCTCTCAAAGCACATTTTTCAAGATCCTTTATTCAGTTGAACTAGTGAGAGATACATATTATTTCATGGTATTGTGTCATTTTATAATATACAGTAAATTGTGATTTAGTAAAACTGTTCATAGATTAAGCAAGTAAAAAAGGAGGAAAGGAAGAGACAGGCTTGAAGGTGAAGACATGGATCATGGAATGAACCTTGAGAGAGGCCGGCAGCTTCAGATGGACAGCTGAATTTATGACCTTGTCTAACGGGAGGAGGCCAATGTATTGAGGCAACAGTTTTTTGGACTTGACCTGCAGAGGCAGGTCCCTAGTTGAGAGTTGAGGGGCAGGGGTGCAACAATGGTCCACCAACCTCTGGTTCCAAGCCACCATTTGGAGCAGAGCCAACCCGGGTCTCCCTCCACACCCTACGAACCCGTCGAAGGTGGGCATGCACCAATGGTACTGCTCCCTCTCCCTCCTGCAGTGGAAACAGTAGGGGCTGGAAGCCGAGCATCACCATGAAAAGAGAAATCCTGGTGGCGAAGCAGGAGTGGGAGTTCTGGGTGTGCTTTACCCATGGCATTGGCGGCTCCAGGAGGTTGGTTGCTTAGATGCAGACACAGCAGAGAGCCACCTCCAGGTCTTGGTTGGCCTGTGATGTCGGACTGGGAGTGGTGGCCCAACGACAAGCTGGCGGGTGCCCCCAGTGCCTCACAAAGAGAATCGCCACACCTGGGACGCAACCTATGTTCTCCCATCTGATACTCTGTCCGGAATGCCGTAGAGGTGAAAACATGTTGGGCCGACAGCATGGCGGTCTCCAAGGCTGAAGGGGATCAAAATAATATATATATATATATATATTCATGGTGATAGGCTATAGATCACCATAGAGCCTCCTTCAGCTCGAATCTCCATTGGGCTGCTCCTAGGAACAGCAAGCATCTCCAGCTGTCTGGCATTCAGACAGGCAGAAGAGGGCATCAGGCTTGCCGTTGCAGGACGTGGGGGTAGGACAGAGTGAAGTTAAAAGGAAGGGCCCTCCTGGTCTGCTAGGAGTTGAGTCGCTTGGCGGTTTGGGGGTATGCCAGGTTCTTGTGGTAAGTCTATACTAGGAAAAAGGATCTTGGCTCCCTCCAACCAGTGTCGCCACTCCTTCAGAGCAAGAACCACCACAAGCAGCTCCTGATTTCTCACTCCGTAGTTCTGCTCGGCTGGGGAGAAGTAGCGGGAGAGGAAGACACAGGAGTAAAGCTTCTCCCCTGAGTACAAGAACAAAATGGCATTGACTCTAACTTGTAGGCGTCCATCTAAAGGATGAATTGTTTGATGGGATCAGCTGAAGTTGTGACAGCTTCCTCTGCAAAGAACTTCAGCTCTACTTTTTACATTTTTAAACACCCTGAACAGCAAATGAGTGTGACAGAGACATGGCTGCGGCAACTAAAAGGAAAGCTGGTCACAACACGTCCATTCTGTCCATGTCATTCTGTTAGTGGCGAAGTCTCTAAGTGCAGTTGGCCAAACTAATGTTTTTAAATGTCTAATTAAATGTAAAAATATAGAGATGATACAGTTTAGCTAAGCCACCTAAGCACATCAAATATTCAGTTATGGCTACAGAGGTCATGTGACATGTACAGTGGCTGACAGGAGCCAACCACTGGTAGGCTAGCATTGGTATCATGGCAGCTATAGAGCGTGTTGTAGAGGCTGTGGAGTGATGTGGAGATTACAGTGAGAGATCAGGAGGAGGAGGATTAAACAGACTTGGAGGATTTTAGGATGCTTAAACTTTGGAGTGGTAGGCTGTCTGAATCAGTATGTTTAATAAAACATGGACATCATAACCTCATACATAAAAACAAAGATATGCAGATCCTTACTACACTTAAGTGATAACTGCCTTCAGTGACTTTAACTGCAAATGATGAAACAGTGTATCAAATTCCAGACTTTTAGGTTGTGGAAAAGCTGTGTAGGTGAAAGCTGCTGTTTTAGCTCGGTGTGTGTGTGTGTGTCTGTGCATCAGTATGAGGTTCAATTCGTTTCAAAATGCATGTGTGTCACAAGCAAGTACTTTGATGCCTGCAGAGCAAGGCAGCACTTGACATGTAAGATAATTTCCCTATTGACATATAATGGTTTCCTGTTCACATGTGATGATGCTGCACTGTGGGAATCACATGGTGTCTAAGTTTGTGTATTTTTTTCAATTGCACACATGAACAAGTGCATGAAATTGAATGAACATTTTTGTCACATTCTCGCATGCATGCAGAAATGAGGTACACACGCTACATCACATGTAACAAAAAGCTGCGCACAGCACTTACAGCCTGTGCATGTCTGTCTGCCACTGTTTGACAAATAGTAAGTGATCACACCTACATGCATTTGCAGCTTGTGATGCACCGTACTAAAAGGCGTGTCTCATTTTGTGTGCCATTGCTGTATTTAACACACAAAAGGCGCACCTTCATATACAGAAATAGATATATACACAAATAGATATATACAAAAACAGAGCAGGAGCAGTACTGATTACATAGTACTAACATTTTTTAATCATCACAAGTATGGTAAAACACCTGGATAAAACAAGCATACAAGTGTATTTAAAATTGATCAAACATGCCACAAAAATTATGCATTATAATATGCTGGAAGTTGCTGCGCTACTGTAGTTTCCTGATGGAAAAATCACACTGAAACGAAAGCACCAAGACGGACCTCCTCGAAAATGTTCAATTTTCATTCCTTCTGCTTGCTTTACTGCTTTTAGTTGAATGGTGACCATCGGAGCGCTTCTCCCACTCATTTGCTCGGTGATCAACTGCTCAATAATCCACTGATCTAGTCTTTCCTCCAACTCGTGCCACCTGCCTTATGTCCACGGAAACTCAGCTGCATAGCTGATTGCCTTCAGTTTAAACTGTGCTTTATAAGCATGTCTCTTTACCATTTTCAGGGTTGTTAATACAATGATGTTCTGCATAATGCACATCCCCATTTTTTTAATATTTACAATCCATGCCCACACTCCCCCCTACATACACACATAGGGCACACTGCACTATAAGGCGCACCACACATTTTGAAGAAAATCTAAGACTTTAATGTGCACCTTATAGTCATGAAAATACAGTAACTTACCTATTAATGTATGTGTCTATGATTAATTTGATATGGATGGGACCCCATAGCACTATGTTTCTGCAGCTACAGCCTCCAAACAGAGGTAAACAGATGAACATTCACATACTGAGGTGCGTCCTGTCTACCTGAACAAATGACCCATCAGTCCATTCAGCGAGCGCAGCTGCTAACCTGGGCGGTTACAGATCTCATGTTGTGACATATATATCAATTACTCAGCCAACAGAGAAAAAGCTCAGCTCCCCCAAGTCCGTGTGGGAGGTGCTCTGCAAGTCGCTGGCTGGATCAGATCAATACAGGACTGTCAGATACACACAACAGCCTGCACTTTTTTTTCTCCACCATGCCAATCAAGATTGTGACACGAATTTAGCTTAACTTAAGATAAACAATCACTAAAATACAGTCCAGGCACAGGCAGCATATTTTCTCTAAAAACTGCTTCTGCAGTGTCCTCTCTCTCCTTCTTTTTTGGCTCCAACACTATTCCAAATTTGAAAAGTCAATTCACTGACATTCAAAAGAATGTCAGTGAGTGACACTCAAAAGAAGAAGAAGCTGGTCAAGATTAATGATCAATGATTTATAAATACATACTGATTTATAATTTGTTTATAAATAGGCAATGAGCAGATTTTTTTTTTTATTTAAGGATGGTAAAGGTAGAGCAGGATGTTGTCCCGCTCCAGTTTGGCTCATGGATGTGTTATAAGAACTAGATATTATATTAGTCACCCTTCCATGAAGCTCTGGGGCCTATACCATGGGCATTCAGTGTGTGTGTATGTGTGTAATTTGAATGAATAAGCCCTTTAAATAAAAAGCAACTCATTAATGACTCTTTCTTTCTCTCTCTTGGAAAATATCCTCTCTGTGTTTGAGAAAAGTCACAGTAGAAAAGTCAACTGTCTCATCTTGACACTGTAAGCTGAATTGATGTCTTCAGCACAACGGTGCTGTGGAAAGGCCGGGTAAAAATAAAACATGCTGACACCCGGAAATTAAAAGGGGAGGCTGGTGGCACAGCCACCTTCTCAAAGCAGACAGACTAGCGAGTGTTCCACCTGTGGTGTATGCTGGTCCAGTGCAGTCTCTAGAGGGGCCGGGACTTGTGTAACACGTTGGCCTCAGCATCCCTAAGTCCCTCTCCTCCCCCAGCTGTGCTGAGTTGCGTCAGTGCGTCAGTGAAAGCACTCATTATCCCGGCCAATATGAAAAGGTCACTTAATGCACTGTGTTCCCTCTCCTGACAGCCTGAGAATTGGTTCGTATCAGTGCACTCCGTTATTTATGACTCGGCTTACAGTTGAGCAAACGCATTTCTTTTTTTTTTAATTGAAATTTTCAACGTGAAGGTTCCGTTACCACGTGTGGTGATAAATACTATCAGTGTGTTTCCCTCTCAGACACTGGCTCCTCTCCTCTTTCACCAGTGCCAGACAATTCCATCTCACATACTATAGATGACACAAATTTGACTACCCTTTCACTTTAAATGCCAGGTGCCCTTTTCTTTGAAATAACCAGGAAAATGCATTGCACACCATTTCTACCCCCTGCCACATCTGACACACACACACACTCTCAAGCTCTTAACTCAAAGGATTTAAAACGGTCTGCTTCATGACCTCCACCCTTTAAGAGATTGGACTCCCTCCATTCCTGAGGCAGGGCTGGCAGCATTGTGTGTGTGTGTGTGTTTGTGTGTGTGTGTGTGTGTGTGAGTGTGTGTGTGTGTGTGTTTGTGTGTGCGTGTGCATATGCATGTGCGCACGAGAGAGAGAGAGGTGGTGTGGTTGGGTGAAGTTTCAGGCAGTTGTTGGTCAAAGACAGGCCCACTGCACAGTGATGTAAGAAGCAGTATTAATCACTGATGCAGAAGTAGGCAATTTTTGGCAGAGATTTTGTAGTTTATGTTTTGTATGATCCCTTAAGTATTTGAACAGACAATTGAAAGTGAATAAGCTAAATCTATTAAATACAACCCTCAATAATGAGAATTGGGAAGTGATTTATAGGCAAATCCACCTTCAAATCCCAATGCACTGTATGAGCTGTCAACACTTGGCAAAAGACAAAAATGCATTGCATTCTTCTTCCTTAAGATATTTAACAGGGAATATCTAACAGAAAATCGCGTTTTGGCTCCAGGATGCTTCAATAGCGGCCTTAAGCTCATCCACAGTCTTGGGTCTGGCGTCTCTCAACTTTCTCTTCACAATATATCACAGATTCTCTATGGGGTTCAGGTCAGGAGACTTGGCAGGCCAATTGAGCACAGTAATACTATGGTCAGTAAACCATTTACCAGTGGTTTTCGCACTGTGAACAGGTGCGAGGCCATGCTGAAAAATAAAATCTTCTCCATCTCCAAAAAGCTTTTCAGCAGAGGGAAGCATGAAGTGCTCCAAAATTTCATGATAGCTAGCTGCATTGACCCTGCCCTTTATAAAACACAGTGGACCAATACCAGCAGCTGACATGGCATCCCAGACCATCACTGACTCTGGGTACTTGAGGTATTTTGGCATTTCCTTTTCCCCAGTCTACCTCCAGACTCTGGCACCTTAATTTCCAAATGAAATGCAACCTTTGCATAATAATACTTTGGACCACAGAGCAACAGTCCAATGCTGCTTCTCTGTAGCCCAAGTCAGGCGCTTCTGCCGCTGTTTCTGGTTCAAAAGTGGCTTGACCTGGGGAATGCGGCACCCGTAGCCTATTTCCTGCACACGCCTGTGCACTGTGGCTCTGGATGCTTCTACTCCGGACTCAGTCCACTGCTTCCGCAGGTTCCTCAAAGTCTGGAATCGGCCCTTCTCCACAATCTTCCTCAGGGTCCGGTCACCTCTTCTCATTGTGCAGTGTTTTCTGTCACACTTTTTCCTTCCCAGAGACTTCCCACTGAGGTGCCTTGATACAGCACTCTGGGAACAGCCTATTCATTCAGAAATGTCTTTCTGTGTCTTACCGTCTTGCTTGAGGGTGTCAATGATGGCCTTCTGGACAGCAGTCAGGTTGGCATGATTGTGCTTTTGAGTAATGAACCAGGCTGGGAGTTTTTAAAAGCCTCAGGAATCTTTTGCAGGTGTTTAGAGTTAACTCTTTGATTCAGATGATTAGGTTTATAGCTCATTTAGAGCAACTTTTTATGATATGCTAATTTTTTGAGATAGGAATTTGGGATTTTCATGAGCTGTATGCCAAAATCATCAGTATTAAAACAATAAAAGACCTGAAACATTTCAGTCAGTGTTTAATGAATCTAAAACATGATGAAAGTTTGATTTACATCATTACATAATGGAAAAGAATTAACTTTATCACAATATGCTAATTTTTTGAGAAGGACCTGTATAGGAAAAGTTTTTCTATTTTCCCTTTTCGAATGATTGATTGCCTTTTCCCTTGGTTCAGGTGGTGTCCTGGAAAAGTTGTGAGACAATCGATAACACAATACTAGTGTCTGCTTCGAAAGCTATTGATTATTCATCACTTGTGTTACATGCCTGTCTGTACACACTGGTCAAAAGAAATGTTTGGGGGAGAAAAAAATCTATCTTCTCTGTCTCAGGGGCAGGTTAAGGTGGAGGATCCAGGCAGCTGCTGTCCAGTCTGCAGGAAACAGTTTCCAGGTAAGTAAAACATACAGATTATTTATGGGTCTATGTTGTGATTTCAAAACCATCTTCATTTATTAAAAAAAGAGATCACAATTAGTGAGAGATTACATTACATAACCTTTTTTTTTTATTTATTTTTTTTTTAAGTTTTTTTTATCTTCTTCAACTTTATTTTTCTTTTCTTTATCTGTAACGCTGCAGTAACACACAAATTCCCCCGTTGTGGGATCAATAAAGTTTATCTATTCTATTCTATTCTATTCAATCCTCTTCCTCCTCATCTGTGTTTTCACCAGGCGAGTCTGAGTGCCATCGCTACGTGCAGGTCAGGAACATCACCAAAGGAGACTGCCGGCTCGACAATGTGGAGGTCAGCTTCTGCAGGGGACGCTGTCTGTCCAGGACTGATGTCATTCTAGAGGTACAGAAAAGATACATATACACACACACAAAAACACACACACACACACACATCAGCTGAGCAGAAGACATCACTCTGAATATCTTCAGGCTGTGATGACAGGTATTGACCTCCACAAAACACTGACAACTGGAACCTCAATGAAGATCAATAGTGGTGGCACCCTTGACTAAAATAGAAAGAACTGATGCACTCTCTTTCGGTTACTAATTGTCTTGTTTTGTCACAGCTCCACAGTTAATTGTGTTTAATCATATACTGCAATCTCACCCACTACAATTCTGTGATCTTCAAATAATTCAATTCAAATCAATTCAATTTAATTATACATATGTAGATGTAAAATGCTCAAAAAGTCTGTTTTGTCTAAAAGCCACTAAACCATTATTAATTACTCTGGGGAACTTATCAGTATTATTGCATATCAGTGCTGGCAGATTTCCCAGCTGTTCCTGCTTAGACCCTGCATGGGCTGGTTTTAACAAGAAAAAATTAAGTCAAACACATACAGCTGCCGTGAGAGCAGGTAAACCAAAAAGTAGGCTGCATCATTTAGGAGTCATCTGTGATCTAAATTTAGGTAGAGAGACTGTGTGTGTGTGTGTGTGTGTGTGTGTGTGTGTGTGTGTGTGTGTGTGTGTGTGCTTGTGTCAGGGGGTCATGTTTTTCAGTGATTCTGTCTGCTCCTTGTTTTCATTCCCCTCGTTCACGTGTTATGGTTCTTGTCCTTGTAAAAGACAGTAAAAGCTTTTTGCATCATCACCATGGTGACTTTGTTTTACATCTCTACTGTAAAAATAGAATGAGTCATGCTGGGTGATTATTAAAAATAAACATCTGATCAGCCAAATGTGTCATTGCCTCATGTTACTGTGGCAACAAGGGATGGTTACCAGTGACTAGCCAGTGCCGGGAAAAGTTCTCCTTTCATTGATCAACTAAAGACACACACACACACAGACACACACACACACACACACTGCAGACCTCAACATGTAAAGCATCGATAACCGCTGTTTCTTATCTTTTTGATCATGGACTTGCTTACTGATTCGTTCGTCTCTTTTCATGTATCATCCTCTGCTTTACTTTTTTACTGTTTCACCCGCACTAATAGGACACATTAAACACTGTTTTCTATCAGGCAAAACACCAAGTTTGAGTTTAAAATTTCCAAGAACTATAAAGTACAGATAATTTAGTCTGAAATGTGTTTCTGACTGACAGATATTTATCAACAAATGACCTAAGCTGCACTAATCAATAGATTTAATCTTGTTTGGTGTATCTTTGTATTTTTATTATATTGTTATTTATATTTTCCTCCCTTTTTATAGCTTCTCAATAAAGTATAGTTAGCTAGTTTCTCCACCTGCCTCCTGCCAAAACTCCTCCTTTAAATTTACTTTCTTTTCATCCTCTCTTTCCTGACTTCCCCACCATCTCATCATCTCACATCGTTCAGTTCCTCACATCAACAACACATAGTATTCATTCATCTTCTTTCTCGACTTATAGTACTCTCTCAAACCTGCCCCATTCTTTATATTCACTGTGTACAGGAGCCCTACCTCCAGTCCCTGTGTGAGTGCTGCAGTTACCGGTTGGACCCGGACACTCCGGTCCGCTTCCTCAGCCTGCAGTGTGTGAGTGGGGAGAGTGAGCCGGTCGTCCTTCCCGTCATACACAGCTGCGAGTGCACCAGCTGCCAAGGTGGGAGAGTTCGGGAGAGTGCAAACCATCGGTTTGCAAAGCACTTCCATGAAAAGCAGACATTTAAATATATGCAAAATGCACATGGCACCTGTTCACACATTTCAGGTTTCAAGCAGGAAAATTTTACAGGTGAACTCAAAACAGGAAGAGTTGAGATCACAGCAGCTCTATTAGATTATTTGCCAAAGTCCATATTTTTTATGCATGCCAAAATGTACAAGTGTCTTTTTCTATTAGTGCAAGACTGACACAAACACACACAATTACTGACACATACATTTACACAGAAATGTACGTTTGTCTTTGACCACCATGAATAATTCAATCAAGGATTCCCCCCTCTAAAGCAACTATGCTCTAATCCATTCATCAACATGGCTGATTGGGTTAGTTGATTGGAAGTAGCCACCATACAATGCAGAACATCCCCCCCAGCTTGTATTCCCCTCCCAGTGCTACACAACTGTCTGACGGATTTGCTCATTCCAGCAATCAATATCTCATCTCACACATACACACACACACACACACACACACATTAACCACTGCCATTGTAGGTTTCCTCATTTATCCTCTGATGCTCCTTCTTCTGTCTATTACACACACAGACACGCATACACGCATACATGCCTGCTAAAGACTTGCATTTATTCTTTTGTGACATACTTTCTACAATTCTTAAATTTAAATATTTTCAGATGAAAAAGTGAAATTTTGCTCTGTTTGTTTTGTCTTCATTCACAGGAGGTGATTTGTCGAAACGCTGAGCAACTGTGGGCTGCAAATGTGTGTGTGTGTGTGTGTGTGTGTGTTTGTGTGTGTGTGTGTGTGTGTGTGTGTGCACGAGAGAGAGCAAGAGAAGGACATGTATGACACAGAGTGAGAGCACCACACTGTTGCTACATGGGTGGCAGATGGAAGGATCATGCAAATAGATGTAGTCTTTAGGACCCTTATGTTGATGTACACATTGTGTTGTCCTCAGTCATCATATGACTGGGAGCTACTGGAGTTCCTGTCCTTAAAATATAGTCAATTCTTCATCCTGTGCAGCCGTTTTTTTATTGTGTGTAATATTAAAGAACCTATGATTCAGTCAGTAACCTCTACTTTAAATTTAAAAGGTAGATTTGTCTTTCATTTGACAGTTTACAATGCAGATCCAATAGTGGTCAATAAACATTTTGTACACATGGAGACAGCTGTTGCCAGTCTTTTATTTTTTAAATACGCTTATAAATATGCATGCTGTATTCCTGCATCACATATAAATGTTTTTAAACTGCAAAAAGGTTTATATTATCTGAAAAAAAGAAGAAAAAATGATCTTCCCTAATAACCAGGGCCTGTCTTTCAATGTTACATTTACTGTATATATTCTAGTCTGACCTAGTTCTTCATTCAAGTGATTGTTTATTAAATAATGACTGAATGCTTTTGAGATTTCTTTATAAAATGTCAGTTACACTTTTTTCGCCAGTTCACACGTCTTTGCATCTTCAATCTTTTAGACTCAATTAAGGATTTAATGGGTAACGTTGTTCTCAAAGTGGGTTCTGGAAACCCACACAGGGTCTCCCTCCATAAAACCTGTGGTACAGTTTCCATACTGTACTTTCACCAGCTTGTTGCAAACTGCAACTTTACCACTAGATGCCACCAGAAACTACATACTCTACTACTATGCAGTTCTTGTTAAAGACAAGCTCACACCATTCAGTTGTACTAAAGCAGATATTTTTTAAGTAATTAATTAAGAAAGTACAAAGACAACTAAGAGTAACTTTCCTAAAAGTTCATGAATCCATATAGATTACAAATTAATTTAAACCCCTTCCACATCTGTGTGAATGGAGTTTAAACCTCTGTTGATCTGCATGCATTTTAACCATAAGTGCTCTTTTTTTCATGTGCCTTTCTTGGGGAAAACAACTAAATTGGAAACATGGTGTGCCAGGGGAAGTGGAGTTTTTAATAGAGCTGATATTACTGCTCTGAAATGTTCATTCATTACAGGAAGATGTAATTTCTAATGGATCTATCAGACTGAAGCCTGGAGCTTTCTCACTTTATTTAATTCAGATGTTCATTGATTATTGTGCAGGTTGTAGCTACTGCAGCTTCTAAGAAAATAAACCTTTGCTTCCATCCATCTATGTGGCAATCCCATGTGTGGAATCATAAACACAAAAAGAGTAAAAAAAAATCTGTAACAAGAACATGTCTGGCACTTCTCTTTCTCTCCTCTGCCCTTTCCTCTCTCCTCTATTCTCCCCTCCCTAACTCTCTCTCTCTCTTTTCCTGACTAAATAAGGGAGTTAAAGAGGGAAGGCTGACCAGAACGGCTCCTTATAGTTATAGCTGCTTTATTAAATACTGCTGGACTTAATAAGTGGGAACTGATGCATTTTTAATTCATGGCAAAACGACACATCTTGATTGATCACTCCTCAGTTCTTGTCCAACTTGCAAGGCTGCAATTCATTATGTTTGACCAATCACTAAAAACTGTGATCAGTGTAGAAGTTGAATGCATTCATGGTTCAAGTCACTTTGATGAATGTGTGCACCGAGAAGCCTGGTTGTTCTAGGCCTGGATCTGACACAGCGGAAAACAAGCAAACGTTGCTCAGTTACATCACTGAGACTGATTTAAAGGGTTTCACAGAACTCTTAAGGTTGTTGGACAAGCAGGGGGGAGAGATTTGTGTCTGCTAACACCTTCACATTCAGTCAGAAAATTGACTGTAATGCTTCAAATGTAATGTAAAACAATGAAAAAACAAATTAGATAGGACACGTCACGCATCTCAGAAGTCTGCAACAAACAAATACTAATGTGTAATATGAAAGGTTTACAGAAGCAAATAACTTAGCAAGCAAATAATAAATATTTAGGGGTCTTTTAAAAAATAAATATAGAATAAAACCATTTTTTTAATTAAAATATTTTATTAGGCCTATTGAATGGTGATAAAGAGCCCCAGCTCATTCTTGTCCAAAATTGTGTTCAAAATTTTGTTTGTGCAAACGAACTCTTCATGTTAATAAATAAATACTTAACAACTAAACAAAATGTCAAAATGTTTAACAAATCTCCTGTAAGTTAAGTGCTATTTCCTGGTAATTGTCTTGCAGTTTTCAGTATCGGAATTCTCACATTGCCTCCCAGCTGGAGGCAATAAATCTTTCATTCTACACAAATAATAAACCTGTCAATCCCTTTATTCCCTGCTCGTAAATCATCAAACGCACCATCAACTCACGATATCCGACGCTCCGTGAAGGCGGCATTCCCGCCTTGACGGAAGAGGGGAACCCCGACGTTGTGACGTAACTGAGGCGCGTGAGCGGGTGAATCCCCGTCATCAGGCAGGCATTGACGCGACGGATGCAGGTGAAAGAAAGAAAAAAATAAAAGAAACGTTTTTTTCTCGTTGGAGCAGGTAGACGCGCGTTCGCACGCGTGCGCGCACGAGGCGAACACCTGCAGAAGCCGTTTGACCGCAGGTGCCTGATAAACCCGCACAAAGACGCGTTCATCGCATTTAAATGCAACGTAAACGCTAAAACCGTTTTTTTTTTACACACGGTTGTCTTTTTTGTATTTTTGTATCCAATATATATATATATATATATATATATATATATATATATATATATATATATATATATATATTTATTTTTTTTTTTTTCGTGTTAATATTGTGGTTGGTTTATCAACTTCTTAACCAGCCGTAACGATTAGTTCCGCTCAGTAAAGGGTTAAAAGAGGCGCAGGCTAGACGCCGGCGGAGCTGAAGTCATCCGGCACAGGGAGGAGGAGGAGGAGGAGAGACACCGGGCACACCTCCTAAAACACCGAGCTGTCGATTCAAGCTGCGGATCTGCGCCTCTCTCCTGTTTCTCCTGTTTTCTTTCACAAATTTTTGTTCTTTTTTTCCCTCCACAAACACACACAGATATTGAGAAGCAGAGAGAGAGTCAGAAAGGTGGAAGAGAAACTAATAATAATAACAACACTAATACTGATACTACTAGTAATAAGACGCGCGGCTCAGCGCAACGCCTCCGCTATGGCTCCAGCGAAGCTCGTCGGAAGACCTGCCTGGTCCTGGTCCGCCCGCGCGCCGGACCTGGCTGTAGCGCGCGATCAGAGGTCTGCTCCGCTCCAGCGAGTGTGAGACCGGGAGGAAACACCAGCTGCCGGACCGCCCCTCAGAGGGGACAGAAACGCGCACACTCCGCTGGAAGCGACTCAGGATCCGCTTGTGCGTCCTTGTGCGGCGCGCGCGTCGTTTTTCCAGACCTCTGCACTCCTCACTTTCTCCTGGAGACGCGCCAGAAGTCTCGAGTCTCTTCGAGACGACTCGGAAGGGGGAGGGAGAGTAGGTGGGGCGGGGGGGGGGCTTTGGCTCCTTTTGGATTACTTTCCTGACCCGTCAGTGTTCAGGAACCCGAAGCTGGGAACTCACAGACACAACTTGGAGGACTTGGTATAAAAGAATACAAAGAACAAAAAACAAAACGCAGCCTCGTTTGTGATCGAGTTAAAACTCCCGCAGAGTCTTTCAAATTCCAAGGGCCACCGCAGCGAAGATGCCGGTCCGGAGGGGCCATGTGGCCCCGCAGAACACCTTCCTGGACACCATCATCCGGAAATTCGACAGTCAATGTAAGGTTCTAGTTTATTGATTGAATTTCTTTGCAATTAACGTGATCCTGTTTTTCTTTAATTTTCTTCATCCTACAATAGTAAATTATTGATCTATTGTCTCAGAAACTGTTTGAGCATGTTGCTAATGATGGTTAAAACCACCAACAAGTTACAGTGATGGTGTGGAGATTACTTGGAAAATGTTTCACAAAAATGGATAAAATACATCATTTAAACATGAGGAGTTTGTTCAAAACAATAATTAATAATTACTAAATGATAACAGGAAAAAAAAAGTTTAATGCCTTTGATTAAATAGTAATTGCATGACATTACAAGACTAAGCTCATTCTACTCCAAATGAACTCTTCACAAATTCATTTTCTGAACAAAACTGAGTCCAGCCTCTGTCATTCAGTGTGTGTGTATAATTACATTCAAAAGATCATGAAACAATAACACAATGCTCTTTTTTTCATGCTTAATGTCACAGCAAGTCTCACAGATGCTGCTGATTCAGCTGCTTTTGTAGGGAAAAAAAACAACAATCTGCACAGGCTGGAAAAAACATCGCTTTTTGAGAGCCAATCCATTACTTACTATTAAACCTGTTCCACCGATGGAAAGTTGCCTTGAAAGAAAAAAAAAAAAAAACTAGTCAGTGGCATGTTATGAGCCACAAAACCAAAATGTATCTGAGCTACTAAATTTTTCATACTACAGGAGTCAGAAATTTGAAGTGTGTCTATATTATTTCAAAATACACTGGCTTCATCCAACTAATCATCCTTATCTGTGATGAGGACCATTCATGTTTTTTCTGACTTGCCTCAGCAGCCACACCTGCACTTTTCCTGCGGAAATTCACCTCAGGGGCCGATGGGGATGATAAGGGATGTTTGCCGTTAACATTTTAGCATCTGAGGCCGGGGGAAGGTTTATCTTCAGGTTTTTAGTGAATCTCAATACCTTTAAATACCTCCCATCTGGAGCTGGGAAAAGTCTTTACTTAACACCTCCAACTCTTGAGGCCCCCCCCACCCCCCCACCCCCTTTATATGCTCTTTCTGCCAGGAAACATAGTGATCCTGTGTATCACCCTATCACAGCTTCAAACAAGGTGCCACAGTGGTAGATTTGATGCAAATACACATGGCTTCTCATCACAGAAGTGCTGAAAACAACTCCGCACAAGTGCAGTCAATTTGAATAATTGATGCTTGGAGTTGGGTAATTGACATTAATCTTTCACTGCTTATTTTTCCATTCTGATAAGCACGTTTAATTCCAAACATGAGATGATATTCTTCCATTCGCCGGGATGCCTAATGCTGCCTTTGTGTCTTAAATCTCCCGTTCAGATGCGGAGCAGGATTCCTCTCCGTATGTCAGCTGATTATTTATGAGGCAAGCGTGTCCAGTGTTACAGAGGACACAACCTGCACCTGAGAGACGGAGAAGCTCAGATTGCGCATTCCAAAAGTGGTACTTGTAACTCATAACTTCAGAGTGATTCTCAAATAATTGTTGTAGACAGAGGACGAAGAGGAGGAAGAGAAGCAGCTTTAGTGGACACTGGCTAAAGCTCAGTAGCTGTTATCCTGTCATCCTCACTCATTTCAAAGATGTTTTTCCTCCAGAAAATATTTCCATCAATTAGAGCTGCATTGCCTAGTCAATTGTTCAATCAGTTGCCCACAATAATAATAATAATAATAATAGTAATATTAATAGTAATAATAATAATAATGATGTTTAAATACTAATTGATTTGAGTCATCTTAGAATATGTCAAAATTCTCTGAATCAACAACTTTGGGAGAAACTGATCTATTTTTTATGCAGTTTTTACAACTTACAACTTTACTTTACAACTAATCAATTAGTGATTTCAGTAGTCTTTGTAGGTTGACCTCAGAGTCCAAGCCCACTGCTTTCATGTTATCTATTAGAGCTGCAATGATTTATTGATTGTTTGCAATATATTTCATTAATCATCAATAATTTTGATAACTGATTGATCAATTGGAGTCATAAGTAAGAATGAAATGTCTGAATTCTCTGGTGCCAGCTTCTCTTCTCTGATAATTGTCTGGTTTCTTTAGTCTGGTAAAAAGTAAACTGCATCTTCAGCTTTGGAAAACACTATTTTTATAACATTTTATTAACCCAAAAACTAAAAGATTAATTGTTTCAATAATCAACAGATGAATGAACTATCAAAATAGTCATTACTTGCAGCCTGATTATCCATACTGCAGCTAAGTTAATTGCCATTTATGGAAATATATCCTCGTATTTGCGCATTCATTCATCCAATTCTGTCTTTATTGTCAGGGTGGCAGCGTAAACCCCATCTGAGTAACAATCAGGAGCTGATCTAACTGGTTTGTTTGTCATGCTCTGTGGAAACATCTCATGTGGAAAGAAGTGAGGCAAAAGCAACCTTCATGGTAGAGTAAGCATTGCAGAACCAATGTTTTTTTTCACATGTGGATACTTAATGAGCAGTCCTGGAGAAGATGTCTAAGGAGAAAAATCTGCCGTCATCATTTCAGAGACACTGTACCTTCAGGACAGTAGAGTTCCTAAAAGTAATCTATTTCAGACGCTGTGACAATTTGACTAATGAAATGGGTTTGCAGTCAATAAAAGTTCAGAGGAAAGCAGCCTTCTTCTCCCGCAATGAATTTCAGTTTGGTGCTGTCTTAAAGAAAAAAGAACCACACTGTGCTTGTTTCCCTGAAGGTAATTCTGTAAAAAAAATTGCAGTATTAATGAAGACTTCATGCTGAGGTGTGTCAGCAGTTCTGTCAGTCTATTATTTTTTTTTTCTATCTAAAAGACAGACAGAACTGCTGACACACCTCACCAAAATAATTATGACAGCAGGTGATTCTTTATTTTGTTTTATTCCTGTGTCACTTTTTTCCTGAATTTTCAGCTCAGCAACCTAAACAGAAATGAACAAACAAGTGGTAATGTTGAGTGTTCTCTAATGAAAAAATAATCATATGTTAAATGTTAAACAAGGCTTGTATAGTGTTCTTTATGGTTCTATTACCTGTATGGCCTCAGGATGAGGTGAGCTGTGTCTATCTATAATGGATTATGAGCTACCTATGAGCCACAATTCAACTAAAAACAAAAATAAAATGTGCTCATAGATAGAGCTTTTCAATGTTTTCATTTTATTAAGGCTTGGAATTATACATAATTAAGGAATTACAGCTTTGGTTGAGGGTGGATGGCTGCAGCATGTTGTCCATAAGGCACCTCTCCCTTCCAGATCCACACTCTTCTAAATAGGTTCACAGGAATAGACACTTCTGGCTTAAAAAAACAAGATGGAATAAAAATACTAATACGGTCCAAGGCAAATGTGCAACTCTGCATCAACTTCATAGTTAGAGATGGTTTTAAATCTAGTTTTCAGAATCATAGGAACACCTTATTTCTGTAACATTTCTCAGCTGTCATGGTTGTTGCTAATATCAGCTTCAAAACTAAAACCATAATCCAACGCTTTATCTTTTAGCATCTGGTTGAGTCTGGTAAATCAGGTCCGACGGTCTTCCAATGAATGAAAATCAATGGGCAGTGTGATTTTACTCATGTGCGAGGTGACCAATCAGCGTCAAGAAATCAATCAAGAATAATAGACAAGCATTCCAAAAGCAGAGACCAACCCAAGCTTATTATGGCTCTCACCCAACATAGTTGTCCTGGTCGAGTCAAAGTCCTCTCCTTGTGTCAGGCACAGTGGGCAAAGAAAACAAGCTTTGCAGGTGGCAGATTTCACCACCAGGTGGCACCAGACGATGGGGCCTGTTTAAAGCTTCATTTACTGTGCAGTGTTCCAAACAATAAAACATTCTAAGTGATCCAGAAACTAGGATTTGTTCCGGATCGTTACCAAAATGTAATAATCTGTTCATGGTACCATAACTAAAATTTGCTAAAAATTTCCCAAAAATCTGTCTACAACTTTTTGAGGTATTTTGCTAACAACAGACAGACAAATAAATAATCATACAATCTGCAGCTAAAACATCACCATTTTGGATATTAGCAGAGAACATTAAAAACTTTCCTGTTGCCTCTCACCAGAATGATCTGAAGCAGCCCTCAGATTTTTGACCAAACATGTACCTCATTATCACATGCTAGCACATTCTGAAATGGTGCCAACTAGCTGAAGGATGGGCTGTTTGCTAAGAAACTTGCTCATTTTTAAGTGGCCTTGATTAAAAATGATTGTCTGTAGATTTCACTTTCTCAAAACAAGAAAAAAAAGTCATGTTCTCAAACATGTGGAAATCAATGAACCAATTTCAGAGCTGCTCTGGTTACTATACACTGATCCTCAGGGGTGTAACCCTCTCTGTGTCGTGTACTGTGATCCCCCATGTATGCTGCTACACCAAGTTTACAATGAGTGTGTGTGTTTGTGTGTGTGTGTGTGTGTGTGTGTGTGTGTCTCCTGAAAACAAGCTGTGGCACATATGACCTCAACATGAGGTCACAGCAACCTTTTAGGTTGTGTGATGTTGTCTGCTCAGTGCTCCTTAGAGAAGACTTTGACCAATTACAAGCCTCCAACCTGCTGTCCTCCCGGGAGGATGTTACCATTCTACAGCTGAAGTACAAACACTCTGTCGCCATGGCAACTGCCCCCCTGACTCCTCTACCCACACACCCTCCCACCCTTACATACATACACCCACACAGCAGGATTAGGTAGTGTTTCTACTTAACAGGTACTTCCACAGTCACATCTACCCTCACTTTAAAATATTATACCAACAGTAATTGTTACATAGTATAGTAACATGTGCTAAAGAATGCAACTCTTCAGTTTTAGCTGATTGACTTATTAACTGATTGGTCTTAATGAACCAGGAGCGAGTTGCCTTTGTTGAACCATGAATTTGCAGAATTGACACATGATGATCTCATCTGACTCATAAATGTAGAACAGGAGAATAATTGATTGTTCACTATTTTAAAGATTTTCTGATGTGTTCGGACTAGTGACAATTATTGCTGGTAAAACAGTAGGCATTTTATTAGTAGTAGGCACAAAACTCACAATAACATGTTTGTATATTGTACATTACATTAAAGTGGTCTGGCAGATAATCACACTCTTGTAAACATCCCTGTAAATTTAAAATGGTCTGGAAGTTCTTTGCCAGTCACAACTGATTTCAGGAAGTGGGAGTGTGTACTGTCTAATGTCCTTTAGGTCCAATGCATGTGTAGTCATAGCTCTGCTGAAGTTGGTTACAGAGAGACAAAAGTGGTGGAAACTCATGGCGAATTCCAGCAATTCCATCTTTAGCAACAACAGCTTATTCAGCAAAGCAAGGTTACAAAAATGAAAAGATGTCAAAAGAAGCCAAAAAGGAATCTAAGAAATAAGAATACGCATATAAGAAATTCAGCTGCAATTTAGAACTTTCAAAGCTTGTGTTGTTATTTCGGTTAGTGCAGATAACAAATTTGCCTTTAATTGTTGATGTTCGATGGATTTAATGTTCTTCCTTGCTGTTCCAAGGACTGCGCTTTTCTGACTGAGATGTCTGATGTTTTTCCAGGGATCTGTTGTAGCCACTCCTCCAGTTTGGGGGTCACTGCCCCGAGTGCTCCGATCACCACGGGCACCACTGTCGCCTTCACCTTCCAAGCCTTCTCCAGCTCTTCTCTGAGCCCTTGATATTTTTCCAGTTTCTCGTGCTCCTTTTTCCTGATGTTGCCATCACTTAGTATTGCCACATCCACCACCACGGCTTTCCTCTGCTCTTTATCCACCACCAGAATGTCTGGTTGGTTTGCCATTACCATTTTATCAGTCTGGATCTGGAAGTCCCACAGGATCTTAGCTCGGTCATTCTCCACCACCTTTGGAGGTGTTTCCCACTTTGACCTTGGGGTTGCCAGCCCATACTCCGCACAGATGTTCCTGTACACTATTCCAGCCACTTGGTTATGGCTTTCCATGTATGCTTTACCTGCCAGCATCTTACACCCTGCAGTTATGTGCTGGATTGTCTCAGGGGCCTCCTTGCACAACCTACACCTTGGGTCTTGTCTGGTGTGGTAGATCTGGGCCTCTATTGTTCTGGTGCTCAGGGCCTGTTCCTGTGCAGCCAGGATGAGTGCCTCTGTGCTGTCCTTCAGTCCAGCCCTTTCAAGCCACTGGTAGGATTTCTTGAGATCAGCCACTTCAATTATGTTCCGGTGGTACATCCCGTGTAGGGGCTTGTCCTCCCATGATGGTCCCTCCTCCAGCACCTCATCCTCTGTTCTCAATTGTCTGAGACATTCACTGAGCACGTCATCTGTTGGGGCCTTGTCCTTGATGTACTTGTGGATCTTGGACGTTTCGTCCTGGATAGTGGCTTTCATGCTGACTAATCCTCGGCCTCCTTCCTTACGGCTAGCGTGCAGTCTCAGGGTGCTGGATTTGGGGTGGAACCCTCCATGCATGGTGAGGAGCTTTCGTGTCTTAACGTCTGTGGTCTGTATCTCTTCCTTTGGCCACCTTATTATTCCTGCAGGATACCCGATCACTGGCAGGGCGTAGCTGTTTATTGCCCGGGTCTTGTTCTTACCATTGAGCTGGCTCCTTAGGACTTGCCTTACTCTTTGGAGGTATTTGGCTGTTGCCGCTTTCCTTGTTACTGCTTCAAGGTTGCCATTTGCCTGTGGTATCCCCAGGTACTTGTCACTGTCCCCAATGTCTGCTATTGTTCATTCTAACTTATTAGATTAACCAACAATAGATTCATCTACTAAGAAGTCAGTGTGAACAAGGCCTGATCTCATGTATCTGTGCTGTAAAGCTCCATTTATGTCCAAAACCCATTAAAAACATTAAGAACACAAACACTTTGTTTTTTATTATTATTTTTATTAATCCCTGGACCAAACAAGTCCGTCACTAGGGACAAATTAAGGGTTTATTTACTTAAATTTCAGTAGTAGAAAGTAACAAAGCACATTATCTCATTAACATTAAGTACTGTACTTTTAAACTAAGTTGAGTTTGTGTATTATACTTGAATATTTATATTTGATGTTACTTTATACTTAGATTAGGAACCACTGCATTATACCAGCTGTCTGTATATAAAGTTAATGCTAGTTAAACTAGCTCCACCTCAGCAACAAGTTGTTATAACAATGATGCTTCAGTATTCATATTCTAATTACTACTACAAAATTATTAATTTTACTGCAATAATTTAACCACATCAAGCTCATAATTCTTGTGTACTTAAGTAAACTTTTAATGAGAAATTTTTCTACATTTTATCGGACATGACTTTTTAGGGGTTTCCTGTGGTGGTGGTGTTAAGGTAGAGTATCACTATATTTAAAATGTAAGGCACTGATATGGCATTACATTTACATTTACATTTTACTAGTAATGTAGTAATGTATGTAGCAATGTAATTAGTAATTCATGTTCTGGTTGTTTGCACATGATAAGGGGGAGATGAGCCTTTATATGGTGATAAAATAAAGCTTTTTTTTAGAGGAGAGGATTGGGGCTCCATTAACCCAACTGGTCACAATAAATAATAATTCTTAAGAGATACAGCAGGTATTATCAGATATTAAATGCATACTACATGCATATAAGATGATTTTTCACCAAAACCTCATCTGTACCTGTAGAATATGATGCAACAATAAACAAATGGGTGACATTTAAGTTTTAACACCCCTCATAAATTTTGAGGAGTTGGTTCTGACCAATTATCAAACCTGATCTGTATGTTAGAGGGCTTTCCAGGACAGAGGGAACAAATAGAACTGATAGAACTTAGTGCTGCAACTAATGACTATATTGATAGTTGATCAATCTATTGATTATTAAAACCACAGGCGTTGCATTGAGCGATGCAGATGCTGGGATGCACCAGGGCCATCACCAACTTGAAAATGTGGAACAAGAGTTGTTGAACATTTTCTTCTCAAAACTAACTCGAAACAATTATCTAAATAGTTGGCAATAATATAAAAGTTGGCAACTTCAACCGAGTCAATCAAGTAATTGTTGCAGCTCCAGTTTTAAAGCGCATTGTGCACACAACCTCCTGCATATTTACACATTATATTACATGTTTCAATAAATTACCAGGAAAAATACAGGACAACATAACCTGACTCATATAGGAGTGAGCTCTTTATTTGTTCCTGGCTTTAAAAATTGTTAACTTGCATGAGGAGCATCACCAATTATGAAAAAGAAAAGGTTTGACACCTTATAATGTTGTGATTGTCTTTGTAGCAGCTGCGTGTGCAGAGAACACAGAGGTAGCAGGAGGAGAATAGCAATGCAGAGTTGTTTTGTTTGATATTTTCTCCACATAAAGAGTCATTAGAAAACACTGTTACAGTATTAGCAGTAGTAGTAGAGAAACTAAATATGCAACATCCAACAAAGTATTTTAATGTAATTATGCTGTTTTTCCAGGCTTTTTTTTTTACACATCTGTCATAAAAACACATCCCTGCCATCAACTTAAACCTCTTGGTTGTCTACCTGAACATTTAGAGGCCGATGCTTTGATGAGCTCTGTGGTGAGTTGCATAAGGTGAGGAGACAGGTTTGGCCATGTCTGTATCTCTGTTCATGGTCATCCTTTTAAAATTGGAAGAAAAGATTTATCAACATAATGGAAAAAAAAAATCTGTCTGTTTTAGTGTACCAATACATACGAAGTAATATGGTACCAACGATCTTTTCGGGTAGTTCACTTTATCCCTCTGTTCCATCTGTTTCACTCGGAGGGTGTAAACAGAGCAACACTGATACACTGGAGCTGGAGTCATTTTGCACTTTATTGGTGTGAAATCACTCAACCTGCTCTCTCTCTCTTTCCCTCTGTCTTTTCTAGTCTTCTTTTCCTTCCACCCGTTCATGCACACGCCCACACGCAGTATCGAGCCGCCTGCGGAAAGCTCGGAAATGAGCACACGCACACACACACACACACACACACACACACACATACATACATGTACTGCTAAAACTCTCCTATCCTGTAAACATTCTTCTTTCTTGCCGTCCTCCCTCTCTACCTTCCTCCTTCCTCCTTTCTGCTCTTTGTCTCGTTTGACAACTGTTTTTGCTCTCTCTCTCTTTCTCTCTCTCTCTCTCTCTCTCTTTCTCTCTCTCTTTCTATCCCTCCCTCCTTCCCTTCTCTCTGCCTCTGCTGCCTAGCCCACTGTACTGCCATGCCTAACTGTCTTCAGATCTGGAATGGGCATGCATCCAATCAGCCAATGTGGCACCTGCTGTGGCGCAGGGAGGAGGTGGTTTTATACTGGTAAACAGACTAGAGAAGTGTGTATGTGTTAGTACAGTTACTGCATCTAACATGTTTGATTTAGGGTGTTCCTGCCCAGAAATACTCAACACATAAGGACTGCAGATTAACTATTGCAGACAACTATTTGATAATCAATAAATGTATACACTACTGAAATGATCGATTAATTTGTTTGGTTCATAACAATATGTAAATGTTGTTTACTATTTCCCCAAGCTACAGATTCATCTTTGGTTCGGATAAGTCCACAACCCAAACATCACTGTTTACTAATATAGAATACTAAGGAAATCAGAAAATATTAACATTTAAGAAGCTGGAACCAGAGAATTTGGGCATTTTTATCCTAAAATTGACTTAATTCGATTAATCAATGTCAAAATAGTTGCAAATTAATTTAATAATTGGCAATTAATCAATTAGTCGTTGCAGATCTACCAGTTACAATGCAGCTCTTGTACAGTATATTTGAGCTGCAATTATTAGTCGATTAATCAATTACAGTAGTCACAATGATTACATTAATCTCCAACTATTTTAATATTCAATTAATTGGTTTGAGTAATTTTATTTTACACAATTTTATGAACCAAATAACCAATTAAAGTAATTGTTTTTCAATAATATGTTGATTAAACATCTATCAGAAGAGTCATTGTTTGCAGCATTCCTCATATCTGGGTTAGTGTAAGTCATACAGCATTTGTGTTAGCTTGCATTGCAATTTCATCATTACCACATTTACAGTCAATTCAGTTCTTCTTCTGTATTGGACAAAGCCAAGAGTGGGCTGGCCTCCGTGTGAGAAAGCTGACATAAATGACGTGAAACAAGCTATAGTAAAAACACTTTTGGAAATGTGTGATTGAGGGATAGATGAGCTTCTAAAATCAGTTTTCTCAGAGCACACTTTTCACATTAGAAACATGTCTGGGAAAGCTATATCTGCCTCTACATCATCAGCTTTAATTGCCCATGCCTTTTAAAAAATATGTTAGCACCAATATCGAAAGCATCAAACACTGCATCTCTGCCCTGCCAAAATAAAAAGATGAGATAAGTAGGATATATGACAGCACCTTGTCATGCGAAGCTTGTTAGATATTTAAAGGCAATCAAGGATGTTTATTCCTTACCTTAAACTAAGTACAAGTACAGCAATCTTCACTGACCCAAAAATGAAGAAGAAACAACAAATGTAGTTTTTCCACATTAAAGAACTTAATTATGTCCAAAGAGCATTCCAATAAATACACAATAATAAACACCTAAACAGGCTTGCTTCTTGTTTAACGGGAATCATTGATCTCGTCCTATTTTAGCCACAAGTTGCTATGTTGATCACAAGCCTGTGTAAAGGAAATAAGCCACCACATGCTTTGAAATGATCATTCTCTTTGTTACAGTGTTTGAAGTGTTTGAAGTCCAATATCCCATAGGAGTCACAATCATACACAATTTATGTGCAATACCACTATTCGGTGCCAAGGCAGGAGTTTGTGTGTCCTATATCTTCCTAACAGGATCCATTGCAGCTTCCTGGTGAACCAGGATAGCAACAGAACCTCCAACAACTGAAGATCCTTCAGTGGCTGCACTGAAGCATGTTCTGAGAATGAGAATACACAGAACACAGCCAGGAAGATGATCAGGGGATGAGTCCAGTAGTTGAAGGTTCTGCCTCCCATTTTAATTTTAGAAATTCTGGGAACCCCTAATATTCTTGGAGCACATTGTTCACGATGGTTGATACAGAAGTATCAAGTCCTTAAGGTAGAATGGAGTCTGACCGTCAAGAGCTTTGTAGGTGTGGAGAAGGAGGATTTGGAATTCTATTCTTGATTTCATAGGAAGCCAGTGCAGAGAGGCCAATACTGGTGAAATATGATCCTTTCTTCTAGTGCCTGGTATTATATGCACAGCTGCAGTCTCGATCAGCTGGAGAGTCCTTGGAGCAGCTGGAGCAGCTGGACAATGAAGAATTGCAGCCTGGAAGTAACAAATGCATAGACAAGTTTTTCCTGCATTTTTAGAGACAGGAAGTGTCTGACCTTTGTATGTTGCATTGATGATAGACGGCAGTCCCAGAAATATGTTTAATGTTGGCAGAGAATGACTTCTATCTTGATTAAAGATAACTTCTAGATTTCTTACAGTGGTGCTAGAGGCCAAGGAGATGTCATCCAAAATAGTTATATCAGTGATTATTAAATTTCTTAGTTTGGGCCTGAGCACAATACCTTCAGTTATGTCTGAATTAAACAGCAGAAAATTGTAGGTCATCCAGAATTTTATATCCGATATGCTTGAAGTTTTGCTAGCTGGTTGGTTTCATTCAGCTTCATTGATAGATACAGTTGTGTGTCATCTGCATAACATTGGAAAATAATTAATTTGTGTTTCCTACTATTTTACCTAATGGAAGCATATAATGGGTAAAAAGTATTGGTCCCAGCACAGAACCTTATGGAACTCCTTGTGTAACTTGTGTACAACTGTTTGGTGACTGCTTTTTTCAGGATCTAATTACAGCTACTCAGTCAAAGTAGGTACAGAAGGTAGTGGGAGAGAAATAGGGGGAGACATGCAGTAAAGTAGGCAAGTGCTCTACCCCTCTACCACTGTAGGAATTTAACTTTTAATGATGAAAATTGATAATAATGATGTTTGAAGTATCCGTCCAAAGTATTCCACAAGATAGATAGATAGATATAGCTTTTCAGAATGCTTGGATAGAAGCATTGAGAATGTTCATGCATTTTCAATTGGTCTTTTTGACATTTGTTGCATTGCCCTCAGCTGCAGGGGTGGATTGATTCTGTGTTTATATGTGTAGGGAGGTGAAAAAAGGCTTGCACGGCATCAAGGTATTATGGTCCACCAGGGTATTTTGAAATCATTAAAAAAACAATCCTGTCAATCGATCTGTTCAAACCACACCAACGCAACTTTGGAGAGGCTATTCTGAATGAATAATATCTGTATTGAACATACACAAAACAAATGTGAGTCAGCAGCTGCTGCATGATTAGAATATGAAATGTTAACATGACCTGAGAATAGATTTAGACTTAGACCACATGAACACAGATATTCTGAAACCATACTTTTATGATCTCTATTTAAAAAAAAATCCATCCACACCACTGAAGTGATAAAAAAAATTATATTTTGGACTACATGAAGGTGCAAAATCCTCCTCAAACAATGTCATGCAGATACCAAAGTAGTAGGTGTCACTGGTAAGAGCAAGGCTTCATGGTCTCCAACCTACAATGTACCGCCTTACAGTGTGAGGTAAAACAATGGAGAAAAGATTTTTTTTCTAAAATTATGTAGCAGAATATAGTAGAATAAAGTACAATGTAATGTTTCGGATGTTGGCAGCCTTTAAACCGCAAAGACTAAGAAGTAACTGCTGTTTTCCATCCACACATTACATCTGAAACTGGACTTTTCTCACAACTGTGGTTACATGTAGATGAAGTTCATTTCTTATCAAAGCCACTGCCATAACCTTCTGGTATTTTGAACAGTGCTTGTTTTTTTTCCTTTTGCTTGATGTTTTGGATAAGTTGGATTGACTTCCTTACTGTGTACCAATCTTTGGTTGGAATAATCCTTTGGATTCAACCGAGTCAAGTCGTGCAGCTGAGTCCCTACCACTCTATGCTAAGTTCTTGACACATTGACACAGTTCCCTTGTCAACGGCATGTACCTGAAGCATGGAGACAGCAATTTCCTGCAGTTTTGAGCTTTTTATTGATTTCCCCCCTGACCAGCTTTTCAGTATGGTGGAAGTGAACATGGCAGATTTGCAGTAGCTCTTTCCTAAACAGAAACCTCATGATTTTATCTTACTCGTCCTACAATTTATGGACAACTTGTTAACTGAATATTGAAAACAGAGCAAGACTTGTTGTGGAGCTATTTTTAAAACACTGTGTAACAAATAGGATTGCAACACTCATTCCCAAACCTTTCAAAGCAAGTCCAATGAATGAAATGGGAAATATTGCATTGTACAGCTCATTGAGATGGATATGATTACACACTGACCTTCCCACCAGAGTTTATTCAGTTTTTCACAAAGTCATGAATTTTTTTTTACTAGGATTTACGTATATCTGCCATGTAAGCTTCCATTATATTGAAAATCTGCTTGAATGGAAATTGCTACAAAGCGGAGTCCTGGGGGGATTTATGGTCTTCATGCTTCAGATACAGTATATGCCGAAAAAAAAGGCTAGATTTCCAAAACACTGAACTATTCTTTCAATTAGAATCACTGTCCTGATGAATAAAGTGCTCTAGCGTTTTCAATCGGTGTAAAGTTTTCACCTGTTATCCTTTGTAATTCAAGTTGTCCAATCCAGGTATAAAGGTGAACAATAGCTGAGAGACAGCGTTTTTGTGTTTTGGTAGCTTCCGGTATTTTCCTGTCCGTCTCCTCTCAGCCCTTCGCCTGTACCTCTATTTGTCACTGCTTTATCTCCTGGCAGCTGCCCTTTCGCTCTCGTCCTCCCATTCATTAATTCTCCCTCCTCGGTCTTTTTTTAAAACTTCATCACACCTCTCTCTTCCAGTCACTCTTTGACAGAAAAAGGCCAGCTAACCGATTTAAAGGCCCCAGGGTCCCCAGCGTCTCAGGGATTAGACCTAATTTGCATAAATCTGCATAACCTTGTTAAAGCAGAGGGAGATGCCATACATACTGTAGCCTGCGACACTTCAGAGTGAAACATCCCATTAAGGATTGTGGTGATTATGGGATTATCACTCTTAACGACTGTTGGGAGACTGGACTGGCGTGTACTCTCTGAAAAGTGTCACATTGCATGACTGAAACAGTGTGGAAGGAGGGAATCCAACATTTAGACAGGTAACCTATGGATTGCATTTACTCTAGATTTGTTCCTGGTCATGTATTTTTTTCTTCTCATGATGATAATTCTATGTTTATATATAGTTGAGCTGTTAAACATGTTAGAATTCAAATGTGGCAGCTCATTTGCCCGAGTAATTTTAGTGCTGAATTTGGTGCAATTTGGCCTCATGGTAATGCTTTAACAAAAAACTTAATTTTATTTATACAAGCCACACCCATTTGTGTTGGGTCATCACCAGGAATCATCACCAAACTCGATTAAGGAACAAATCTGATCCAAACTGGATTCACTGTCCTTTTCATATTTCTCATACGTTTTGGTATTACATACAGATTTGTTGTAGCTGGCCCTCAAATTTGCTATGAAATTATTAATATCTACTAGTACAGCCTGGGAAACATTTCCTCTTGGCTTATGCATTTTTGTATTACAAGAAAATATTTGCAACATTTGCTGTAGAAAATTGACTAGAGACTAAGAATTTTAAATTTAATAAGTCTTGCTTTTACATCACCGTACACCTTTCGTTGATATTGGCATATCCTGTTCTATTCTAACTCATAAAACCAAAGGTTAATATTTCTCCCAGACAGTGTTTATTGCTGTTGGAAGTGTTGTAGCCAGTAATAATAATAATCATATAATGTATGTAATAATATATCAGAATATTATTGATTGGCCCCATGACCCAGTGCAGATATTTGTATGCCACATACTGTTTTGAAGGAGACCAACATCCTGGATTAAGACTTCTCAGGATAACAGTAGATTGTTGGTAAAGACATTTACCAGTGTCTTTATCTAATGCATAAGGTGGATTCTTGACTCTGAGGTATGGTGATTCTGGTATGGTGACCAGGATGTTATGATATGTTATGGATCCTAGATACAGTTTTCTCTATGTCCTGTGGATGAAAAAGACCAGGTGACTGTATCTCAGATGACAATCGATTGGATAAACATGCTAGTGTGGTGGGGGCCAGACCCACATCCTGTCTAATGATTGATCAAGGAGGTGGTCTTTGTGGTGGAAGGAAGCATTGGGCAATATTTAGCTATCTGCAATTTAGACCTGCTCTCCCCACTGTGAGTTTTCCATTTTCCTTACTAGCAAAAGCAGGGGAAATTGTAAAGGTTAAAGCTTCAGCGCAAAATGGTTAACAAATAGATGAACAGCTATTGTCTTACATGAATTAACTAACACAAGTAAACAACATTTTGAAGTAAATGATCACAATGCTTCTTAAACATGCTAATTAACACCAACCCAAAGGCAGCAAAACAGAGAACTCACTATGGGGCACAATCATCAAGTCCATTGAGTTCAATGCACAATTAAAATATAAATCCATGGTCTTAAACTATGTATTGATTTATGTTGATAAAATATAAAAAAATAGGTGAATAATGAACTCGATTAAATTAACATCTATACATACAGTGGGGAAAATAAGTGCTGCTATTTTGCTATTTCTCCCACTTAGAAATCATGGAGGGGTCTGAAATTTTCATCGTAGGTGCATGTCCACTGTGAGAGAGATAAACTAAAAAGAAAAATCCGGAAATCAAAATGCATGATTTTTTAATGATTTATTTGTGTGATATAGTGGCAAATAAATATTTGAACACCTGAGAAAATGAATATTAATATTTGGTACAGTAGCCTTTGTTTGCTATTACAGAGGTCAAACGTTTCCTGTAGTTTTTCACCAGGTTTGCACATACTGCAGGAGGGATCCTGGCCCACTCCTCCACACAGATCTTCTCTAGATCAGTCAGGTTTCTGGGCTGTCGCTGAGAAACACGGAGTTTGAGCTCCCTCCAAAGATTTTCGATTGGGTTCAGGTCTGGAGACTGGCTGGGCCATGCTAGAACCTTGATATGCTTCTTACGGAGCCAGTCCTTGGTTTTCCTGGCTGTGTGCTTTGGGTCGTTGTCGTGTTGGAAGACCCAGCCACGTCCCATCTTCAATGCTCTGACTGAGGGAAGGAGGTTGTTCCCCAAAAACTCACAATACACGGCCCCAGTCGTCCTCTCTTTAATGCAGTGCACTCGTCCTGTCCCATGTGCAGAAAAACACCCCCAAAGCATGATGCTACCACCCCCATGCTTCACAGTAGGGATGGTGTTCTTCGGATTGTACTCTTCATTCTTCTTCCTCCAAACACGCTTAGTGGAATTATGACCAAAAAGTTCTATTTTGGTCTCATCTGACCACAAAACTTTCTCCCATGACTCCTCTGTATCATCCAAATGGTCATATGCAAACTTAAGACGGGCCTTGACATGTGCTGATTTAAGGAGGGGAACCTTTCGTGCCATGCATGATTTCAAATCATGAGGTCTTAGTGTATTACCTACAGTAACCTTGGAAACGTTGGTCACAGTTCTTTTCAGGTCATTGCCCCACTCCTGTCGTGTAGTTCCGGGCTGATTCCTCACCTTTCTTAGAATCATTGAGACTCCACGTGGTGATATCTTGCATGGGGCTCCACTCCGATTGAGATTGACCGTCACGTTTAGCTTCTTCCATTTTCTAATGATTGCTCCAACAGTGGACCTTTTTTCACTAAGCTGCTTGTCAATTGCTCCGTAGCCCTTTCCAGCCTTGTGGAGGTGTACAATTTTCTCTCTTGTGTCGTTGGACAGCTCTTTGGTCTTCGCCATGTTACAAGTTAAAGTCTTGCTGATTGTATGGGGTGGACAGGTGTCTTTATGCAGCTAACCACTTCAAACAGGTGCATCTGAATAAGGATGATACATGGAGTGCAGGTGGACTTCTAATGGGCGGACTAACAGGTCCTTCAGGGTCAGAATTCTAGATGACACACAGGTGTTCAAATACTTATTTGCTGCTATATCACACAAATAAATCGTTAAAAAATCATGCATTGTGATTTCTGGATTTTTCTTTTTAGTTTATCTCTCTCACAGTGGACATGCACCTACGATAAAAATTTCAGACCCCTCCATGATTTCTAAGTGGGAGAAATAGCAAAATAGCAGGGTGTTCAAATACTTATTTTCCCCACTGTATATATTTACTTCTAGTTATAGCTGCATGTTGATGTATCCTCTGCCAAGATACTGTATATAACTCCATCCAATTCGCTCCTGATGCCTGTGCTGCCTGTGTGTGAATGATCAAAAACTTCCACTATGAGCTGGTGCTACCTTGTACAGCAGCCACCACCACCAGTGTATAAATGTGTGTGAATTAGGGAATGAACAGATGCCTTGAGTCATCGAAAAAAAAACAGAAAGGCGCTAAACAAATGCATTTTCCATTTTACTTTGTTACTATAGAAACTTGCAAATGAGTAGGGCCCACTAACACTATCACTGTGCATAATTTGTAAGTGGATTCAACCCTGAAATTTAACGGGTTTATCCTTTGCCTATTGTATGCCTTGCCATCAAGTTTAATAAAAATCAGCAAAGTAATTTTTTCATAATTCTGTAAAAAAATATGTGCGTTTTATGTTGTAAATTTATCCTTGAATGTGTTTTATGCTTTAAAAAAAGCTGTGTAAGAGCTTTGCTGTCATATCTGTCTCTCCTGGTGTATTTGCCAGACTATGTGCAGGAAAGACATATTGTACAGTGGCAGAATTTTCATCACAAAACTGTGGAACTGCAGCAAAGGTTATTGTAATTATTTCCCTGGTGCCAGAGTAGAGTTTATAGCTGAGTTTGAGTGACTGGATAATTAGAAAGATCCTTACAGCTGAGAGGCGGGTTGATCGACAGCTACAGCACCAATAAATGGCTGCTAAAGCCATGTAGGACCAAAGTGACATACAGAATGTATGCCAGGTTATTATTTTTGTTGGCATTACCAGGGTGTTTCTTTTGCCCTTTTTCATTATGATGTTTTTCACTTGTATCATTGTTGGTAGTTTAACTACATTCCTCACTAACATGTCATAGCATAACAGTTTCAGAGTCAAGTAGCTTACGTACAAGTATACAAGTAGTACATTTAGAAATGATTTGTCATTTTCTCTCAGGAAAGATTTTTCTTTTTATTTCTACAAATATTAGTATTGACCTAAAACACCTTCTTACAATTATCAGCACTTAATTGTCTGTGTTGTTAATGATCATCATTTCTCTGGAACCATATAGGTAGAACCAGTAGAGGGAGGGAAAATAGATCTGAAATCAGCTGCCTAGTTTGGGACGGTAAAGCGCCGAGTTAGGTGACATTCAGTCTGCAGCCTGAAGTAAAGCAAATCCAGTAGGACACAACTTTAAAAAAAACCAGATACTCACTGTTAGCGTCCATGTTTACTTCCATACATGTATATCCATCAATCTATCTTTATTCATAAAGCATTTTTCATACACAGCAGATGTAGCAAAAAGTGCTATACAAGTTCAAAACACCCCCACCTTAAAGTCCTGTGACTGTCATACCCGCACACACTGGCAGAGTACAGAGGAACCATATCAAGAATCGCTGCCATCTGTGCTGTGGAATAGCTACAGCTCTACTGCCACCAAACTACAAGCAGGCAGAGGACACTCACAGCCAGGAGGAGAGCCATAGCCACGAACCCCTGTAGGTGATAGTAATGGGATTTCCTGAGGGTCTGTGAACTGCTGCTAGCGTGTAGAGAGGTTCTCCTCTAAAAGAAGAAAAAAGGATAGGACTGTTTTGGTGTTGGTGATGAAGAAAAATCACGAAAAAAAGCTCTCATTTGAATAATTAAATTCACCATGTCAACCACATTAAAAACTGCTCAGAGAAAAATAAATATATTTAAAAAATCAATTAATTAAAAAAAAAATCCTTGCTCCTGAGACACAGCATGGCTGATTCTCAGACCTTCAGAGCTTCTGGTCATTAGAAAGGTTTTTGACAGATAAAAAGTCCATGATTAAAAAAAAAACTATAAGTAATAAACAAGGTTATAGTTGTGTGTCCTGTCAAGAGTTTTACAGGCTTCGCATGTACTATTGCTGTTTATGAGAAAAATGTTTTTTTTTATAAAAATAGGGGAAAATAACTTAAGTCCTTATCGTGTCTCTGTTAATGCTGTCTGAAAAAAAATATTGTTAGGATAAAAGGTTGCACAAGTTGCATGTAATTGGATATGCAAAGGAGATTTCACATAAAAAATCAGAATTCATCATAAAGCCCTGCAGTCTGAACATAGCCTTAGTAGATGGGATAGGAGACAAAAGGCTATAGAATATAATAGAATACTGATAAAGAATGTTTTTTTGTTTATGTACAATGTGCAATTTATTCACATTTGGCAGCATATTGTGGAACATACTTTGCCGAAATGGAATATAATACCTAAAATTAATTTAATTTGTATATAATTGAGTCACATTAAGAACTGTTGTGTTTATATTAGATTAAGTCATTTTATCTACACAGGGAGTGAGTCTCTCTCTGTAAAACCTACAATGTTGCACTACCACCCAGAACAAATAAAACGAATATGGCTCTAGACAGAGCATTCTATTTTCACAGCCACAGTAGGTTGTCCTTCAGCATTTTTTGCATAAATATGTGCTGGGTCGCAATGTTCAAATGTATGTAAACGGCTGTGCCTGTCACTGTCACTTTTTACTTAGTTGGCCAATCACAGTGACGGAGGGGCAGGACAAATATCACATGATAACACGTTGCATCTTAAAAATTTAGAAATTCATAAGGTCTGAATAGGGACAGTGGAGGAAAATTGAACCCTATTAGTCTCCAAGTTTCCATGTCTGTACCACATGATACGTATGTTCTAAACAAGTATAAATAAGGCATGATTATATACTGAGATATTTGTTCTCTCACAAAATCTTGTGAACCTACACAGACCAGCAGGGTTGTCCTTTCTTCCTATGTGGGCCCATGGACCATGTGCAGTATGATATCAGCCAGGTATTTCTCTGCAGCAGGAAAAGGCCATTTTTCCTTTATGAGTCACTGAACAATTCTCATAGGAATGAATGGGTTCCTGCCTCTGACATTCTATCTACATATTATTAGAGTCCATGGTTTCAATCTGCAACGTCTTCATTAGATGCTGCCAGAAACCACAAACTGTACCTTTGATTGAATAACAAGGTACATTGTTGTTGGACCATAAACTCCAGAGAGACAGATATGAAATATACATTTTAGGTATGGACTGGAAAACATGACTGATAGAGACAAATCTATGAGATTTGTACTTTTTAATTAAAACCAGCAGAGCTCCTGTAAACTGTCAAGCTTTTAAAGCTGAACTAAAGTCATGTCAGTTAATATTAATTCAGTACCTGTAGGGTGATATAGATTTGTAATCATTATAGAAAAAACTAAACTGTGTTCATGATTTGACACTGATGGGATGTTCAGTGAAACACATTACACTGTAGCATATAAAGGGTCCTACAGTTCTCTGTGTTTGAGAATTTTCATGAGTCAAATCTTCAGTTTCCATGACAATGGCAGAGTTGGGTAGAGACAAAAAAAATCTCATCAACCTTTCACTGAATTTACTTTGTTCTTACCAGTAAATCAACGACTGACATACGGCTGCTGCTGTCTACTTTCTCCTTTTCTACTCTCTTATTACTCCGCTATATCATCCTCTCTCTCTTTTTTTTCTCTATTCCACTCACGCTCTCGCTTTATCGCTCTGTCTTGGTAGCTTGTAGCCACAGAGTCGTGTGTTGACTTCTAACGCTTGGGTTTCCCTGTTTCCCTCCTTATTCGCCTACACAGCACACTCAGGGAGATTCCATGTGCACACACACACACACACATACACACACAGACTGTAGAGCCCTCAAGGTCTGGTAAATTATTGAGTCTGCGATGGTAGATATATGTATACATGTGCTGCATTTGGACTTTGCTGTGCATGTCTAATGATTCTGTATGTGTGTGTGTGTGTTTGTGTGGCATGCTGTTTTCTCCTGAGGAGGAGCAACTTGTCTTTAATCAGCCTTCCTCCTCTGCGGCTTCAAAAGTTTATTATAGAGAAATCGTGCAGAAAAGCACAGAGACCAATTAGAGATATCACTGCACATGTGAAATCCATAGCCTACACCAGAATGAGAGCATTTTGTGAAGCTGCAACAAAAAATAACTGATAAGAAAGCTGATTGAGAAAATATATTGTGCATTGAAGTGCTGATTAAACTGTATTGACGCTACTACAGGGTTTCCCTCTGGGATTTACAGGTGAGGTATCTGTCTCTCCAACAAATGCCCCCCACCTCAACCATGTCCCTCCCTCCTCCTTTCTTGGAATTTGGCCTATAGTATAACATTCAAAAATCATTCAATCAAAGGTTTAAATCGTCCCTCCAGACAGTTGCTGTTGTAGGAGAAGAAGCCCGTAAAATATTTTAGTATAGTTTTTAAAAGGCCCAGGCTCATGACCCAGTCCAGTGCCTGACCACACATGTCAACCTGCTGGTGGCGCTCGAGGGAATAATTATCAAGGTTCACTCTCTAGGTACCATGAATACATGTATTACACTTAATAGGAAATCCAACAAATACTTGAGATATTTGAGTCAGAACTAAGAGATGAACAAACCAACAGAGTAATCCCTAGTATGACTCACCTTAAATAACGAACCCTGCTCTAACTCCAAGACTTACATTTATCTTTTGCCATTTTGCAGTGCATAATTCATGTCCACTGACAATTTAGTATATTAACATAGTGAATGAGATTATAGTCAATTGTTACATATTTTTGCATTTAATGTGGGAAATGGAAAACACCTTTCTTTACTTTATGTTTATCTAGGCCTGCCTTATCTTTGAAGCTTCCATTATAATGGACTCAGGTTCTATAAAGGACTTGAAATCACTTTGGAAAAAAAACATTTACTTGGTACTATCGGCCATTGTCAATGCCTGAAGACCACTTATTCAAAGGAAAACGAAATGTGCAACACACACACATACCCAGTGCAGACAAACCCATCAAGCTTTATGAGCCTCTGAGGGGGTACTGCTGCCACTAATTCATGGGGACAACCTATCAAGCACATCCACACAACGGATCTACACCGTTTCCATGAATATCTGAACAGGCTTTCCAGCACTTTATGTCTCCCAGAGGAACAGCCTGTTGAATGCAGGATGTGCAGCTTTGATAGATGATATGTCCATTTCTATGGAGAAAGTGGGGAGAAGCTGTGATCATTCTGTGCTCAACACAGGGAGAAACAGCCACAGTCTGGAGCATATCATTGATAGATGTTCCCATTATATTGCAAAAGTGAAAAGTCAAAGGTTTTTGTGGCAACACATTTCTGATTTTGGTGACAGGTGCTCTAAGCCCTGCATAATTGTGGCTAAAGGTATACAGTATACTTCACTGCACAGAGGTAGAATAGAGAAAATGTAGAGTGTGCATACTCTAAAGGCAGGTTTACATTTTTTGATTCCGTTTTATCATCAGTGCATCAACCCTAACCAGTTTAAACTTGATAAAAGTACAGTATAAACGTAATCAATCAAAAATAAATAAAAGAAATGTAAATAAATTAATTAAATGCCAACTATTTTGATAATCAAAAAATTTGAGTCATTTTTTGGAAGGAAATATCCAAATTCTATAGTTCCAGATTTTCAAATGATTCCATTATTTTCTGGTTTATGGTAATCTTTCAGCACTGTTGGTATGGGCAACAAAAGACATAGTAGACAATTTTAAATCTTCAACTTTGGGGAAACAGTTTTATGTTTTTGCATTGTATATTATTGAGCATCTATGTGCATGCAAAACTAATGGTATATGCACAAACTGTCAAAAATAAATCAGGCCACCCTTTAAGTAGTTATCCTCACCAGCATGCCTCGTGAGTGTATTTTGTCTGTTCTCCTTGACTGGTCTCTTGATTAGGAGTCTTATAATCTGCCAGTGAGCACAAGCTGTGTCTCTGTATGCACGAGGTCATGCTCGTGTTTTGTCTTGCTGAGTTCTCCCTTATTCTGTTCCCTCCTCATTCTCTACCCTACAAGTCAGTGTTTGATTCTACAAGTCATTCTCTCTTACACAGACACACACACACACACACACACACACACACCTTTTAATTATTATACATTTTTTTCTATTCAGGACGTTATGGGATCTAGAGATTGGTAATCACAATCAGACAAAAACACAATAATGATTACACAAACAAATAAAATATGGAGCTGGAGATGGAATAGTTGCTTTTTAGTTTCACAGTACCCTCCGGCAATAGCTCAATAAAACAAATGTATTATTTAAACCATTGGCAATTAAATTGGTGGCAATCACTCTAACTAACAAACTGATATTAAGAGCAATCTGATGATACTAATTGATAAAGTATAAATCCAGTTTTATAATCAGGCATAATAAAATACTCTTAGCAGGAACATTTGGCTCAGTGTACAGACTTTGATTTCCCTAATTCATCAATCATGTAGCATGCATGGTTCATTACCTTTGCCCAAATCCTGCCAATGGGTAAAGCAGGATTATATCTTTCAATGTTATGACATGGCTACTTGTGTAGTGCTGCAAAACAAGTTGTGCAGCACCTGTGAAGCTTAACATGTAGAAATGTAAAAAAACAAAAAAAATCAGACAGAGAAGAGAATAGAAGGGTTGCTTTTCTGGGAGAGGGAGATAAGAAGGGAAAAGCTTTAGATAGACAGTTCTATAAACCATATGCTGACTGGCAAGAAAATGCTGCATTTGACGGTTCAGTCAGATTGGATTTCAGCTGAAGATACAGTATCTACCCATGTTGGCAGGGTTGTAAGCATTAACAGTAGGACATGCCCAGCTCTGAAATACAGAAAACATAGAAATGAATGGGTAGTGAAATCTGTTGGGACTGTGCCTCAAAAAAGTATGTGGATGATTGCATTTTAAGTTATAGAAATCAATTGAGAAAAGTACAATACAAATCTATTAATTACACCCTAATGATTACAGGTTGTTAAATGGTTAAATATATTATTTTTTCCTGCTGTAAGATTTGGCTTGTAATGGTTGATGATCATTAGATACAGATTATTCTTATGACAAATAAAAAAGACAAATTTGTTAATTGGAAATTTTAGTTTTTTTGTCCATTCTGGAAAAAGGCACTGCTGAAATGATGATGTCAGGATGAGACATATGGCAGGATTTTGGAAATAATATCTTACACTGTTAGCACATTTATCATCAAGTACTACTTTAGTTATATATGTGTGTGTAAAATGGCCACAGTACTACAACACAGGATATAGTAAGAACTTGAGATCTATGACTCTGATCCACAGCAATGTTTTTAGGAGCTGTTGTTATAATGGAGAAATCAGACAGTAAACCTCCATTAATGGATGATGCATGGAGCTCCTTTCAGCTGCCTGTATGCAAGTAACAGGGCCTGACACATGCCTTCTCCGTTTTGCCAAATAGCAACTGGCCATCTGGAAATGCAATATTAGGCCAAAACATGCCTATGAATATGAATCCCATGAAAACCCCTTTGAACCAGCCGTTCTCCGTTAACATTGTGCGCCGTGTGTTGCCCTGGCCTTCAACTACCAAATATACTTTTACCACAATGTGCGCTTTATGCCTTGAGATGATCATGGGGGCCCTAAATAGGGCCCTAAATCTCAAAACATTGACATCTGCTCCAGTTTCCTGTAGAGCTGCAATGATTTTATTTTTAATTGATTAGTCCCTAATTATTACATTAATCGGCAGCTTTTTTGGTAACTTATATATCAATTTGAGTCATTTTAAAGAATAACATGTCTGAAATTGCTTGTTCCAGGTCCTTCAATCTGATCTGAATCTGGTCTCTTTAGACCTCTATAATAATAAACTGATGATCTGTGGGTTGTGGACTGTTGGTCTGACTAAAAGACATTGTAGGTTAAATCTTCAGCTTTGGGTAACAGTGATTGCCATTTTACATTTTACATTAATTATCCAAACAGCTAATTGATTAATCATTTCAATACTGTCAGGCTTAAGACTTACTGGTCAATTATTTATTCAATTTACCCAGCAATTTTTCTAATGTACTGTTGTATCGTATAATACTCATTGTATTGTGGATACGTTCAATTTAATCCTGATCTGGGCATTTGAGACTGTTTGCTTCTGAGATAGTTAATATCTATGGACTTTTTATTCAAAATGTTAAAAAAAAAGTTCTGACTAATTTTCTAACAGTAAATTCCTCTGATGCAATCTAAATAGGGTAAACAGAAAACTGCTTATCCTACTTTTAACAGTAGTTTAAACCCAATTCCTGAGGCTTGTCTTGTGTTTGAGGTACATTCTGGACAAGTCTCACACACTGAGCAAGAGGCAATTAGGGGAACAAAATCTTTCAGTTCATTGTAAAAAAAACCTTGCCTCTCCAGAGCCTGTTGTCCTAAAAGGAAGATTTATTACCAGTGGTCTTTGTCAGGATGTCCTAACATGGAAATTACCAAAAGTGGCAGGCTGTCAGACCCAGGTGGCATTAACAAGCTGCTTGGCTCATTTATTGCAACAATAAGCTTGACACTGAATTAAAGTTATTTATATCTGTATTTATTTATCATCTTTATCAAAGACTCTGATGAACAATTCTCTTATGCAGTCTTCAACTGAATATGTTTTTTCTTCTTATCAAAGAGTTTATTCAATACAATACAATTATCAGGTATTGCTAGAAATTCATTAATTGCTGTAAAATGTCTTCTAAGACTCTCTGAGAAACTTCAGCAAACAGAACTCGACGGCCCATTTTTAGGATTCAGGATGATTGGTGAGACATGTGGCTAGATTATTCCAGTGCCTTCCATCCCCAGGGACAGATTGCTTTCTCTATATCCCCACTCCACCTTATCTCTTCCTCCACATCGCCATCCACTCATCATCGTGCTTCTGTTCAACATCGTTCCAAAGCTCCATCCCTCCTGTCCCTCAGTCTGCATTTTCTTTTCTGCCATCCCTCTCCCCGCAGCTTTCCTATAACCAACCATTTTCATCCATTTATTCATCTTCATCCAGTGCTCGTGCTGTAACTCACTCCATCTACCTTTTTTTTTCCGTCTCTGCTCATTCCTCCCTTCCCTCTAACCATTCACATGTCTATTATGAGTGCAATGTTCCTCATAATAATTGGCCAGTAATATGTGGAAGTGTCAGGGACCATTGGGGCTCTTCAAAAGCCTAACGCTCTTCAGTGGAATCCCTTTATCAGGTGGATGCAGCACGAACACACATACACACAGTCCTCATGCTCACATGTACTGTATATCCTTTGCATATGTTCCTACAACACCATATGAGATCGACTATGCACAAACTATAGACTTGTTTGTGCAAGCAAAGAGGTATGTGCAGGGTAACCTGAGTATACTGTATGTGTGTCTGTGCTCAGGCACAACGGCATCTCTATGAGTGCATTAAGGTCGTCCTTGGACATTAAGCAGAGGCCAGGGGGCTAAATTGCTCTTTCTACAGTGAGTGATTTTAAAGGGAGACACACACGATAGCTTTAGCCAGAGCTAAGAAGGCTGCAGCTTTGGTTTACACGTTTGACCACATTAATAAACACATATGCCTACCTATGGGTGTACACACACTTTTAAATAGTCAAAAAGGCTAATTGTAGTTGAGTTGTCAGTCTGGTTATGGACTTCTAGACATAACAGACCATTAACAGTTAACATTAACACTCTGTTAATGGACTGTTGTTAGCTGTTAGCTTAGTATACTAGAATTTAAACTTATTCCTACAATATATAAACATAAAAGTACACACATTACACATGTTCCTCTCTGTAGTAAATGTATGGTTTTGTAAAACATCTACAAAGAGAAAAAAAAAAAAGACATTGACGATGTGATTTCACATTGCTAGTAACATTGCTATTAAGCAGTTCTAATGCCTTGTTTGACATGCAAATATAAAAATCAAATCATAACTATCAAAGGTAATTATCAATTTGAATTCATAATGACAGGGTAGAGCTCTAACAGTTAGTTGATTAATTAGATTATTTGCTAACTATTGCATTAATTGCCAATTATTTCGATATTCAATCAATTTGAGTCATTTTTAAGGAGAACATATACAATTCTCTTGTTTCAGCTTCACAAATCTGTTTCTTTTCTGGTTTCTTTAGTCTAAGGTGATCTTTGGGTTTTGGACCGTGGGTTGCAGTCTTTAGCTTTGGAAAACATTGATCAACATTTTACACCATTTTATGAACCTAATGACTAATTGACTTCAACAGGAGGTAATGTTTTTTATATGTTAGCAGAAATCAAAAAGTTCTGGGCAGATTTTTGTCAAACTTTCAGCAATTGTTGGGAATGGTACCATAAATAGATGATTACATTTTCGTAATTATCCGAAAGAAATCCTGGTTTCTGGATCACTTTTCTTCTGTTTTGCCATTGTAGGAAATGGACTTTCAAGCAGGCACCATGTTTGGGTCCACTTCGTGGTCATAATCGCAAGATTATGCTTAGATAGTACAACAGTGTTGGGTGGAAATCACAACATGCTTAGTCTATGCTCTCAGAGTGCTTTTCTATCAAAGTAGTGTATAACATATATAACAGGTATCTGGCATCAAGAAAACGCAAAAGACTGTTTTCCTAAAGCCCAAGATGGATATCCTAAAATGTTTTATAACATTAAATAACCCAAATAGATAGATATGTACATAAATGATTGTCTGGGACTAAGACATAAGGACAAAGCAAAGATAAAAAAAAGCACAACTAGAAATATATTTACAACTTAGATTAGTATTCTATGTGAGCACACGACCTGGGTGGAATGTGTGCATTCAAATTAGCAGACAAGCTGTCAAGGTCAGCGGTGATAGACTGGTACAATAACATTAGAAAATCTGTATATGTACAGATTAGGTAAAAAATACTAAGAAGAGGGGACAAGTGACACAGCCTGTCACCATTGCATTTCCCACATCTGTTAAGGTTATGTCAACATAAAAAGTTGTTTTCAGTGATTTTTTTAATAAATGCTTCTGAATCTAATAAATTTTTCGTGTTAATAGTACAGTATTTGAATAAATACATGCAGATCTTAACAATAGGAAAAACGACATTGACACAGTTATGCACAGTTATACACAACACACAGCAACTAACTTCATTCACTAATTAAATATCCACATGTACCTGCGGGATGAGTAAGGATCTAAAAAGTCAACTATTATACACACACACAGAACTGGAGTTAAACAGTCTTTCCTGATAAATCCACCAGAGCTGTTGAAAAACATATTTCTCAAGCAAAAATTTATTTGTGTTTATTCTACGCTCTCAAATTTACAGTACTACTCGGAAAATTAGAATATTGTGTAAAAGTTGTTTTATTCATGCAATTCAACATAAAAGGTGAAACCAATACATTTTATAGACTCATTACAAGCAAAGTGAGATATTTCAAGCTTTTATTTGTTTTGATTTTGCTCATTAGGACTTGCAGCTTCAGAAAACCTCAAATTCAAAAACTCAGAAAATTAGAATACTGTTAAAAGCTTCAGTATTGAAGGCTCAAAGTGTCACACACTAATCAGGTAAGTAATCCAAAACACCTGCAAAAGGGTCCCGAGCCTTTAAAAAGCCTGTGTCTTTGGTTTAGAAGAATTCACAATCATGGGGAAGACTGCAGATCTGACAGTTGTGCAGAAAACCATCATTGACTCCCTGCACAAGGTGGGTAAGACACAAAAAGTGATCGCAAAAGAAGCTGGATGTTCTCAGAGTGCTGTGTCAAAGCACATTAATGGACAGTTAAGTGGAAGGCAGAAGTGTGGAAGAAAACGGTGTACAAGCCGGAGGGATGACCGCAGCCTGGAGAAGATGGTCAGGAAAGGGCCATTCAAAAGTGTGGGGGAACTTCATAAGGAGTGGACTCAAGCTGGAGTTGCTGCTTCAAGAGAAACGACACGCAGGAGGATGCTGGACATGGGCTTCAAATGTCGTATTCCTGTTGTCAAGCCGCTCCTCACGAGCAAGCAACGCCAGAGGCGCCTTAGCTGGGCTAGAGAAAAGAAAGACTGGACTGTTGCCCAGTGGTCCAAAGTCCTCTTTTCTGATGAGAGCAAGTTTTGCATCTCATTTGGCAACAAAGGTCCCAGAGTCTGGAGGAAGACCGGAGAGGCGCAAAATGGAAGATGCATGAAGTCCAGTGTTAAGTTTCCCCAGGCTGTGATGACTTGGGGATCCATGTCAGCTGCTGGTGTTGGTCCTCTGTGCTTTATCAAGTCCAGCATAAACGCAGCTGTCTACCAGGACATTTTAGAGCACTTCATGCTTGCTTCAGCGGACCAGCTTTATGGGGATGCAGATTTCATCTTCCAGCAGGACTTGGCACCTGCCCACACTGCCAAAAGTACAAAATCCTGGTTCAACAACCATGGGATTACTGTGCTTGATTGGCCCGCAAACTCACCTGACCTGAACCCCATAGAAAATCTGTGGGGCATTGCCAAGAGAAAGCTGAACGGGAAGAGACCAAACAATAAAGAAGAGCTCAAGGCCGCGATTGAAGCATGTTGGTCTTCCATAACACCGGAGATGTGCCACAACCTGGTAGCATCCATGCCGCGCAGGATTAAGGCAGTCATTCGTTCAAAAGGGGCCCCAACCAAGTACTAAGTACAGATGCAACATTTTATTTTCAGAGGCCTGACATTTTTGTATTTAAAATCCCTTTTTTAAATTGATTTCAAGCAATATTCTAATTTTCTGAGTTTTTGAATTTCAGGTTTCTGAAGCTGTAAGTTCTAATGAGCAAAATCAAAACAAATAAAAGCTTGAAATATCTGACTTTGCATTTAATAATACTATAAAATGTATTAGTTTCACCTTTTATGTTAAATTGCCCGAATAAAACAACTTTTACACGATATTCTAATTTTCCGAGTAGTACTGTATAACCGTGAAGTTATGTTATGTTTCATGATGTTGATGACAGCTTTAAAAATACTTTGATTAACATTTTACTCATCACAAGCTTTGCTTTCACCCATGTCCCCAATGAGACTTCAACTGGTGATGGATTTTGCTGTAATTTCAACAATGGTTGTGCAACATTCACAAATGATTCTGTCACACTTAGACAATTTAAATAAATCACTGACACGAAATGATGTTAATTATTTCTATTTTCTACACCATGCAGGTGTTGAAATTGAATGCAGGGATACATTAAGCTAGGGCTGCACAATATACAGTGGCTTGCGAAACTATTTATCAACTTTGTGACCTTTTGCCACATTTCAGGCTTCAAACATAAAGATATAAAACTGTAATTTCTTGTGAAAAATCAAAAACAAGTGGGACACAATCATGAAGTGGAACACACTTTATTGGATATTTTAAACTTTTTTAACAAATAAAAAACGAAAAATTGGGTGTGCAAAATCATTCAGCCCTATTGAGTTAATACTCTGTAGCGCCACCTTTTGCTGCAATTACAGCTGCAAGTCGCTTGGGGTATGTCTCTATCAGTTTTGCACATCGAGAAACTGATATATTTGCCCATTCCTCCTTGCAAAACAGCTCGAGCTCAGTGAGGTTGGATGGAGAGCGTTTGTGAACAGCAGTTTTCAGTTCTTTCCACAGATTCTCAATTGGATTGCGGTCTGGACTTTGAATTTGGCCATTCTAACACCTTGACATGTTTTTTGGTGAACCATGCCATTGTAGCTTTTGCTTTATGTTTTGGATCATTGTCTTGTTGGAAGACAAATCTCCTTCCCAGTCTCAGGTCTTTTGCATACTCCATCAGGTTTTCTTCCAGAATGGTCCTGTATTTGGCTCCATCCATCTTCCCATCAATTTTAACCATCTTCCCTGTCCCTGCTGAAGGAAAGCAGGCCCAAACCATGATGCTGCCACCACCATGTTTGACAGTGGGGATGGTGTGTTGAGGGTGATGAGCTGTGCTGCTTTTACGCCAAACATAACGTCTTGCATTGTTGCCAAAAAGTTCGATTTTGGTCTCATCTGACCAGAGCACCTTCTTCCACATGTTTGGTGTGTCTCCCAGGTGGCTTGTGGCAAACTTTAAATGACACTTTTTATGGATATCTTCAAGAAATGGCTTCCTTCTTGCCACTCTTCCATTAAGGCCAGATTTGTACAGTATACGACTGATTCTCCCACCTCAGCTGTACCTCAGTTCATCCAGAGTGATCATGGGCCTCTTGGCTGCATCTCTGATCAGTCTTCTCCTTGTATGAGCTGAAAGTTTAGGGGGACCGCCAGATCTTGGTAGATTTACAGTGGTCTGATACTCCTTCCATTTCAATATTATTGCTTGCACAGTGCTCCTTGGGATGTTTAAAGCTTGGGAAACCTTTTTGTATCCAAATCCAGCTTTAAACTTCTCCACAACAGTATCTCGGACCTGCCTGGTGTGTTCCTTGTTCTTCATGATGCTCTCTGCACTTTAAACAGACCTCTGAGACTATCATAGTGCAGGTGCATTTTTACAGAGACTTGATTACACACAGGTGGATTCCATTTATCATCGTTAGTCATTTAGGTCAACATTGAATCATTCAGACATCCTCACTGAACTTCTGGACAGAGTTTATTGCACTGAAAGTAAAGGGGCTGAATGATTTTGCATGCCCAATTTTTCGTTTTTTATTTGTTAAAAAAGTTTAAAATATCCAATAAAGTGTGATTGTGTCCCACTTGTTGTTGATACTCACAAGAAATTACAGTTTTATATCTTTATGTTTGAAGCCTGAAATGTGGCAAAGGTCACAAAGTTGAAGGGAGCCAAATAGTTTCGCAAGCCACTGTATATAAATATACAGATAATAGTCACATCACAGGTTGTGTGATGTCATGTAGATTAAATAAATAACACATCATGTTACAATTCTTTTCAAAATCAGAGAATATGTTGTAGTTGTATATATTGTATGTGTTGTATGAAAACAAGACATTATCATGTCATTACTTACTTTGAATGTTGGTATGATGAAAAAGAATGGAAAAATGAGGTGTGCAGAGAACAAAATGTTGTCATACATTGTGTTTCACGCCTGGATGCTCAACGAAGACATGCTATTGCTATGCATTGGCTATTAATATAATAAAGTTTTTTCCTTCTATCCACAGGTCGCAAGTTTGTTATTGCCAATGCCAGAGTGGAGAACTGCGCCATCATATTCTGCAACGATGGCTTCTGCCACATGTGTGGCTACTCACGTGCAGAGATCATGCAGAAGCCGTGCACGTGCAACTTCCTGTACGGGCCCGACACCAAGCGGCTGGCCATTGCCCAGATGGCCCAGGCCCTGCTGGGGTCGGAGGAGAGGAAGGTGGAGATCAACCTTTACCGCAAAGACGGTAGGGAACGTACAAACAGTGTGTTAGAGGTTTGAGCGGTGAGTGGTGTGGATGTAGGAGAAGGTGTGTGCATTTTCTTGGAGCTGAAAGTGTATGTTATTTTATTATATTTTGAAACATGGAGACAGTAATTCTCATTTAAATGTGAAAATGGATGGCCTCAGGACACATCTACTGGAGACCCGTAGTACCTGGGAGTTCTGATTCTTTGAAGTCTATTGGAGCTATTAGAAAGTAAAACTGCATATATAAAACAAAGTAGTTGCCTAAAAAACCTTTTGTGGCTCCAGAGGGTGCGATGTAAACTCTGATAAGCTAACACAAACAGGTTGTGTGGATTTTTGCCACGATGGTTGCTAACATTGGGATGTTAAGACAAGGTTCCTGGAGAACATTTAGAAATATGAATAAACTCAGAAAGTCTTGGAAACATCCTGATGAAATTCCTTCATCTACCTGTAGAGTATATGTAGTTCAATAAAAACCAAAAATCTGTATGTTTTTAGTCATCAGATCAAACAGACCAAATTGAAAAGAAAGAAAAATATCCTTGTCAAGAATGAATGTTTCAGAGAATGTATGTTTATGAAAACTTGCTTCAGTCTTTGGAATTATATTGGGAAAAATGTGTATGAACCTTGAAGAATACTTTGGGCTGACCTGAATTAACCTTTACAGTTAAAGGCTCTTGAATGTAAACTAAATAGGGAAACCCTGAGGGAATTCTCTCCATTGGCAAATGCATATTTATGCCTCCACTCTGGACCAGGACCAGATATGATGCTGGTCACTGTGACGACAGGCTGCTTCCATGGCGATAACGACCAGCCGCGCTAATAGAGTTAGCAACTCCCTGGGCTACAGCTAAAGCATCTACTGGACATTTTCCACAGTAAACAGACTCCAGAGGAGCTGGAGGAGTGTGCATTTGTGTGTGTGTGTGTGTGTGTGCATGTGAGTGACAGAGAGAGAGAGAGAGAGAGAGAGAGAGAGAGAGAGAGAGAGAGAGAGAGAGAGAGAGAGAGAGAGAGAGAGAGAGAGGGGAGGGTGGTTAAAAAGAGAGAAAAAAGAGGACAAGTTGAATTAAAGTTCCCATTGTATACATTTCCTTTTTTAATTGTAAAAAATGTTGTGTGGTGCTCTGTAAATGTATTATTTTTCTGACAGCTCAACACAGTTCCTGAAAACAGGCTGTGTGCATTTCTCTGTGAGGGTTTTGATACATGGGTCAGTATTTTTTTTATTTTAATAAATACCTAGACCAACTTGCTACAATATGGGTCCTTTACAACATAAGAAAACAGTGCATAACTCAGAATAAGAGACGAAAACTAGAGAGGCAAGAGGAATACAGTGAGTGAAGGAGAGAAAGAGGAAGAGAGAGAGAGAAAGAGAGAGAGAGAGAGAGAGAGAGGGAGAGAGAGAGAGAGAATGACTGTCAGAGAGTGTGTTTTTTCACATAAGCATTGTGAAAAAAAAAAAAAGAGAGACAGCAAGGAGGAGAAAATCATAGATATGGCACCAGCTGTCTCATGTCTAGTGAGACTTGTGTGATCCACGGTGCCAATTCGACCCTCCCCTCTGAAAAGTTGACTTTCCACTGTATATACTAGAGAAGTGGACACACACAGTGGTGATCTGCTATGAAGCTACAACCCTGTTTGTAAAACAACTGAGGTGGCTTCTGTCTCCCTCCGTTTTGACAAAATTGATATGTTCTTGCAGAACACCATTTGACAGGGTGACTAAACAGAAAACACATGATTATTTTCTCTTCAAAGGATTTTCTGAATTAATTCTGCTGTTACAGAAAGTAGCTATCGAACATGAGGAATCAGACAAGGTCCGGTAGCTCAACGCTGGCAACAGAGACATCCCCGTATTGACCAAGCTGATGATGGCTGCCTCTGCAGCCTTTTGATACAGACAACCTGCATTAGTCACATTATCGCAGGCAGAGAGTGTGCAGCGTTGTCTGCACCCTTCTGAGCTGCAGGTCACAAGAACGCTAAAGACAGAGAGTCATGAACAAGAGGAGAGGTAACCTAGAGATAGCAAGGTTACGCAGCTAAAGGCAAGAAGAGAGATGTGAGCAAGAGATTCAGAGACAGAGCCCACACTAACACATCTCTTATTTAATGTTTTTTACTTCTTCACATTACTAAAAAGCAACATAAAACATTGGTAGCAGCTTCTCATTCAACCGTTGGCTGATTAAATGACCAAATCAGCCTCATAGTGGTAGCATGTCAGCCCTAGGACCTGTGGTTTGTAGGATCAAACCGTTGCTGAGTCAAACCAGAGACTCCCTGCCTGGCTCTCCGCATCCAGGGTTAGACTCTGGTGGGGTGATGACATCACTGAATAATCTGAGCCTCAGCACTGCCTCAGGGGATGGATCAAATGTGGAGAATAAATTTCACACACTCAGTTGTGCATTAACCAGTGTGACATTAACCTTTAACTATAATCGGCTAAATCTATCTATCTATCTATCTATCTATCTATTTATCTATCTATAGACAGATATAGATATAGATATATATAGATATATAGCTCTTTAAAGAAATAATCAACAGCAATTTCTAAATGAGAAAATGAAAAGGCTGAGGTTCCTGTTAGTATATATTCAGACTCGCCTCAACACACAGTGTGGGCTCCTACTATTATCATTGAAAAGGGTTGAACTCTCTTCCACTTTGCAGGTGCCTCCTGGTGAAAAGAACCTAAAAGGGGTGGGAATACTTTGGTGATACAACCAATTCTATTCTGATTGTCAATTAACTTAAGTAGTACTTTGTTCTTGGACTTCTGCACTCATCAGATTACACCATCCCACTAAGTAAAACTCACTCATTCATGGGATCATGGGAAAAGCTATTCTTTTCTCCTCTTGAGAGGATGGGTGAGGGATGGGAAGAAAGAGGCAAAGGGGAGAAGAGGAGGTAGTGTTTCTGGCCCCCGTGCATTATGGATGAGAGTGTCCGTGGTGTCGAAGCAGCAGCTCTCTGATGAGGGGCCTGCCGGGGTGACCCTCTTTTTGTGTGTGTGTGTCAGCGTGAATGACTGTGACAGAGAGAGAGAGAGGCATCACCAGGTTCACACACACACACACAAGCACACATACACAAGCATACACACACTTTCCTGGACATTAAATTAATTTTTCATTAATTGAGTGATTGATTGATTGATTGGTTGAATTCAATTATTTGAAAACAATTGCTTTACACAAATCGCAACAAAGTCACATACCTTATTCCTTTTCCATATATGAGTGAAGCCCTGATTCATAGTCATAATAAGCCTGGGTAATAAAGCAATATCTATTTAAATTGTCAATATCACATCATCAATATGATAAGAAAAAAATATAATATTGATAATTGGACTCCGGGTTTGTGCAAAACAAATAATATTATTAATGTTCCACCTCTGGCTCACACATATTAAAAGTTAATAGAATGCCCATAAATATATATTAAAAAAATCATTGCTGATTATTGATCAGTCCTAAAGAATAGTGTAGTAATAGATTCTTACATGAGAGCTGCCAAGATTCACCAATGGGGAACTGGGAACTTGAATCTCACTCAGAATATCTGGCACACAACCCTGAGCCGTGAGCAGAGCAGATGTATGGCGTGTGAAGCTGGCAGCCTGCCAGAATGATGCCATTAGCCTGTCAAACGCTGAAGAGCAGTGTTGAGGGATGTAAACTGCAGCTCCTCCAGATGAGGAGTTGGGTATGGAAATGACATGAAACCGTATGGATATAATCTCATGGAAACACTGAGCACCATCAGATGAGTCTGTGGACGATGCTTATTTCTATTCCAGCAGCATCTTTTAGTGCTGACAGCACATACTGGTATAAGACCCTTGCAGGCATTGAATGTAATGTCCTTCAACTACAATACCTGTTCTTAGCGTCTTGTTAACATAGCCAGTAACAGAGTGAACGACAAGGATAAATACATAAACTTCAATTCAATTCCATCAGCCACTGTCTACTTAAACCATTTAGCTAAACAGAGAGGTGACAGACATCAAGTCAAGTTACTGACACAGTGGAACAGACAGACACAGACTCAATTGAATTGGTCCTGCAATGGCAATTTCTATGTCTAGCATCACACATGTTGGAAGCATATGTCTTTTGTCTTCCCAGAACCAAAGAAATGCAGAAAAAGGCCTAGGTGTGATGGACCTTTTGCAATAATAAACCTTGTTGGCCGTTAACCTTATTCTAAAAAACATTCTAAAAAATTCTAAAAAACATGCACGTGTATGTGTGCCCCCCCCCCCCCCCCACACACACACACACACACATTATTTTTTAACACTTCCATAGCTTCCAGAAAAAAAGAGTTTTCCCCATTTCCTATCATGTTCCTACTAGATCACAGTCTGTACCTCTTTATTGTTTAATGACTGGAATAAAATGCAGTTAAATGTGAAGCTGACACATGACTTCGTACAGTGACATATAACATTGACTTTGAATATATAGAAAATCAATAGAGCACAATAATGTAATGCTAGGATATAGGCTTTTGGGAATGGCATGTTGACTATCAGCCTTAATAACAGGTTTCACTCTTCAGAGCCGTCAACAGATCCATGGCCCAATGGGATTGTTTTTACAACCTTAGAACACAAATGACTAGCAGTTTTCTGCCTTAGAATCTTGGAATCCTGCATAATATTCTTGGAATGACACTAATAATCTTGGAACAACACAACGCCACTTGAATACGAATTTGTCTACCTTGTAGAACACCCTCCTGCCTTTGTAAAAAAAAACAATGTTCTGAGTGTGCTGTGGGTTTTAAGGACTAGCAGGTGTCTCTCAGACAATGTGCGCAACCTAACAGTATTGTGCCTAGATAATGCAGAGAGCCCAGAGGGGCAGGCTGGGAGGTGGTGGTACGGGTTGGGGCACTAATGATTGCCTAGCAGCGGTAGCTGAGCAAAGCACTTAGAGACCTGTAGCCTCTCAGGAGAGGTTAGCCCTCTGCGTCGATGACTGCCATGTATGATCCCACCTCCTGAGCCCACGATGTGCACAAACATGACTAATGTTGTCAGCTGCTCAACACCAAAACAACTAGTTGCAAAAAAGGCTTTTTTGAACTAAAGGAAGGGGCATCTGTTTTTCGAAAGAGACACGGAGTGCACCGTGTTTGTATTTTTAGCACAAATGAACTAGATAATGACATCAACTTGCACTTTAGAGTGTGGAGTAACAGGATAGAGGACAGGAGATGAGAGGCCCAGAAAGAGAGAGGAACGAAAGAGAGAGTGCTAAGGTGACACACTGCACACTGAATTCAGGCCACTCCGTGGTATGCACCATAATACTGTATTACCATGAATGGTGATATGTATCAAACAATGTTCTATAATGGATAATTTAAAGATCTATTAATACAGTTAAATGACCTGTCTTCTCTCTCTCACGAAGAGAAACAGAGGAGGGATCCCTCTTCCAGGACGGACAGGCGTGCATTAGATGATGTGTGCAGGTGGAAACATTAGAGGGAAAATTGGACATTACAAACAGAGAAACAGAAATGTAATGAATTGGGTGTAAGTGGAGGATGAGGTGCAGGATCCATCACAGCTTCCAGGTGAACCAGGACAGCATCACAACCTCCAACATCCGTAGATCCCTCAGTGGCTGCACTGCAGCATGCTCTGTGATGCTCTGGGAACACAGCAGATTAGCTTAGTTAGATAAATAAATACTCCAATAAATATATGCCAAATAAGCAACTGATTTTCTATTTAAAAACTTCATGTCTCATTGCCTGTGTCAGATTTTGGCTTCTTAAAGGCTTAGTTCTTTTTGGTTTAGCAGATAAAAAAAACAAAAATCAACATAGTTCTGGGTTCCTTACCCTGCTAGTAGATGGATGTGACATGTCCTTGTGTGTGTCTTTTTTATTGAGTTAAATAATGATTAAGACTCATGCACTGTCCCTTCACGCAATTTAGTTGAGGGTAAGGAGCATTATCCATCCATTAATTAAATAAGAGTAGTCAGTTTAATCTTGCCCTGGGATGTGGCTGATTTATATAGTAATATTATACTGATGGGGACCTGTGATGTGAGAAATCTGGTTGAGCTGAACTGATTTAGTATGAAAGGTCAGACTGTCATATATGCTTTATTCTATGCTTGTTGCATCTTGGTTGAATGTGAAAAAAGTAGTGTGGCAAACACATCACAACTTTTATACTCCTTCTTTATAAATGGGGCCACAGCCACTCTTTGCATGAAAATGAAATCCAATCCAATATTTCATACATTCACATTTCTCTTATTTATTGCCACATAAAAATATGTGGGTGTGTTTCCCAGCCAGCACAACTGGAATTGCACTTTTCTTTACACTGTATTAGAGCTTGGAGTATATGCTTCCTGCAGTAGGAAGCTATGATTACTGTATAAATGGAGGCAAGGCTGAATAAGGCGCAATTTGAACAAGTCTCAGAGTTGTGGGCGTACATCTGCAAGATTGATAGAAATGTGCATTCTAGAAATCATTATGGAGAATAGACAGGTTTAGCTGAGCACCCAAGAGCCTTAAACTCCCTTTCCTTCTCTGTCTGGATTACACCTTTGTACTCTCTCTCTGGGTTCTACTCAGTCGGCATGAAAATGACCTTTGACTTTACTATTTTACATCTGCAGAGTTGAATATATATTAGAACTTCAAATAACAGAATCCTGAGACAATGGGCTTTCTTGATCTTCATTTACTGGCAGAAAGACTCAATGTGAGGCACTCAGTTAAACCACTGTTGGACAAGGAGTGTAAAACTATTCTCCATACTTTTATACACATTTCACAACTACACAGCTGTTACTTAATTTATGATTCTTCTCATGTTCATTTGTACATTTATGAGAAATTAAAAAGGCTGCATCATAACTTCAATTCAATATTATATTAATTACAAAAAATGCACAGAAAAGAGGAACAAGCAAACAAAAATGTTCAGGACATTGGATGATAAAATAACTTCAACAAGGAGAAAAAGATGAAATCTTAATTAATTTAATGTAGTGTTTAAAATATATACTATATATATATATATATATATATATATATATATATATATATGTTTATATATATATAAACATGGCCATAAAGTTTATTTTCTGAATGCAATTTTCCCTTGTTTTGCATCTGATTGAGTGTGTCGTGTGTTTCAGGTGTTGCTACATATTTCAGTACACAGATGAGTCCATGATGAAACCTGCAGACAGCGCAACCTGCATGTTTAGTGGACTACAAACACACACAGACACACACACAAACACACACACACTCACAACTTACAATGCTTCAGTATCACTATTGTGCATTTTGCTTCTTTTACCTGTAGTATGTTGAAATTTTGTCAAAAATATTCACTGAAATGTCAATTGTGAGAATAGAACACAATATAGTCACATCAATGTGACTCAGGCAGGTCTGAGACAATAAAAATGTCTGAATCTTATTATAATATTCAGGCATCACCAGGGGTGGAGCACCTGCCACTGCCAGTGCACAAAGAGCGTGAGAAAAATAAATAGGGTTTTAAGATACAATCAGATCAGATTATAATAACTGTCACTTTCATTTACCACCTGAACTGATGCATTTGGGCTATATCTATTGTGACTCCATTACAGTACATTTATCTGTGTCCCTTGGAATATCCAGTATCATGCAGTGGCCACTGTTCATTCTCTCATCATGTCTATGACTAATTACTATATAATTAAACACCAATTAACTGGGGCCCAATTCATTCATTCATCAAACAAGAATTTCAGCATGTATAATAATTTTTGCAGTCATCATAGATGAATTCTGAACACACATACACACACACACACACACACATATATATATATACAGTACTACTCGGAAAATTAGAATATCGTGTAAAAGTTGTTTTATTCGGGCAATTTAACATAAAAGGTGAAACTAATACATTTTATAGTATTATTAAATGCAAAGTCAGATATTTCAAGCTTTTATTTGTTTTGATTTTGCTCATTAGAACTTACAGCTTCAGAAACCTGAAATTCAAAAACTCAGAAAATTAGAATATTGCTTGAAATCAATTTAAAAAAGGGATTTTAAATACAAAAATGTCAGGCCTCTGAAAATAAAATGTTGCATCTGTACTTAGTACTTGGTTGGGGCCCCTTTTGAACGAATGACTGCCTTAATCCTGCGCGGCATGGATGCTACCAGGTTGTGGCACATCTCCGGTGTTATGGAAGACCAACATGCTTCAATCGCGGCCTTGAGCTCTTCTTTATTGTTTGGTCTCTTCCCGTTCAGCTTTCTCTTGGCAATGCCCCACAGATTTTCTATGGGGTTCAGGTCAGGTGAGTTTGCGGGCCAATCAAGCACAGTAATCCCATGGTTGTTGAACCAGGATTTTGTACTTTTGGCAGTGTGGGCAGGTGCCAAGTCCTGCTGGAAGATGAAATCTGCATCCCCATAAAGCTGGTCCGCTGAAGCAAGCATGAAGTGCTCTAAAATGTCCTGGTAGACAGCTGCGTTTATGCTGGACTTGATAAAGCACAGAGGACCAACACCAGCAGCTGACATGGATCCCCAAGTCATCACAGCCTGGGGAAACTTAACACTGGACTTCATGCATCTTCCATTTTGCGCCTCTCCGGTCTTCCTCCAGACTCTGGGACCTTTGTTGCCAAATGAGATGCAAAACTTGCTCTCATCAGAAAAGAGGACTTTGGACCACTGGGCAACAGTCCAGTCTTTCTTTTCTCTAGCCCAGCTAAGGCGCCTCTGGCGTTGCTTGCTCGTGAGGAGCGGCTTGACAACAGGAATACGACATTTGAAGCCCATGTCCAGCATCCTCCTGCGTGTCGTTTCTCTTGAAGCAGCAACTCCAGCTTGAGTCCACTCCTTATGAAGTTCCCCCACACTTTTGAATGGCCCTTTCCTGACCATCTTCTCCAGGCTGCGGTCATCCCTCCGGCTTGTACACCGTTTTCTTCCACACTTCTGCCTTCCACTTAACTGTCCATTAATGTGCTTTGACACAGCACTCTGAGAACATCCAGCTTCTTTTGCGATCACTTTTTGTGTCTTACCCACCTTGTGCAGGGAGTCAATGATGGTTTTCTGCACAACTGTCAGATCTGCAGTCTTCCCCATGATTGTGAATTCTTCTAAACCAAAGACACAGGCTTTTTAAAGGCTCGGGACCCTTTTGCAGGTGTTTTGGATTACTTACCTGATTAGTGTGTGACACTTTGAGCCTTCAATACTGAAGCTTTTAACAGTATTCTAATTTTCTGAGTTTTTGAATTTGAGGTTTTCTGAAGCTGCAAGTCCTAATGAGCAAAATCAAAACAAATAAAAGCTTGAAATATCTCACTTTGCTTGTAATGAGTCTATAAAATGTATTGGTTTCACCTTTTATGTTGAATTGCATGAATAAAACAACTTTTACACAATATTCTAATTTTCCGAGTAGTACTGTATATAAATATATTGTATATATATGAAAAGGTAAGCCTCCAGCCCATACTTCTGACTAAGATTTGATATCAGTCAATATAAATTCACTATCATTCAATGCTTTGCAAGCTAGAGAAAAACAGACATTCAGTTAGCACCAACTCTCTGATGACACTAAAATGTTAGGAAGATAACGTCAAACTATTTGTGGTCAGTAGTGCAGGTCTCTCTGAATCTCTTTGCATCATTTGCATAGAATGGGGACCATTTAGTGTGAATATTATTTACATATGTGCAAATAGCAAAGGTGCACCAAAGCACTATTTGTTGTATTTATTTGTAGATTACAGTGCATTTACAGGTACTTTGTGAATTTGTTGATTTAACTTTTTCCGCATTTGTTTAGGTTTAAGCGGCTGCAAAAGATGCACCAATCTTTTTTTATAATTTTGCCCAGTTTCAGTCCAAAACCATTATATGTCTACTCTATTAAAATGATCAGCCCATTGTGTCACACAGGCTAAATAATTGGACTCATATTGTCATAAAATCTTGTTCGAGCCTGTGTGACGTGCCAAATTTATTGGGGCCTAGAAAAGGGGGACAGCCCTGCCTGGGACCTTGGTGAAATTTTTCAGAACAAATGCATCTTGAACAACTGCAGGCTTTGTTTTGTATACTGAATGCTCCGTAACAAGGGGGGACTCATGGGTCCTGCCATGGTGCCAGCTGGAATCACCTCACACGACACTGATCCTATAAACAGTGATGGACACATAGAGGGAATGTTGGAGACAGTAATGGGGCCCATTCTTATAGCTTTATTACTACATTTGCCTGCTTGGCACCAGTCCATCAGAGTCTGTCAATCAACCTGTGCAACGTGCCTTGCAAATGTTCGGATGGCCTATAGCTTCCCCTGCTGTTATTGCTGTTTCCCGCTGCTGAACACAGATAGAATTGTGCTGGGGCACAATAATAATGGTAAATATGCCATATTAAACATCAGGGGCTGTGTTGTTATGTGTAGCTGATAAGATACTACATTGCCCATGATGCACCGGGCAAGAGGTTACCTGCAGGAACCAAGCACGTAAAGACAGTGGCTACAGTAAAGTTCGAGCATAAAATCCACGCTGACCGTGTGTGTCATTTCTTTAATACACGACACGGCATAACATGGTGTCAAAAATAGGATCAAAATCTTTGAGAAGTTAAAGATAAGATGTGTTTCAGTGACGAGTGAGAAAGTTTGAGCCTGTGGGACGTGTTTACGAGTCCAGAGCGCGAACTGTGTAATGCTAGTGGCAGAGGACATTAGCAGCATTAACGACGAGAGCGGGGAAGAACTCGGGGGACACGGAGAAGTGGTGCCAGAGCAGACAGACAGAACACAGAGTCAAACAGCTGTGATCAAGAGACTTTAATGACGGAGTTTAAGGATGTTTTCGAGGGATTAGGCTGCTTACCTGGTGAACACAAAATACATGTGGACTAGAAAGTTGCACCAGTAGTTCACGCATGCCGAAAAGTTCTGTTTGCACTGAGAGAAAAGCTGAAGGAAGAATTAGCAAGAATGGAAAAGCTTAACATCATACAGAAAATCAATGGACCTACAGATTGGGTGAGTTCCCTTGTCGTCGTACAAAAGAAAAATGGGGCATTACGTATATGTCTGGATCCCAGAGATCTGAATAAAGCAGTCAAAAGAGAGCATTTCAAGTTGCCAACCCGTGAGGAGATAATGTCTCAGTTCGCAGGAGCCAAGTGGTTCAGTAAACTCGATGCATCTTCTGGGTTCTGGCAGATGAAACTTGATGATGCTAGTTCAAGACTCTGTACGTTCAACACACCAGAAGGAAGATACAGATTCCTCCGTCTTCCATATGGAATCCTGTCAGCTCCAGAGGTCTATCACAAGACAATTCACACCATATTTGAGTACATTCCAGGAGTCACAACCATGATGGATGATGTCATAGTGTGGGGTTCCACAAGGGAGGAACATGACACTAGGCTGCGACAGGTGCTTGAGGGCACCCGAAGTGTCAACCTGAAGCTAAACAAAGACAAATGTGAATTCGCAGTCAAGTCGCTGACGTTCATCGGAGATGTCGTGTCTGAGAAAGGGGAGAGTCCTGACCCGAGAAAGACATCAGCCATAGCCAATATGGAGAGGCCCCAGAACAAGGACGAGGTGAGACGGTTCTTAGGGATGGTCACTTACCTTGCTAAGTTCATACCCCAGCTATCAGCCATCTCAGCTCCACTCAGGATGCTGTTGGAGCAGAAGAATGAGTGGATGTGGCTACAACAGCAAGAGAAGTGTTTTCAGAACCTAAAAAAAGTACTAATCTCAGAGCCAGTGCTTAGGTTCTACGATCCCAAACGAGAGACAAGAATCTCTGCTGATGCTTCTCAGTATGGCCTAGGAGCTGTCCTTCTACAGCTGCATGAGGAAACATGGCAACCAGTGGCCTACGCGTTAGGAGCCCTCACCAGCGCCGAGGTCAATTATGCACAAATTGAGAAGGAATTGCTGGCCACCACATACGCTTGTGAGCGTTTCCACCAATATGTATATGGGCAGGCTGTAGAAGCAGAGACAGACCATAAACCTTTGGTTGCCATCATGTCCAAGCCGTTGACTGACTGTCCCCTGAGAATACAGCGTATGTTAATACGACTGCAGAAATACGACGTGAAATTGACATATACACCAAGAAAATACATGTATGCAGCTGATACACTGTCACGGGCTGTTGACAAACATGAGAAACCAGACAACGAAAAATGTGCTGACATACAGGCATATGTTGACATGATCATGAAGACACTTCCTGTATCAAGTGAAAGAACAGAACAACGCAAACAAGAAACTGAAAAGGTCGAGATATTGACAGAGCTAAAGAGGATCATCAAACAAGGCTGGCCGGAGCACAAAAGTGACTGTCCACATAGAGTTCGGGACTACTGGACCTGCAAAACAGAGCTGACAGTGGTCAACAACATTGTGTTCAAGGGCAACAGGTTTGTTATCCCATCTTCAATGCGCAAAGACATGCTCAGGAAGATACATGAAGGGCACCTGGGGGAAGAAAAGTGTAAGCGCAGAGCTCGCGAAGTCATGTATTGGCCGAGAATGAATCAAGACATTAGTCAGATCACAGCTGCATGTGAAGTATGCATGACTTATCGATCCAAACAGCAGGCAGAGCCACTTATGACTTACCCAGTGTCAGAGAGACCATTCTACAGAGTAGGAGCAGATCTGTTCGACTGCAATGGAAAGAGCCATATAGTGGTAACAGACTACTTCTCAAACTACCCTGAGGTCGCGACCTTGCAAACAACATCTAGCAAAGCGGTCATTGCATTCCTGAAAACAGAATTTGCAAGACATGGAGTCCCATGTGAACTGGTATCAGATAATGGTCCACAATTTGCAAGCTGTGGGTTTGCTGAAATTGCAAAAGAATGGGGTTTTCAGCACATAACGTCTAGCCCACATTATCCTAGGTCCAATGGGCTTGCAGAGAGCTCAGTCAAAGTGGTCAAAGGTCTCATGAAAAAAGCACATGATGGAAATGAAGAATTTCATCACAGCCTGATGATCTACAGGAGTGCGCCCCTGCAAAATGGCTTGTCTCCAGCCCAAATGCTTATAGGACGACGCCTGAGAACCAATCTGCCAATTAATGAGAATCTTTTGAAACCCAAAGGAGCAAACAAAATCAAAATTGACAAAGAAAAAGACAAAGAGAAACAAAAACAGCGACATGACAAAAGAGCAAAGAAACTGAGGGAGTTAAGGCCAGGAGAACAAGTCAGGATCAGAGATCACATGACTGGCATCTGGATTCTGCATGGTTCAGTGCAAAAAGAGGTGGCACCACACTCTTATGAAGTTCAGACAGAGCATGGAGGGTCTCTCAGAAGAAACCGTGTCGATCTCAAACCACTAATGTCAAGCCAGACAGAGGTGGAACAGCCTGACACGACACCGCAAGACGGAGACAACACCCTGGAGCATACCGAGAAACCGGAAGTGCCAGCAACCGTCCACAACTCTCCTGCAAAGACGCCATGCAGGCCAAAGCGAATGATTCGGCCTGCCAACAGACTCATTGAAAGTTGCTGAACATTAGAGACTGTAAATGTGTAAAAAAAAAAAAAAAAAAAAAAAAAAGTTGTTTAAAATGTGATTTTGTTAAAAGGTGTTTTACAGAACATTTATACTGAAGTGTTGCAAGGTACATAAGATCTTAGACATTGTTTATAGTCTTAGATGTAAAAGTGGGTAGAAGTTGATTTATCTTCTTAAAGTGGGAAGATGTGTTGTTATGTGTAGCTGATAAGATACTAAATTGCCCATGATGCACCAGGCAAGAGGTTACCTGCAGGAACCAAGCATGTAAAGACAGTGGCTACAGTAAAGTTCGAGCATAAAACCCACGCTGACCGTGTGTGTCATTTCTTTAATACACGACAAGGCATAACAGGGGCCGTTTGAAATGGGATCGGAAAATCATATCATGTGCACTTGCAGGTTTAAAGAATATGCATCCATTGAGTTTTGTCTCTATTTCTGTAAGTGAACAGGTATATAATGTATGTTTGCATATATATATACATGTCTACATGTATTTAAAGATGTATGAAAGATTTTTTGTTGTGTGTATGTTTTGATTCATGTCATTTCTCCCCCTATGGTACACATCCTGATGCCAAATATAAAAAAAAAGATCTTTTGTATTTGTTCTCTCCTAAAAAGACCAAATTAATATAATTACAAGTTATTTTAATTTAAAAAAAATGTGTTATTTTGGGGGTTTGTTGCCAATAGTTTGAATTGCAATAACAGTGACATTTAAAATTGTGAGATTGAAAGTGTTCCGAATATAAATAAATGTGATATATAGCATTACTACAGTGAGTACACTACCATAGCTGCTATTAATTCAAAAACTATCATTCAAATGTATTTGTGTCAAATTGATAGATCTGAAAATATTATTTAACCATTGTTAAATGAAAGTAAATGCAAGTAATTAATCAAGTAAATTACATAACAAGGAACTTAACTAACATATTTCTTTTGGAATCTTTGTGCTTTTTTTAGGTCACTGGAGAAGGTAATTTTTGTTGTGGTGTAAGTTTCTTTTAGTGTATTATATAATACAGGGGTCACCAACTCCGGTCCTGGAGGGCTACTGTGGGTGCAGGTTTTTGTTCCAACCAGGCAGTAGCACACCTGATTCTACTAATTATCCACTAAAGCCCTTGCTAAGGACCTTTATTAGTAGAAACAGGTGCCTGGTTGGAACAAAATCCTGCACCCACGGTAGCCCTCCATGACCAGTGTTTGTGACCCCCTCCATCATGTGCCAAAATATGTACTTGTTTATATAGCATTTTGCAATGCTCAGCATTGGAATTGCAAATCAATTCAGAGATAATCTTCCCATGATATAATGTGTAGCGCCCCCTAGCTGTCAGGCTATTTATTGGAGTGCGCTCCCCGAATCCATTAGTGTCGGGAGATCTCTCTCCCTATAGTTAACTAATGCACTGGTTGGACTAAAGTATTTCTCAAAGAGTGACGTTTGTATTATTCGATTAATTTTAAATAAACTACTGTGTTTTATAAAATGTCATATGGTTTACCCATGCTACTTTGTATATTATATATTATATTATATAGTGTATGGTTTTTGGCACTGTTACATTCACCCACAATTTCCCCTTTAAACTCAAAATAAACATTTACCTGGACACCAAACGTAAAGTGCAACTATTTACTGAATAGTATGTGTAAATATATACATAAACATAAAATATAATACAACGTTAAACCAAATTTTGTGATCTTTTCATTACAGTTCAATTATTTTCAACAAAGTTCACTCCTAAGGATATAGCAACTCAAAACTGCTCCTAAATACCTACTAATGCCGGCAGGCTATCTAACGTAAACGAAAAATGAGCAGGTAACATCACGCATAAAGAAAAAGAAAAAGGGTACCCAACCAAATTAGGTGTTAGTTCAGAGCGATGCAGGCCTGTGGTGTAGCTTGCGAGCGTGGAGACCTTAAACGAAGTGGCCACTTCGCGCCTTAGCGCAGGAAAAAACTCACTGGCTGCTGGTGGTCGACGCTAGCGAACCCTCGGTAGCCTCGCGGTGCTGGCGATGCTGTAGCTGTAGCCGTCGTCGTCACCGCTGACCAACTGTGCTGTCGAGTCCTAAAGTCCGGTGGTGTGATGAGTGAAGCCGGGCAGGTCACTCGCTGTCACAGTCACTTGTAGACTCCGTCGTGCTACGTCGGGTTAACTAGCACGGTAACTCGATGGAACTTTTTTCCAAAGTCCTCCACTAACACAGCTGACATACAAACACTCGGGTAAGCTGTGGCTAAGAGACTCACTGTTCGTTTGTCACTTAACTTTAACTGTGCATACACCAAAATTAGCGCTTTGCCAACTTCAGGGACTCCGTTTTTCACCCCCAACTTCTCCGTGTCCGTCTTTGTTTGTCTTCCCCGCTGCTCTGACCCCGCCCACACACTTCCTGCCTCTTCACTCCAACTCTCTCTCTCTCTCTCTGATTGGCCCCGTAACAGGTAAGTGCTTTTTACGCGAAATTCTTTTTTTTTTCACAATACAAACATCGTTTACACATCATTATCAACATAAGGACATTCACATTTCAATAGAAATCAAAACAAATAAAAAAATACAACATATCAGTTGAAAAAACCAATAACTATTGTAAACAAAACAAAATCCCACAGGGCTACAATGGAAATAAGGTTCATTATTTATTTTTTACAGATCTCATTTATGCATTAATGAGCATTGTCAGCCTTTATCTGAGTGTGATCCTCTACTCATTATCCTTAAAATTTTGAAACATATGGGGTATTAAGTGAGGACTAATCCTATTCGAATGATTCATATATTTGTGACTGAGTATTAAGAATGCAATCATTTCCACCACACAGATAATAACCCTTCATCCACCTAAACACCTCGAGCTGACACATTTCACTCCTGTTACTGACAGAACAGTCGAAGAGATCATCTCAGGTCTGAGTTCATCCACATGCTGCCTTGATGAGTTACCCACTGGATTTCTAAAGTCAGTGTTGAACAGCTTATTAGTAGAAGTTACTAATCTAGTTAACATCTCATTGGAGACAGGAACATTTCCAAAAGCCCTGAAAACCGTGGTTATTAAGTCTCTCCTAAAGATGAACTGTCTTGATGCCACAGTTTTAAACAACTACTGACCCATATCAAACCCGCCATTCTTAGGTAAAGTCCTCGAAAAAGTTGTTTAACAGCAGCTAAGTGATTTTCTCCTATCTCACAACGCTTTTGATACTTTCCAGTCTGGTTTTCGACCTCACCATAGTACTGAGACAGCTCTGATCAAGGTGATAAATGACATCCGCCTGAACACAGATGCAGGCAGAGTCTCAGTCTTAGTTCTGCTGGACCTGAGCGCTGCCTTTGACACTGTGGACCATGATATTCTTTTACAGAGGTTGGAGAACTGGCTGGGAATCTCTGGTCCTGCTCTAAACTGGTTTAAGTCGTATCTTGAGGACAGAACTTACTTTGTTGAAATTGGAAATTGCATTTCAGACAAAATGTCTGTGACCTGTGGTGTTCCCCAGGGCTCAATCCTGGGGCCCCTCCTGTTCAATTTGTACATGCTTCCGTTAGGCCAACTAATATGCAGCAACAATGTGTCTTACCACAACTATGCACACGACACTCAGATCTATGTGTCTCTGACAGCAGGTGAACATGGGCCTGTGGATTCAATCTGTCGCTGTATTGAACAAATCACTGTGTGGATGCAAAACAACTATCTCCAGCTAAACTCATAAAAAACTGAAATAATCGTCTTTGGGCCACTGAAGCAAAGAGAACGTGTAATCAGTCACCTTCAGTCTCGTTCTCTAAACCAAAAACACAGGTTAGAAATCTAGGGGTGCTAATGGAGTCAGACCTGAACTTTCACAGCCACATAAAGTCAACAATATCAACAGCCTTTTACCATCTAAAAACATTGCCAAAATCAAAAATATAGTGTCTAAACCAGACTTGGAGAGACTGATCCATGCATTTGTCTCCAGCAGGTTAGACTACTGCAATGGCCTGCTCACTGGTCTCTCTAAACGAGCTGTTAAAACAACTACAGAACATTCAGAACGCTGCAGCTCGAGTCCTGACTAGAACCAGAAAATATGACCATATTAGTCCAGTGCTCATGTCTCTGCACTGGCTTCCTGTCACTCAGAGACTTTAAAACAGCTTTACTTGTGTACAAGTCTCTTCATGGTCTAGCACCAAAATACATCTATGACATGTTAGAGCCATACGAGCCATCTAGGACCCTGAGAACCTCAGGGACTGGTCTCCTGCAGGTGCCCAGAGTCAGGACTAAACATGGTGAAGCTACATTCCAGTTTTCTGCAGCTAAAATCTGGAACAGTCATCCAGAGATTGTGAGACAGGCCTCAACGCTGACAATGTTTAAGACCAGGCTGAAAACAGTTCTGTTTAACTGTGCATATGAAAACTGAGAGTATCTTATCTACACTCTTCACTCTTTTTTTAAATTAATGATGAATTCTATGTTTTATGATTTTCCTCTTGTGATTTTATGTATGTTTTGCTCTCCTTTTGTGATTTTGTGTAACTGTAAAGCATTTTGAATTGCCCTGTGTATAAATTGTGCTCTACAAATAAACTTGCCTTGCCTTGCCTTGCCTTGAATAATAGACTATCATTATGTTTTATTCTTTCTTCTTCCATTAGCTATAAGTTTAGAACTCGTATGATGCACAAAAAACACTACCGGCCCCAATGGCTTTTACACTTAGTGGAATATAAGGCATTCATCAAAGCAGCATTTATATGTACTGTTCCCATTTGTCGATTGCCATTATTCTTCATGGTGACTACTAATGCATTAAACATTTACACTCTGTTGATTCAGTCCAGAAGCACTGATGTTGTTTTCTGCAGCATACAGCACTTGTCCATTGGTGATGTGGGTCTGGCTTATTTGTCAGTGTATTCGTTTCATTCCAATTAGAATTACTGCAAGTGCAATGGCACAGCCAAAGGAAATAATCTGAAACATAAGCCCGGCACTATCACTCTCTCCCTCTTTCCATGAGGGCAGGGCGCCCTACAAATTATCCCTAATCAATCAAACAATCACGAAGTCACTCACTGGCTGGATTAAAGGCTATTCCCTGTTTGGAGAATGTGAGTATCCACAGAGGGCATAGCTGCCACTGCTTTTCTAACACTGCCTATCAGGGTGTTTAACATGAGGAATATGTTCTTGAGGGTGACATGGTGGAAGAGTGGGTAGCACTGTTCCCTCTCAGCAAGAAAGTTGCAGGTTCAAGTCCATGAGCTTTGACTTTTCTTTGTGGGATTTGCACCCCCCCCCCCGTGTCTTTGTGGGTTCTCTAGCTTCCTCCCACCGTCCAAAAACACACTGAGGCCCATAGGTATGAATGTGTGAGTGCTCCATGATAGACTGGTGACCTGTCTAGGGTGTATCCCTGACTCTCACCTGTAATGTGCTGGGATTGGCTATAGCAGACCCCTGTGATCCTAATGAGAAATCAGCAGGTATAGAAAATAACTGACTGATGACTTATGCCCTGGCTCAGGTGTAGGGGAACAAGGGTGAACATAGATGAAGTGTTCTTTGAAATCAAGTTATTTATTAAAATGTTTAAAGAGCTAAAAGTACCAGAACAAAACTTTTTGCTTTTTAGAAAATAAATATTCAAACTTCCATCCACTATATCTGCATATTCCTCCTTGTCAATGTCAAAACAAACAACAAATTATAATTAACAGTTTTTTTCTCCCATGTCATGGTGACCTTGTATTTTGCATTCAAACAAATAGTTCTCTCTCCTCCCATTTGCAACCACTGAACTCCCAGTGTGTGTGTGTCTACAAGCTGTGTCAACATGTTGCAAATATCTCTGCAAGAGGTTCCCACAGAAAACACTGAAAATGATATTGTTCAGAGTCAGTGTGAACTCAGGAGTCTACATCAAGCATACAACCAAGCAATCAGAAAAGCTGTAATTTAGATACTAACACTGTCTCAGCTGTCAAGAATAAAGCAGCAACTACAGATTATTTTTATAAAAAAAATCTTTCTTCTTCATTAGTTCCACTGGTGACAGGCTGCACCTATGTTTACTGTTTCTGTATTCACTGTCACATTACCTTTTTAATTCTGGGTTTTTTTTCATGCTGTTGGTGCGTTAGTTTAATCTTGTATTTTTAAATGAAAGATCAGTGCAGGTTTTTATATTTTCTGGTGCAGTGACCAGGTTGTTTCTCTGTGCTAGTTTGCATTCACCATTCTCTCCAGTTGCTCTGAGACAAAATGAGAATATAGAGCTTCATGAAGCCTCCCTAGGAGTTACCTGCATGGTGTAAATACAGAGAAGCAATTCTTTCCTTAGGAGGACGGAAGTCAAATCATTTGAAAAGGACATTTGAGCCCAAGAGGACATATTTGGGACAATAACAAAACTGTGGTGTATTTCTAAAGCAGACTCTCATCAACACTCATAAAAAAGCTTTTAAAATAAAAATAAATAAATAAAAAAACATGCTATCAATTAGTTTTTATATTGTAGGTGGATTACATATACAAAGTTCATCATTCATTGGTTACACCAATTGACATTTTGTGTTAAAATGAGAAAAGTTTGTGGTTTTTGTATAAAATTTTGACGTTCTCCTCTTACAAGATGGTACACCAAGGAATTGCCAGTAGGAATAGTATTCATCCCTACTAGCAATGTTAACTGATGTGCAAAAATGTCTATCTGCTTTTTCTTTTTTCCATTTTCATCAATTTTTTTTTAAGTTCTCTCTGACCCTAATCTTCTTTTATCTTTTATGTATGTTTGTCCTGTCAGTGAAGCAGAGCAGCAAAGTCTGCTTCATGGGATTTTTTTTTTCTTACTTATGCGACTGAACACACTCTGCTACATACATGTGAAAAACACATTTTAGCTTTCCACTTATTCCACTAAAATGCTACTTCTGCTTCTTCTTCTTCAAAAAAGGAAACAAAAACTACAACAACAAACCCCTGACTCTTTATCCTTAGGCACCCCATTTGGGAGCCTCAGGGCCTAATAGCGGAGGCTCTTGCTGCTTTGGTTTTCTGTTCTGGATTTTGGAAGAGAGAATGTTGTTGCCTGAGGGCCTAGGGAGACTAGGGGAAGGTTCGTAAGATACAATCTTACTTTATAAATCTTTTTTTTTTAACATGTTTATTAAGCAACAAAGTAAAAGTAAGTGAATAAGAGAAAACTGTCTTATAAATGAATTAAAGAAAACAACAGCCAAACATCTTGTTCAAAAAAGGAGTAGGATAAGGGGTAGAATTATATATTCCTACCCCTTTGGTGACTATGCAGCCTCAGCACTTACACTGTATACAGTATTTAACAGAAGGGTTTACCACAGAGTTTAACCAAGAAGAAAACAAGTATAGTGCAATAATAAGCTCACCAGAGTAAACTTATGTCCATCCATCCATACAAAAACTCATAATGATACTGATAATCCAAATATTATTGTAACTTTACCTCTTCATGATACTTTTTTTTTCGGGAAATGTTTAAACATTGCCTGTGCTCCAAATCAATACTGTTCCATATCTGATCTCCACAAACGTTGATTTTACCTTGCTTTTTTACATTATAAGGGCCGTTTTTTTAAATTTTATATTGTCTAACCAGTATGTGGTATGATCGCTTTGAAGTATTGTAGCGTGTTTGGTTATTTGTTTTGGTTAGGAGTGTGTTGTTGCATGTGTTATATTAGTTCTTTTATTGTGGCAGGTTCGGGGGCCCTTCCGGTTGGATGTTTTAGGGGAGGGGTTTAGAGAGAGAGTGCGCGGGAATGAGGGAGAGGAACGGAAGTTTTTAACTGGGGATGCTGTATGGCGTGGCTGTGGCCTACAACAGCCGGTATTAAAAGAGATAAGTGCCTCCAAACTGGTCTCATCCTTGCCGCAACGCTACAGTATAATTAATTCAGAAAATAAAGATTACCCCAAGCCTCACAACAGTAATTTTCAATGTGGTCAAACCAGGGAACTGTACAGCATTCTGAGTACGGTGAAATCCAAATTGTGCTTAGCTTTGCTCAGTACTAAAATTTTCTCTCTGATTCTCTTCTCATAGTATTAGAGCTGAGTATTAAACCCACTCCTCAATTCAGGTGAAATGGTATAATGTTAAAATTATGTAAAAAAAAAATGGAGTCGCCGTGATGATCAATTTTTCATCCTACAATATAAGAAAATCATTTGAATGAAAAAAGAAAAAAAAGTGTCTGTTCAAAGGAGCTTTTGAACAGCCAGGTTGGGACCCATGAGGATTTTTAACATTCACTTTCACTAATCAGCAGACAAAATGATGATGTGATGACTGTGGTTATGGTCTGGTTAGTGGACATTTAGGCAAAAATGGTGGTTAAGATTAAAATCATAGTTTCCAAAAACACAGAATGTGATGTTATTACTCTTGTGCGGGCACACGCAAGGGTGGACTTAACAGTGAGTGGTTGGGGTAAAACTGGAATGAATTTATGGGTACGCATCATCAGTAGTGTTCCAGTGGGTCATGGGGTATTTTGGCCTTACACACTATACGGCCAGCTGCAGGGTGATGAGACCTGAGCTTGAGTCCCAAGCCAAATTGGTCACAGCAGTTGCCTTGTTGGTTAGTGGCAGAACTCTCAGGGGGAGACTATGTATAGCAGGGGTGTCTGGTGTCCGGTTCCCTGAGTCAATTCAATTCAATTCCAGTCATTTCAATTCCAGGCAATTCAATTCACTTTATTTGTATAGCCCAGAATCACAAATCACGGATTTGTCCCAACGGGCTATACAGATTGTACAGAAGCAACACATCATCCCCTGTCCTTAGACCCTCACATCGTACGAGGTAAAACTCCCTACAAATCCCTACAAATCCCTTTAACAGGGATTTAAAAAAGGAATAACCCTCAGGAAGAGAAACAGAGGAGGGATCCCTCTTCCAGGATGGACAGGCTGCAGTAGATGATGTGTGCAGGTGGACACATTACATGGAAATTGGACATTACAAACAGAAAAACAGAAATGTAATAAGTCAAGGCACTACTTCTTGTCCTGTTACTTGGGAGCCCAGTTGGGGTCATTCCTCTTCAGCCATAGCTAATGGCTGCTTCTTTTCGCTGCTTCTGACATGGCTTTGATGACTGCGTGCTGGTTCTGTCCCCTGACCCCCATGTCCCTCAGAAGTTTTGTGCAGGATGTTCCCACAAATCCTCTGCACCCAACCTCAACAGGGCGTACTTCGGCGTTCCAGCCACGATGTTGCGCCAGTTCGAAGTAGTGCAGGTTTTTCCGCTCATACTCCTCTTCTATGGATTCCTCCCAAGGTACAGTGAGCTCAATGATGTAAACCTTCTTTAAAGAAGGGGACCAGAGCACCAGGTCAGGCCTTAGGGTGGTAGTGGCGATCACTAGCGGCTGTGGCCCCTTCACGAACAAAGGAAGTTCCCCAAGAGGAACTAGCTGTTGGTCGTGGCAGGGCGATGATGTTACTTCGCTTTCCCTCCAGCGTGGAAGCAAGGCTCTTCAACACTTGGTTGTGGCAAGTGTTTTCCAAGGACGATTTCCTTGGCCCACCTTGCTGCCGCCTCCTGCCGCCGCACTTCCTCCACCACCATCTTCTTCAAGATGGTGCAGCGGCACTTCTCCAGGCTGGGCAGCTGGCTGTTAGCCCAAGACCTCCCCGTCCTTGCTGGACATTTCCCACAATGTCAGCATCCCTGAGAGCTGCTGTTGCCTTCTTAACTGCTCTTGCTGGTATCCACTTTCATCCGGTAGCCAAAGTAGGTGCATTTTCCCTAATCGCTGGATCCTTGGATTCATTCATGGTCACACACACACACTTGAACTCCTCCGTGAGGCTGCTAAGGGGCAACTTGATAAGATAAGATAAAACTTTATTGATCCCACAACGGGGAAATTTGTGTGTTACTGCAGCGTTACAGATAAAGAGAAGAAAATAAAGCTGGAGAAGATTAAAAAACTATAAAAAAATAAAAATAAAAAACACACAACACAATGTACAA